>CAUYWW010000216.1:192505-792505 GCA_963576845.1 Megachile leachella | reverse complement strand
TTTATTATAGATCTATCGATAGTAACTGCATAATATGGGTAATAGTGCATGTTATATTGATGATAATAAAAGTACTAAGATTATTTATTAGAGTTCTAGCGATTATAACTGCATAATATGCGTAATAATGCATGTTATATTGATAATAATATAAGTAATAAGTATAATTATTACAATTCTAGCGATAGTAACTGCATTATATGGGTAATAATGCATGTTATATTGATAATATCGGGAGTAGTAAGTATAATTATTACAGTTCTAGCGATAATAACTGCATAATATGGGTAATAATGGATGTTATATTGATAATATCGGGAGTAATACGTATAATTATTGCAGTTCTAGCGATAATACTAGTAAAATATGGCTAATAGTGCATGTTATATTGATAATAATAAAAGTAACAAGTATATTTATTACAGTTCTATCGATAATAACTGCATAATATGGGTAATAATGCATGTTATATTGATGATAATAAAAGTAATACGTATATTTATTATAGTTCTAGCGATAATAACTGCATAATATGGGTAATAATGCACGTTATATTGCTAATAATATAAGTAATAAGTATAATTATTACAGTTCTATCGATAATAACTGCATAATATGGGTAATAATGCACGTTATATAGCTAATAGTATAAGTAATAAGTATACTTATTCCACTTCTAGCGATAATAACTGCATTATATGGGTAATAATGCATGTTATATTGATGATAATAAAAGTAATACGTATATTTATTATAGTTCTAGCGATAATAAGTGCATAATATGGGTAACAATGCATGTTATATTGATGATAATTAAAGTACTAAGTATATTTATTAAAGTTCTAGCGATCATAACTGCATAATATGCGTAATAATGCATGTTATATTGATAATAATATAAGTAATAAGTATAATTATTACAGTTCTATCGATAATAACTGCATAATATGGGTAATAATGCACGTTATATAGCTAATAGTATAAGTAATAAGTATACTTATTCCACTTCTAGCGATAATAACTGCATTATATGGGTAATAATGCATGTTATATTGATGATAATAAAAGTAATACGTATATTTATTATAGTTCTAGCGATAATAAGTGCATAATATGGGTAACAATGCATGTTATATTGATGATAATTAAAGTACTAAGTATATTTATTATAGTTCTAGCGATCATAACTGCATAATATGCGTAATAATGCATGTTATATTGATAATAATATAAGTAATAAGTATAATTATTACAATTCTAGCGATAATAACTGCATTATATGGGTAATAATGCATGTTATATTGATAATAATATAAGTAATAAGTATAATTATTACAGTTCTAGCGATAATAACTGCATAATATGGGTAATAATGCACATTATATTGCTAATAGTATAAGTAATAAGTATAATTATTACAGTTCTAGCGATAATAACTGCATAATATGGGTAATAATGGATGTTATATTGATAATATCGGGAGTAATACGTATAATTATTGCAGTTCTAGCGATAATACTAGTAAAATATGGCTAATAGTGCATGTTATATTAATAATAATAAAAGTAATAAGTATATTTATTATAGATCTATCGATAGTAACTGCATAATATGGGTAATAGTGCATGTTATATTGATGATAATAAAAGTACTAAGATTATTTATTAGAGTTCTAGCGATTATAACTGCATAATATGCGTAATAATGCATGTTATATTGATAATAATATAAGTAATAAGTATAATTATTACAATTCTAGCGATAGTAACTGCATTATATGGGTAATAATGCATGTTATATTGATAATATCGGGAGTAGTAAGTATAATTATTACAGTTCTAGCGATAATAACTGCATAATATGGGTAATAATGGATGTTATATTGATAATATCGGGAGTAATACGTATAATTATTGCAGTTCTAGCGATAATACTAGTAAAATATGGCTAATAGTGCATGTTATATTGATAATAATAAAAGTAACAAGTATATTTATTACAGTTCTATCGATAATAACTGCATAATATGGGTAATAATGCATGTTATATTGATGATAATAAAAGTAATACGTATATTTATTATAGTTCTAGCGATAATAACTGCATAATATGGGTAATAATGCACGTTATATTGCTAATAATATAAGTAATAAGTATAATTATTACAGTTCTATCGATAATAACTGCATAATATGGGTAATAATGCACGTTATATAGCTAATAGTATAAGTAATAAGTATACTTATTCCACTTCTAGCGATAATAACTGCATTATATGGGTAATAATGCATGTTATATTGATGATAATAAAAGTAATACGTATATTTATTATAGTTCTAGCGATAATAAGTGCATAATATGGGTAACAATGCATGTTATATTGATGATAATTAAAGTACTAAGTATATTTATTAAAGTTCTAGCGATCATAACTGCATAATATGCGTAATAATGCATGTTATATTGATAATAATATAAGTAATAAGTATAATTATTACAATTCTAGCGATAATAACTGCATTATATGGGTAATAATGCATGTTATATTGATAATAATATAAGTAATAAGTATAATTATTACAGTTCTAGCGATAATAACTGCATAATATGGGTAATAATGCACATTATATTGCTAATAGTATAAGTAATAAGTATAATTATTACAGTTCTAGCGATAACAACTGCATAATATGGGTAATAATGGATGTTATATTGATAATATCGGGAGTAATACGTATAATTATTGCAGTTCTAGCGATAATACTAGTAAAATATGGCTAATAGTGCATGTTATATTGATAATAATAAAAGTAATAAGTATATTTATTACAGTTCTATCGATAATAACTGCATAATATGGGTAATAATGCATGTTATATTGATGATAATAAAAGTAGTACGTATATTTATTATAGTTCTAGCGATAATAACTGCATAATATGGGTAATAATGCATGTTATATTGATAATAATATAAGTAATAAGTATAATTATTACAGTTCTAGCGATAATAACTGCATAATATGGATAATAATGCACGTTATATTGCTAATAGTATAAGTAATAAGTATAATGATTACAGTCCTGGCGATAATAACTGCATTATATGGGTAATAGTGCACGTTATATTGCTAATAATATAAGTAATAAGTATAACTATTACAGTTCTAGCGATAATACCTGCATTATATGGGTAATAATGCATGTTATATTGATAATATCAGGCGTAATAAGTATAATTATTATAGTTCTAGCGATAATAATAGTACAATATGGCTAATAGTGTATGTTATATTGATAATAATAAAAGTAATAAGTATATTTATTATAGTTCTATCGATAGTAACTGCATAATATGGGTAATAATGCATGTTATATTGATGATAATAAAAGTACTAAGTATATTTATTAGAGTTCTAGCGATTATAACTGCATAATATGCGTAATAATGCATGTTATATTGATAATAATATAAGTAATAAGTATAATTATTACAATTCTAGAGATAGTAACTGCATTATATGGGTAATAATGCATGTTATATTGATAATAATATAAGTAATAAGTATAACTATTACAGTTCTAGCGATAATACCTGCATTATATGGGTAATAATGCATGTTATATTGATAATATCAGGAGTAATAAGTATAATTATTATAGTTCTAGCGATAATAATAGTACAATATGGCTAATAGTGTATGTTATATTGATAATAATAAAAGTTATAAGTATATTTATTATAGTTCTATCGATAGTAACTGCATAATATGGGTAATAATGCATGTTATATTGATGATAATAAAAGTACTAAGTATATTTATTATAGTTCTAGCGATTATAACTGCATAATATGCGTAATAATGCATGTTATATTGATAATAATATAAGTAATAAGTATAATTATTACAATTCTAGCGATAGTAACTGCATTATATGGGTAATAATGCATGTTATATTGATAATATCGGGAGTAGTAAGTATAATTATTACAGTTCTAGCGATAATAACTGCATAATATGGGTAATAATGGATGTTATATTGATAATATCGGGAGTAATACGTATAATTATTGCAGTTCTAGCGATAATACTAGTAAAATATGGCTAATAGTGCATGTTATATTGATAATAATAAAAGTAACAAGTATATTTATTACAGTTCTATCGATAATAACTGCATAATATGGGTAATAATGCATGTTATATTGATGATAATAAAAGTAATACGTATATTTATTATAGTTCTAGCGATAATAACTGCATAATATGGGTAATAATGCACGTTATATTGCTAATAATATAAGTAATAAGTATAATTATTACAGTTCTATCGATAATAACTGCATAATATGGGTAATAATGCACGTTATATAGCTAATAGTATAAGTAATAAGTATACTTATTCCACTTCTAGCGATAATAACTGCATTATATGGGTAATAATGCATGTTATATTGATGATAATAAAAGTAATACGTATATTTATTATAGTTCTAGCGATAATAAGTGCATAATATGGGTAACAATGCATGTTATATTGATGATAATTAAAGTACTAAGTATATTTATTAAAGTTCTAGCGATCATAACTGCATAATATGCGTAATAATGCATGTTATATTGATAATAATATAAGTAATAAGTATAATTATTACAATTCTAGCGATAATAACTGCATTATATGGGTAATAATGCATGTTATATTGATAATAATATAAGTAATAAGTATAATTATTACAGTTCTAGCGATAATAACTGCATAATATGGGTAATAATGCACATTATATTGCTAATAGTATAAGTAATAAGTATAATTATTACAGTTCTAGCGATAACAACTGCATAATATGGGTAATAATGGATGTTATATTGATAATATCGGGAGTAATACGTATAATTATTGCAGTTCTAGCGATAATACTAGTAAAATATGGCTAATAGTGCATGTTATATTGATAATAATAAAAGTAATAAGTATATTTATTACAGTTCTATCGATAATAACTGCATAATATGGGTAATAATGCATGTTATATTGATGATAATAAAAGTAGTACGTATATTTATTATAGTTCTAGCGATAATAACTGCATAATATGGGTAATAATGCATGTTATATTGATAATAATATAAGTAATAAGTATAATTATTACAGTTCTAGCGATAATAACTGCATAATATGGATAATAATGCACGTTATATTGCTAATAGTATAAGTAATAAGTATAATGATTACAGTTCTGGCGATAATAACTGCATTATATGGGTAATAGTGCACGTTATATTGCTAATAATATAAGTAATAAGTATAACTATTACAGTTCTAGCGATAATACCTGCATTATATGGGTAATAATGCATGTTATATTGATAATATCAGGCGTAATAAGTATAATTATTATAGTTCTAGCGATAATAATAGTACAATATGGCTAATAGTGTATGTTATATTGATAATAATAAAAGTAATAAGTATATTTATTATAGTTCTATCGATAGTAACTGCATAATATGGGTAATAATGCATGTTATATTGATGATAATAAAAGTACTAAGTATATTTATTAGAGTTCTAGCGATTATAACTGCATAATATGCGTAATAATGCATGTTATATTGATAATAATATAAGTAATAAGTATAATTATTACAATTCTAGAGATAGTAACTGCATTATATGGGTAATAATGCATGTTATATTGATAATAATATAAGTAATAAGTATAACTATTACAGTTCTAGCGATAATACCTGCATTATATGGGTAATAATGCATGTTATATTGATAATATCAGGAGTAATAAGTATAATTATTATAGTTCTAGCGATAATAATAGTACAATATGGCTAATAGTGTATGTTATATTGATAATAATAAAAGTTATAAGTATATTTATTATAGTTCTATCGATAGTAACTGCATAATATGGGTAATAATGCATGTTATATTGATGATAATAAAAGTACTAAGTATATTTATTATAGTTCTAGCGATTATAACTGCATAATATGCGTAATAATGCATGTTATATTGATAATAATATAAGTAATAAGTATAATTATTACAATTCTAGCGATAGTAACTGCATTATATGGGTAATAATGCATGTTATATTGATAATATCGGGAGTAGTAAGTATAATTATTACAGTTCTAGCGATAATAACTGCATAATATGGGTAATAATGGATGTTATATTGATAATATCGGGAGTAATACGTATAATTATTGCAGTTCTAGCGATAATACTAGTAAAATATGGCTAATAGTGCATGTTATATTGATAATAATAAAAGTAACAAGTATATTTATTACAGTTCTATCGATAATAACTGCATAATATGGGTAATAATGCATGTTATATTGATGATAATAAAAGTAATACGTATATTTATTATAGTTCTAGCGATAATAACTGCATAATATGGGTAATAATGCACGTTATATTGCTAATAATATAAGTAATAAGTATAATTATTACAGTTCTATCGATAATAACTGCATAATATGGGTAATAATGCACGTTATATAGCTAATAGTATAAGTAATAAGTATACTTATTACACTTCTAGCGATAATAACTGCATTATATGGGTAATAATGCATGTTATATTGATGATAATAAAAGTAATACGTATATTTATTATAGTTCTAGCGATAATAAGTGCATAATATGGGTAACAATGCATGTTATATTGATGATAATTAAAGTACTAAGTATATTTATTATAGTTCTAGCGATCATAACTGCATAATATGCGTAATAATGCATGTTATATTGATAATAATATAAGTAATAAGTAGAATTATTACAATTCTAGCGATAATAACTGCATTATATGTGTAATAATGCATGTTATATTGATAATAATATAAGTAATAAGTATAATTATTACAGTTCTAGCGATAATAACTGCATAATATGGGTAATAATGCACATTATATTGCTAATAGTATAAGTAATAAGTATAATTATTACAGTTCTAGCGATAACAACTGCATAATATGGGTAATAATGGATGTTATATTGATAATATCGGGAGTAATACGTATAATTATTGCAGTTCTAGCGATAACACTAGTAAAATATGGCTAATAGTGCATGTTATATTGATAATAATAAAAGTAATAAGTATATTTATTACAGTTCTATCGATAATAACTGCATAATATGGGTAATAATGCATGTTATATTGATGATAATAAAAGTAGTACGTACATTTATTATAGTTCTAGCGATAATAACAGCATAATATGGGTAATAATGCATGTTATATTGATAATAATATAAGTAATAAGTATAATTATTACAGTTCTAGCGATAATAACTGCATAATATGGATAATAATGCACGTTATATTGCTAATAGTATAAGTAATAAGTATAATGATTACAGTTCTGGCGATAATAACTGCATTATATGGGTAATAGTGCACGTTATATTGCTAATAATATAAGTAATAAGTATAACTATTACAGTTCTAGCGATAATACCTGCATTATATGGGTAATAATGCATGTTATATTGATAATATCAGGCGTAATAAGTATAATTATTATAGTTCTAGCGATAATAATAGTACAATATGGCTAATAGTGTATGTTATATTGATAATAATAAAAGTAATAAGTATATTTATTATAGTTCTATCGATAGTAACTGCATAATATGGGTAATAATGCATGTTATATTGATGATAATAAAAGTACTAAGTATATTTATTAGAGTTCTAGCGATTATAACTGCATAATATGCGTAATAATGCATGTTATATTGATAATAATATAAGTAATAAGTATAATTATTACAATTCTAGCGATAGTAACTGCATTATATGGGTAATAATGCATGTTATATTGATAATATCGGGAGTAGTAAGTATAATTATTACAGTTCTAGCGATAATAACTGTATAATATGGGTAATAATGGATGTTATATTGATAATATCGGGAGTAATACGTATAATTATTGCAGTTCTAGCGATAATACTAGTAAAATATGGCTAATAGTGCATGTTATATTGATAATAATAAAAGTAACAAGTATATTTATTACAGTTCTATCGATAATAACTGCATAATATGGGTAATAATGCATGTTATATTGATGATAATAAAAGTAATACGTATATTTATTATAGTTCTAGCGATAATAACTGCATAATATGGGTAATAATGCATGTTATATTGATAATAACATAAGAAATAAGTATAATTATTACAGTTCTGGCGATAATAACTGCATTATATGGGTAATAATGCATGTTATATTGATAATTTTGGGAGTAATAAGTATAATTATTGTAGTTCTAGCGATAATAATAGTAAAATATGGCTAATAGTGCATGTTATATTGATAATAATAAAAGTAGTAAGTATATTTATTACAGTTCTAGCGATAATAACTCCATTATATGGGTAATAATGCACGTTATATTGCTAATAATATAAGTAATAAGTATAATTATTACAGTTCTATCGATAATAACTGCATAATATGGGTAATAATGCACGTTATATTGCTAATAGTATAAGTAATAAGTATACTTATTCCACTTCTAGCGATAAGAACTGCATTATATGGGTAATAATGCATGTTATATTGATGATAATAAAAGTAATACGTATATTTATTATAGTTCTAGCGATAATAAGTGCATAATATGGGTAACAATGCATGTTATATTGATGATAATTAAAGTACTAAGTATATTTATTATAGTTCTAGCGATCATAACTGCATAATATGCGTAATAATGCATGTTATATTGATAATAATATAAGTAATAAGTATAATTATTACAATTCTAGCGATAATAACTGCATTATATGGGTAATAATGCATGTTATATTGATAATAATATAAGTAATAAGTATAATTATTACAGTTCTAGCGATAGTAACTGCATAATATGGGTAATAATGCACATTATATTGCTAATAGTATAAGTAATAAGTATAATTATTACAGTTCTAGCGATAATAACTGCATAATATGGGTAATAATGGATGTTATATTGATAATATCGGGAGTAATACGTATAATTATTGCAGTTCTAGCGATAATACTAGTAAAATATGGCTAATAGTGCATGTTATATTAATAATAATAAAAGTAATAAGTATATTTATTATAGATCTATCGATAGTAACTGCATAATATGGGTAATAGTGCATGTTATATTGATGATAATAAAAGTACTAAGATTATTTATTAGAGTTCTAGCGATTATAACTGCATAATATGCGTAATAATGCATGTTATATTGATAATAATATAAGTAATAAGTATAATTATTACAATTCTAGCGATAGTAACTGCATTATATGGGTAATAATGCATGTTATATTGATAATATCGGGAGTAGTAAGTATAATTATTACAGTTCTAGCGATAATAACTGCATAATATGGGTAATAATGGATGTTATATTGATAATATCGGGAGTAATACGTATAATTATTGCAGTTCTAGCGATAATACTAGTAAAATATGGCTAATAGTGCATGTTATATTGATAATAATAAAAGTAACAAGTATATTTATTACAGTTCTATCGATAATAACTGCATAATATGGGTAATAATGCATGTTATATTGATGATAATAAAAGTAATACGTATATTTATTATAGTTCTAGCGATAATAACTGCATAATATGGGTAATAATGCACGTTATATTGCTAATAATATAAGTAATAAGTATAATTATTACAGTTCTATCGATAATAACTGCATAATATGGGTAATAATGCACGTTATATAGCTAATAGTATAAGTAATAAGTATACTTATTCCACTTCTAGCGATAATAACTGCATTATATGGGTAATAATGCATGTTATATTGATGATAATAAAAGTAATACGTATATTTATTATAGTTCTAGCGATAATAAGTGCATAATATGGGTAACAATGCATGTTATATTGATGATAATTAAAGTACTAAGTATATTTATTAAAGTTCTAGCGATCATAACTGCATAATATGCGTAATAATGCATGTTATATTGATAATAATATAAGTAATAAGTATAATTATTACAATTCTAGCGATAATAACTGCATTATATGGGTAATAATGCATGTTATATTGATAATAATATAAGTAATAAGTATAATTATTACAGTTCTAGCGATAATAACTGCATAATATGGGTAATAATGCACATTATATTGCTAATAGTATAAGTAATAAGTATAATTATTACAGTTCTAGCGATAACAACTGCATAATATGGGTAATAATGGATGTTATATTGATAATATCGGGAGTAATACGTATAATTATTGCAGTTCTAGCGATAATACTAGTAAAATATGGCTAATAGTGCATGTTATATTGATAATAATAAAAGTAATAAGTATATTTATTACAGTTCTATCGATAATAACTGCATAATATGGGTAATAATGCATGTTATATTGATGATAATAAAAGTAGTACGTATATTTATTATAGTTCTAGCGATAATAACTGCATAATATGGGTAATAATGCATGTTATATTGATAATAATATAAGTAATAAGTATAATTATTACAGTTCTAGCGATAATAACTGCATAATATGGATAATAATGCACGTTATATTGCTAATAGTATAAGTAATAAGTATAATGATTACAGTTCTGGCGATAATAACTGCATTATATGGGTAATAGTGCACGTTATATTGCTAATAATATAAGTAATAAGTATAACTATTACAGTTCTAGCGATAATACCTGCATTATATGGGTAATAATGCATGTTATATTGATAATATCAGGCGTAATAAGTATAATTATTATAGTTCTAGCGATAATAATAGTACAATATGGCTAATAGTGTATGTTATATTGATAATAATAAAAGTAATAAGTATATTTATTATAGTTCTATCGATAGTAACTGCATAATATGGGTAATAATGCATGTTATATTGATGATAATAAAAGTACTAAGTATATTTATTAGAGTTCTAGCGATTATAACTGCATAATATGCGTAATAATGCATGTTATATTGATAATAATATAAGTAATAAGTATAATTATTACAATTCTAGCGATAGTAACTGCATTATATGGGTAATAATGCATGTTATATTGATAATATCGGGAGTAGTAAGTATAATTATTACAGTTCTAGCGATAATAACTGTATAATATGGGTAATAATGGATGTTATATTGATAATATCGGGAGTAATACGTATAATTATTGCAGTTCTAGCGATAATACTAGTAAAATATGGCTAATAGTGCATGTTATATTGATAATAATAAAAGTAACAAGTATATTTATTACAGTTCTATCGATAATAACTGCATAATATGGGTAATAATGCATGTTATATTGATGATAATAAAAGTAATACGTATATTTATTATAGTTCTAGCGATAATAACTGCATAATATGGGTAATAATGCATGTTATATTGATAATAACATAAGAAATAAGTATAATTATTACAGTTCTGGCGATAATAACTGCATTATATGGGTAATAATGCATGTTATATTGATAATTTTGGGAGTAATAAGTATAATTATTGTAGTTCTAGCGATAATAATAGTAAAATATGGCTAATAGTGCATGTTATATTGATAATAATAAAAGTAGTAAGTATATTTATTACAGTTCTATCGATAATAACTGCATAATATGGGTAATAATGCATGTTATATTGATGATAATATAAGTAATAAGTATAATTATTACAGTTCTAGCGATAATAACTCCATTATATGGGTAATAATGCACGTTATATTGCTAATAATATAAGTAATAAGTATAATTATTACAGTTCTATCGATAATAACTGCATAATATGGGTAATAATGCACGTTATATTGCTAATAGTATAAGTAATAAGTATACTTATTCCACTTCTAGCGATAATAACTGCATTATATGGGTAATAATGCATGTTATATTGATGATAATAAAAGTACTAAGATTATTTATTAGAGTTCTAGCGATTATAACTGCATAATATGCGTAATAATGCATGTTATATTGATAATAATATAAGTAATAAGTATAATTATTACAATTCTAGCGATAGTAACTGCATTATATGGGTAATAATGCATGTTATATTGATAATATCGGGAGTAGTAAGTATAATTATTACAGTTCTAGCGATAATAACTGCATAATATGGGTAATAATGGATGTTATATTGATAATATCGGGAGTAATACGTATAATTATTGCAGTTCTAGCGATAATACTAGTAAAATATGGCTAATAGTGCATGTTATATTGATAATAATAAAAGTAACAAGTATATTTATTACAGTTCTATCGATAATAACTGCATAATATGGGTAATAATGCATGTTATATTGATGATAATAAAAGTAATACGTATATTTATTATAGTTCTAGCGATAATAACTGCATAATATGGGTAATAATGCACGTTATATTGCTAATAATATAAGTAATAAGTATAATTATTACAGTTCTATCGATAATAACTGCATAATATGGGTAATAATGCACGTTATATAGCTAATAGTATAAGTAATAAGTATACTTATTCCACTTCTAGCGATAATAACTGCATTATATGGGTAATAATGCATGTTATATTGATGATAATAAAAGTAATACGTATATTTATTATAGTTCTAGCGATAATAAGTGCATAATATGGGTAACAATGCATGTTATATTGATGATAATTAAAGTACTAAGTATATTTATTAAAGTTCTAGCGATCATAACTGCATAATATGCGTAATAATGCATGTTATATTGATAATAATATAAGTAATAAGTATAATTATTACAATTCTAGCGATAATAACTGCATTATATGGGTAATAATGCATGTTATATTGATAATAATATAAGTAATAAGTATAATTATTACAGTTCTAGCGATAATAACTGCATAATATGGGTAATAATGCACATTATATTGCTAATAGTATAAGTAATAAGTATAATTATTACAGTTCTAGCGATAACAACTGCATAATATGGGTAATAATGGATGTTATATTGATAATATCGGGAGTAATACGTATAATTATTGCAGTTCTAGCGATAATACTAGTAAAATATGGCTAATAGTGCATGTTATATTGATAATAATAAAAGTAATAAGTATATTTATTACAGTTCTATCGATAATAACTGCATAATATGGGTAATAATGCATGTTATATTGATGATAATAAAAGTAGTACGTATATTTATTATAGTTCTAGCGATAATAACTGCATAATATGGGTAATAATGCATGTTATATTGATAATAATATAAGTAATAAGTATAATTATTACAGTTCTAGCGATAATAACTGCATAATATGGATAATAATGCACGTTATATTGCTAATAGTATAAGTAATAAGTATAATGATTACAGTTCTGGCGATAATAACTGCATTATATGGGTAATAGTGCACGTTATATTGCTAATAATATAAGTAATAAGTATAACTATTACAGTTCTAGCGATAATACCTGCATTATATGGGTAATAATGCATGTTATATTGATAATATCAGGCGTAATAAGAATAATTATTATAGTTCTAGCGATAATAATAGTACAATATGGCTAATAGTGTATGTTATATTGATAATAATAAAAGTAATAAGTATATTTATTATAGTTCTATCGATAGTAACTGCATAATATGGGTAATAATGCATGTTATATTGATGATAATAAAAGTACTAAGTATATTTATTAGAGTTCTAGCGATTATAACTGCATAATATGCGTAATAATGCATGTTATATTGATAATAATATAAGTAATAAGTATAATTATTACAATTCTAGCGATAGTAACTGCATTATATGGGTAATAATGCATGTTATATTGATAATATCGGGAGTAGTAAGTATAATTATTACAGTTCTAGCGATAATAACTGTATAATATGGGTAATAATGGATGTTATATTGATAATATCGGGAGTAATACGTATAATTATTGCAGTTCTAGCGATAATACTAGTAAAATATGGCTAATAGTGCATGTTATATTGATAATAATAAAAGTAACAAGTATATTTATTACAGTTCTATCGATAATAACTGCATAATATGGGTAATAATGCATGTTATATTGATGATAATAAAAGTAATACGTATATTTATTATAGTTCTAGCGATAATAACTGCATAATATGGGTAATAATGCATGTTATATTGATAATAACATAAGAAATAAGTATAATTATTACAGTTCTGGCGATAATAACTGCATTATATGGGTAATAATGCATGTTATATTGATAATTTTGGGAGTAATAAGTATAATTATTGTAGTTCTAGCGATAATAAGAGTAAAATATGGCTAATAGTGCATGTTATATTGATAATAATAAAAGTCGTAAGTATATTTATTACAGTTCTATCGATAATAACTGCATAATATGGGTAATAATGCATGTTATATTGATGATAATATAAGTAATAATTATAATTATTACAGTTCTAGCGATAATAACTCCATTATATGGGTAATAATGCACGTTATATTGCTAATAATATAAGTAATAAGTATAATTATTACAGTTCTATCGATAATAACTGCATAATATGGGTAATAATGCACGTTATATTGCTAATAGTATAAGTAATAAGTATACTTATTCCACTTCTAGCGATAATAACTGCATTATATGGGTAATAATGCATGTTATATTGATGATAATAAAAGTAATACGTATATTTATTATAGTTCTAGCGATAATAAGTGCATAATATGGGTAACAATGCATGTTATATTGATGATAATTAAAGTACTAAGTATATTTATTATAGTTCTAGCGATCATAACTGCATAATATGCGTAATAATGCATGTTATATTGATAATAATATAAGTAATAAGTATAATTATTACAATTCTAGCGATAATAACTGCATTATATGGGTAATAATGCATGTTATATTGATAATAATATAAGTAATAAGTATAATTATTACAGTTCTAGCGATAATAACTGCATAATATGGGTAATAATGCACATTATATTGCTAATAGTATAAGTAATAAGTATAATTATTACAGTTCTAGCGATAATAACTGCATAATATGGGTAATAATGGATGTTATATTGATAATATCGGGAGTAATACGTATAATTATTGCAGTTCTAGCGATAATACTAGTAAAATATGGCTAATAGTGCATGTTATATTGATAATAATAAAAGTAATAAGTATATTTATTATAGATCTATCGATAGTAACTGCATAATATGGGTAATAGTGCATGTTATATTGATGATAATAAAAGTACTAAGATTATTTATTAGAGTTCTAGCGATTATAACTGCATAATATGCGTAATAATGCATGTTATATTGATAATAATATAAGTAATAAGTATAATTATTACAATTCTAGCGATAGTAACTGCATTATATGGGTAATAATGCATGTTATATTGATAATATCGGGAGTAGTAAGTATAATTATTACAGTTCTAGCGATAATAACTGTATAATATGGGTAATAATGGATGTTATATTGATAATATCGGGAGTAATACGTATAATTATTGCAGTTCTAGCGATAATACTAGTAAAATATGGCTAATAGTGCATGTTATATTGATAATAATAAAAGTAACAAGTATATTTATTACAGTTCTATCGATAATAACTGCATAATATGGGTAATAATGCATGTTATATTGATGATAATAAAAGTAATACGTATATTTATTATAGTTCTAGCGATAATAACTGCATAATATGGGTAATAATGCATGTTATATTGATAATAACATAAGTAATAAGTATAATTATTACAGTTCTGGCGATAATAACTGCATTATATGGGTAATAATGCATGTTATATTGATAATTTTGGGAGTAATAATTATAATTATTGTAGTTCTAGCGATAATAATAGTAAAATATGGCTAATAGTGCATGTTATATTGATAATAATAAAAGTAGTAAGTATATTTATTACAGTTCTATCGATAATAACTGCATAATATGGGTAATAATGCATGTTATATTGATGATAATATAAGTAATAAGTATAATTATTACAGTTCTAGCGATAATAACTCCATTATATGGGTAATAATGCACGTTATATTGCTAATAATATAAGTAATAAGTATAATTATTACAGTTCTATCGATAATAACTGCATAATATGGGTAATAATGCACGTTATATTGCTAATAGTATAAGTAATAAGTATACTTATTCCACTTCTAGCGATAATAACTGCATTATATGGGTAATAATGCATGTTATATTGATGATAATAAAAGTAATACGTATATTTATTATAGTTCTAGCGATAATAAGTGCATAATATGGGTAACAATGCATGTTATATTGATGATAATTAAAGTACTAAGTATATTTATTATAGTTTTAGCGATCATAACTGCATAATATGCGTAATAATGCATGTTATATTGATAATAATATAAGTAATAAGTATAATTATTACAATTCTAGCGATAATAACTGCATTATATGGGTAATAATGCATGTTATATTGATAATAATATAAGTAATAAGTATAATTATTACAGTTCTAGCGATAATAACTGCATAATATGGGTAATAATGCACATTATATTGCTAATAGTATAAGTAATAAGTATAATTATTACAGTTCTAGCGATAATAACTGCATAATATGGGTAATAATGGATGTTATATTGATAATATCGGGAGTAATACGTATAATTATTGCAGTTCTAGCGATAATACTAGTAAAATATGGCTAATAGTGCATGTTATATTGATAATAATAAAAGTAATAAGTATATTTATTATAGATCTATCGATAGTAACTGCATAATATGGGTAATAGTGCATGTTATATTGATGATAATAAAAGTACTAAGATTATTTATTAGAGATCTAGCGATTATAACTGCATAATATGCGTAATAATGCATGTTATATTGATAATAATATAAGTAATAAGTATAATTATTACAATTCTAGCGATAGTAACTGCATTATATGGGTAATAATGCATGTTATATTGATAATATCGGGAGTAGTAAGTATAATTATTACAGTTCTACCGATAATAACTGCATAATATGGGTAATAATGGATGTTATATTGATAATATCGGGAGTAATACGTATAATTATTGCAGTTCTAGCGATAATACTAGTAAAATATGGCTAATAGTGCATGTTATATTGATAATAATAAAAGTAACAAGTATATTTATTACAGTTCTATCGATAATAACTGCATAATATGGGTAATAATGCATGTTATATTGATGATAATAAAAGTAATACGTATATTTATTATAGTTCTAGCGATAATAACTGCATTATATGGGTAATAGTGCATGTTATATTGATAATAATAAAAGTAATAAGTATATTTATTATACTTCTGTCGATAATAACTGCATTATATGGGTAATAATGCATGTTATATTGATGATAATAAAAGTACTAAGTATATTTATTATAGTTCTAGCGATTATAACTGCATAATATGCGTAATAATGCATGTTATATTGATAATAATATAAGTAATAAGTATAATTATTACAATTCTAGAGATAGTAACTGCATTATATGGGTAATAATGCATGTTATATTGATAATATCGGGAGTAGTGAGTATAATTATTACAGTTCTAGCGATAATAACTGCATTATATCTGTAATAGTGCACGTTATATTGATAATAATAAAAGTAATAAGTATATTTATTACAGTTCTATCGATAATAACTGCATAATATGGGTAATAATGCATGTTATATTGATAATAATATAACTAATAAGTATAATTATTACAGTTCTAGCGATAATAACTGCATTATATGGGTAATAGTGCATGTTATATTGATAATAATAAAAGTAATAAGTATATTTATTATACTTCTGTCGATAATAACTGCATAATATGGGTAATAATGCACGTTATATGGCTAATAATATAAGTAATAAGTATAACTATTACAGTTCTAGCGATAATACCTGCATTATATGGGTAATAATGCATGTTATATTGATAATATCAGGAGTAATAAGTATAATTATTATAGTTCTAGCGATAATAATAGTACAATATGGCTAATAGTGTATGTTATATTGATAATAATAAAAGTAATAAGTATATTTATTATAGTTCTATCGATAGTAACTGCATAATATGGGTAATAATGCATGTTATATTGATGATAATAAAAGTAATACGTATATTTATTGTAGTTCTAGCGATAATACTAGTAAAATATGGCTAAGAGTGCCTGTTATATTGATAATAATAAAAGTAATAAGTATATTTATTATACTTCTGTCGATAATAACTGCATTATATGGGTAATAATGCATGTTATATTGATAATAATATAAGTAATAAGTATATTTATTATAGTTCTATCGATAGTAACTGCATAATATGGGTAATAATGCATGTTATATTGATGATAATAAAAGTACTAAGTATATTTATTATAGTTCTAGCGATTATAACTGCATAATATGCGTAATAATGCATGTTATATTGATAATAATATAAGTAATAAGTATAATTATTACAATTCTAGAGATAGTAACTGCATTATATGGGTAATAATGCATGTTATATTGATAATATCGGGAGTAGTGAGTATAATTATTACAGTTCTAGCGATAATAACTGCATTATATGGGTAATAGTGCATGTTATATTGATAATAATAAAAGTAATAAGTATAATTATTACAGTTCTATCGATAATAACTGCATAATATGGGTAATAATGCATGTTATATTGATGATAATAAAAGTAATACGTATATTTATTATAGTTCTAGCGATAATAACTGCATAATATGGGTAATAATGCATGTTATATTGATAATAATATAAGTAATAAGTATAATTATTACAGTTCTGGCGATAATAACTGCATTATTTGGGTAATAATGCACGTTATATTGCTAATAATATAAGTAATGAGTATAATTATTACAGTTCTAGCGATAATAACTGCATGATATGGGTAATAATGCATGTTATATTGCTAATAATATAAGTAATAAGTATAATTATTACAATTCTAGCGATAGTAACTGCAATTATATGGGTAATAATGCATGTTATATTGATAATATCGGGAGTAATAAGTATATTTATTATAGTTCTATCGATAATAACTGCATAATATGGGCAATAATGCATGTTATATTGATGGTAATGAAAGTAGTAAGTATAGTTATTACAGTTCTAGCGATAATAACTGCATTGTATGCGTAATAATGCATGTGATATTGATAATATCGGGAGTAATAAGTATAATTATTATAGTTCTAATGATAATAATAGTAAAATATGGCTAATAGTGCATGTCATATTGATAATAATAAAAGTAATAAGTATATTTATTACAGTTCTATCGATAATAACTGCATAATATGGGTAATAATGCATGTTATATTGATGATAAAAAAAGTAATACGTATATTTATTATAGTTCTAGCGATAATAACTGCATTATATGCGTAATAATCCATGTTATATTGATAATATCGGGAGTAATAAGTATAATTATAACAGTTCTAGCGATAATACTAGTAAAATAGGGCTAAGAGTGCCCGTTATGTTGATAATAATAAAAGTAATAAGTATATTTATTATACTTCTGTCGATAATAACTGCATTATATGGGTAATAATGCATGTTATATTGATAATAATATAAGTAATAAGTATAATTATTACAGTTCTAGCGATAATAACTCCATTATGTGGGTAATAATGCACGTTATATTGCTAATAATATAAGTAATAAGTATAATTATTACAGTTCTATCGATAATAACTGCATAATATGGGTAATAATGCACGTTATATTGCTAATAGTATAAGTAATAAGTATACTTATTACAGTTCTAGCGATAATAACTGCATTATATGGGTAATAATGCATGTTATATTGATAATATCAGGAGTTATAAGTATAATTATTATAGTTCTAGCGATAATAATAGTACAATATGGCTAATAGTGTATGTTATATTGATAATAATAAAAGTAATAAGTATATTTATTATAGTTCTAGCGATAATAACTGCATTATATGCGTAATAATCCATGTTATATTGATAATAATATAAGTAATTAGTATAATTATTACAGTTCTAGCGATAATACCTGCATTATATGGGTAATAATGCATGTTATATTGATAATATCAGGAGTAATAAGTATAATTATTATAGTTCTAGCGATAATAATAGTACAATATGGCTATTAGTGTATGTTATATTGATAATAATAAAAGTAATAAGTATATTTATTATAGTTCTATCGATAGTAACTGCATAATATGGGTAATAATGCATGTTATATTCATGATAATAAATGTACTAAGCATATTTATTAGAGTTCTAGCGATTATAACTGCATAATATGCGTAATAATGCTTGTTATATTGATAATAATATAAGTAATAGGTATAATTATTACAATTCTAGCGATAGTAACAGCATTATATGGGTAATAATGCATGTTATATTGATAATATCGGGAGTAGTAAGTATAATTATTACAGTTCTAGCGATAATAACTGCATAATATGGGTAATAATGGATGTTATATTGATAATATCAGGAGTAATACGTATAATTATTGCAGTTCTAGCGATAATACTAGAAAAATATGGCTAATAGTGCATGTTATATTGATAATAATAAAAGTAACAAGTATATTTATTACAGTTCTATCGATAATAACTGCATAATATGGGTAATAATGCATGTTATATTGATGATAATAAAAGTAATACGTATATTTATTATAGTTCTAGCGATAATAACTGCATAATATGGGTAATAATGCATGTTATATTGATAATAACATAAGTAATAAGTATAATTATTACAGTTCTGGCGATAATAAATGCATTATATGCGTAATAATGCACGTTATATTGCTAATAATATAAGTAATAAGTATAATTATTACAGTTCTAGCGATAATAACTGCATTATATGGGTAATAGTGCATGTTATATTGATAATAATAAAAGTAATAAGTATATTTATTATACTTCTGTCGATAATAACTGCATTGTATGCGTAATAATGCATGTTATGTTGATAATATCGGGAGTAATAAGTATAATTATTATAGTTCTAACGATAATAATAGTAAAATATGGCGAATAGTGCATGTCATATTGATAATAATAAAAGTAATAAGTATATTTATTACAGTTCTATCGATAATGACGGCATAATATGGGTAATAATGCATGTTATATTGATGATAACAAAAGCAATACGTATATTTATTATAGTTCTAGCGATAATAACTGCATTATATGCGTAATAATATATGTTATATTGATAATATCAGGAGTTATAAGTATAATTATTATAGTTCTAGCGATAATAATAGTACAATATGGCTAATAGTGTATGTTATATTGATAATAATAAAAGTAATAAGTATATTTATTATAGTTCTAGCGATAATAACTGCATTATATGCGTAATAATCCATGTTATATTGATAATAATATAAGTAATTAGTATAATTATTACAGTTCTAGCGATAATAACTCCATTATATGGGTAATAATGCATGTTATGTTGATAATAATATAAGTAATAGGTATAATTAATACAGTTCTAGCGATAATAACTGCATAATATGGGTAATAATGCAGGTTATATTGCTAATAATATAAGTAATAAGTATAACTATTACAGTTCTAGCGATAATACCTGCATTATATGGGTAATAATGCATGTTATATTGATAATATCAGGAGTAATAAGTATAATTATTATAGTTCTAGCGATAATAATAGTACAATATGGCTAATAGTGTATGTTATATTGATAATAATAAAAGTAATAAGTATATTTATTATAGTTCTATCGATAGTAACTGCATAATATGGGTAATAATGCATGTTACATTCATGATAATAAATGTACTAAGCATATTTATTAGAGTTCTAGCGATTATAACTGCATAATATGCGTAATAATGCATGTTATATTGATAATAATATAAGTAATAGGTATAATTATTACAATTCTAGCGATAGTAACAGCATTATATGGGTAATAATGCATGTTATATTGATAATATCGGGAGTAGTAAGTATAATTATTACAGTTCTAGCGATAATAACTGCATAATATGGGTAATAATGGATGTTATATTGATAATATCGGGAGTAATACGTATAATTATTGCAGTTCTAGCGATAATACTAGAAAAATATGGCTAATAGTGCATGTTATATTGATAATAATAAAAGTAACTAGTATATTTATTACAGTTCTATCGATAATAACTGCATAATATGGGTAATAATGCATGTTATATTGATGATAATAAAAGTAATACGTATATTTATTATAGTTCTAGCGATAATAACTGCATAATATGGGTAATAATGCATGTTATACTGATAATAACATAAGTAATAAGTATAATTATTACAGTTCTAGCGATAATAACTGCATTATATGGGTAATAGTGCATGTTATATTGATAATAATAAAAGTAATAAGTATATTTATTATACTTCTGTCGATAATAACTGCATAATATGGGTAATAATGCACGTTATATTGCTAATAATATAAGTAATAAGTATAACTATTACAGTTCTAGCGATAATACCTGCATTATATGGGTAATAATGCATGTTATATTGATAATATCAGGAGTAATAAGTATAATTATTATAGTTCTAGCGATAATAATAGTACAATATGGCTAATAGTGTATGTTATATTGATAATAATAAAAGTAATAAGTATATTTATTATAGTTCTATCGATAGTAACTGCATGATATGGGTAATAATGCATGTTATATTGATGATAATAAAAGTAATACGTATATTTATTGTAGTTCTAGCGATAATACTAGTAAAATATGGCTAAGTGTGCCTGTTATATTGATAATAATAAAAGTAATAAGTATATTTATTATACTTCTGTCGATAATAACTGCATTATATGGGTAATAATGCATGTTATATTGATAATAATATAAGTAATAAGTATATTTATTATAGTTCTAGCGATAATAACTGCATAATATGGGTAATAATGCATGTTATATTGATAATAACATAAGAAATAAGTATAATTATTACAGTTCTGGCGATAATAACTGCATTATATGGGTAATAATGCATGTTATATTGATAATTTTGGGAGTAATAAGTATAATTATTGTAGTTCTAGCGATAATAATAGTAAAATATGGCTAATAGTGCATGTTATATTGATAATAATAAAAGTAGTAAGTATATTTATTACAGTTCTATCGATAATAACTGCATAATATGGGTAATAATGCATGTTATATTGATGATAATATAAGTAATAAGTATAATTATTACAGTTCTAGCGATAATAACTCCATTATATGGGTAATAATGCACGTTATATTGCTAATAATATAAGTAATAAGTATAATTATTACAGTTCTATCGATAATAACTGCATAATATGGGTAATAATGCACGTTATATTGCTAATAGTATAAGTAATAAGTATACTTATTCCACTTCTAGCGATAATAACTGCATTATATGGGTAATAATGCATGTTATATTGATGATAATAAAAGTAATACGTATATTTATTATAGTTCTAGCGATAATAAGTGCATAATATGGGTAACAATGCATGTTATATTGATGATAATTAAAGTACTAAGTATATTTATTATAGTTCTAGCGATCATAACTGCATAATATGCGTAATAATGCATGTTATATTGATAATAATATAAGTAATAAGTATAATTATTACAATTCTAGCGATAATAACTGCATTATATGGGTAATAATGCATGTTATATTGATAATAATATAAGTAATAAGTATAATTATTACAGTTCTAGCGATAATAACTGCATAATATGGGTAATAATGCACATTATATTGCTAATAGTATAAGTAATAAGTATAATTATTACAGTTCTAGCGATAATAACTGCATAATATGGGTAATAATGGATGTTATATTGATAATATCGGGAGTAATACGTATAATTATTGCAGTTCTAGCGATAATACTAGTAAAATATGGCTAATAGTGCATGTTATATTAATAATAATAAAAGTAATAAGTATATTTATTATAGATCTATCGATAGTAACTGCATAATATGGGTAATAGTGCATGTTATATTGATGATAATAAAAGTACTAAGATTATTTATTAGAGTTCTAGCGATTATAACTGCATAATATGCGTAATAATGCATGTTATATTGATAATAATATAAGTAATAAGTATAATTATTACAATTCTAGCGATAGTAACTGCATTATATGGGTAATAATGCATGTTATATTGATAATATCGGGAGTAGTAAGTATAATTATTACAGTTCTAGCGATAATAACTGCATAATATGGGTAATAATGGATGTTATATTGATAATATCGGGAGTAATACGTATAATTATTGCAGTTCTAGCGATAATACTAGTAAAATATGGCTAATAGTGCATGTTATATTGATAATAATAAAAGTAACAAGTATATTTATTACAGTTCTATCGATAATAACTGCATAATATGGGTAATAATGCATGTTATATTGATGATAATAAAAGTAATACGTATATTTATTATAGTTCTAGCGATAATAACTGCATAATATGGGTAATAATGCACGTTATATTGCTAATAATATAAGTAATAAGTATAATTATTACAGTTCTATCGATAATAACTGCATAATATGGGTAATAATGCACGTTATATAGCTAATAGTATAAGTAATAAGTATACTTATTCCACTTCTAGCGATAATAACTGCATTATATGGGTAATAATGCATGTTATATTGATGATAATAAAAGTAATACGTATATTTATTATAGTTCTAGCGATAATAAGTGCATAATATGGGTAACAATGCATGTTATATTGATGATAATTAAAGTACTAAGTATATTTATTAAAGTTCTAGCGATCATAACTGCATAATATGCGTAATAATGCATGTTATATTGATAATAATATAAGTAATAAGTATAATTATTACAATTCTAGCGATAATAACTGCATTATATGGGTAATAATGCATGTTATATTGATAATAATATAAGTAATAAGTATAATTATTACAGTTCTAGCGATAATAACTGCATAATATGGGTAATAATGCACATTATATTGCTAATAGTATAAGTAATAAGTATAATTATTACAGTTCTAGGGATAACAACTGCATAATATGGGTAATAATGGATGTTATATTGATAATATCGGGAGTAATACGTATAATTATTGCAGTTCTAGCGATAATACTAGTAAAATATGGCTAATAGTGCATGTTATATTGATAATAATAAAAGTAATAAGTATATTTATTACAGTTCTATCGATAATAACTGCATAATATGGGTAATAATGCATGTTATATTGATGATAATAAAAGTAGTACGTATATTTATTATAGTTCTAGCGATAATAACTGCATAATATGGGTAATAATGCATGTTATATTGATAATAATATAAGTAATAAGTATAATTATTACAGTTCTAGCGATAATAACTGCATAATATGGATAATAATGCACGTTATATTGCGAATAGTATAAGTAATAAGTATAATGATTACAGTTCTGGCGATAATAACTGCATTATATGGGTAATAGTGCACGTTATATTGCTAATAATATAAGTAATAAGTATAACTATTACAGTTCTAGCGATAATACCTGCATTATATGGGTAATAATGCATGTTATATTGATAATATCAGGCGTAATAAGTATAATTATTATAGTTCTAGCGATAATAATAGTACAATATGGCTAATAGTGTATGTTATATTGATAATAATAAAAGTAATAAGTATATTTATTATAGTTCTATCGATAGTAACTGCATAATATGGGTAATAATGCATGTTATATTGATGATAATAAAAGTACTAAGTATATTTATTAGAGTTCTAGCGATTATAACTGCATAATATGCGTAATAATGCATGTTATATTGATGATAATATAAGTAATAAGTATAATTATTACAGTTCTAGCGATAATAACTCCATTATATGGGTAATAATGCACGTTATATTGCTAATAATATAAGTAATAAGTATAATTATTACAGTTCTATCGATAATAACTGCATAATATGGGTAATAATGCACGTTATATTGCTAATAGTATAAGTAATAAGTATACTTATTCCACTTCTAGCGATAATAACTGCATTATATGGGTAATAATGCATGTTATATTGATGATAATAAAAGTAATACGTATATTTATTATAGTTCTAGCGATAATAAGTGCATAATATGGGTAACAATGCATGTTATATTGATGATAATTAAAGTACTAAGTATATTTATTATAGTTCTAGCGATCATAACTGCATAATATGCGTAATAATGCATGTTATATTGATAATAATATAAGTAATAAGTATAATTATTACAATTCTAGCGATAATAACTGCATTATATGGGTAATAATGCATGTTATATTGATAATAATATAAGTAATAAGTATAATTATTACAGTTCTAGCGATAATAACTGCATAATATGGGTAATAATGCACATTATATTGCTAATAGTATAAGTAATAAGTATAATTATTACAGTTCTAGCGATAATAACTGCATAATATGGGTAATAATGGATGTTATATTGATAATATCGGGAGTAATACGTATAATTATTGCAGTTCTAGCGATAATACTAGTAAAATATGGCTAATAGTGCATGTTATATTGATAATAATAAAAGTAATAAGTATATTTATTATAGATCTATCGATAGTAACTGCATAATATGGGTAATAGTGCATGTTATATTGATGATAATAAAAGTACTAAGATTATTTATTAGAGTTCTAGCGATTATAACTGCATAATATGCGTAATAATGCATGTTATATTGATAATAATATAAGTAATAAGTATAATTATTACAATTCTAGCGATAGTAACTGCATTATATGGGTAATAATGCATGTTATATTGATAATATCGGGAGTAGTAAGTATAATTATTACAGTTCTAGCGATAATAACTGCATAATATGGGTAATAATGGATGTTATATTGATAATATCGGGAGTAATACGTATAATTATTGCAGTTCTAGCGATAATACTAGTAAAATATGGCTAATAGTGCATGTTATATTGATAATAATAAAAGTAACAAGTATATTTATTACAGTTCTATCGATAATAACTGCATAATATGGGTAATAATGCATGTTATATTGATGATAATAAAAGTAATACGTATATTTATTATAGTTCTAGCGATAATAACTGCATAATATGGGTAATAATGCACGTTATATAGCTAATAGTATAAGTAATAAGTATACTTATTCCACTTCTAGCGATAATAACTGCATTATATGGGTAATAATGCATGTTATATTGATGATAATAAAAGTAATACGTATATTTATTATAGTTCTAGCGATAATAAGTGCATAATATGGGTAACAATGCATGTTATATTGATGATAATTAAAGTACTAAGTATATTTATTAAAGTTCTAGCGATCATAACTGCATAATATGCGTAATAATGCATGTTATATTGATAATAATATAAGTAATAAGTATAATTATTACAATTCTAGCGATAATAACTGCATTATATGGGTAATAATGCATGTTATATTGATAATAATATAAGTAATAAGTATAATTATTACAGTTCTAGCGATAATAACTGCATAATATGGGTAATAATGCACATTATATTGCTAATAGTATAAGTAATAAGTATAATTATTACAGTTCTAGCGATAACAACTGCATAATATGGGTAATAATGGATGTTATATTGATAATATCGGGAGTAATACGTATAATTATTGCAGTTCTAGCGATAATACTAGTAAAATATGGCTAATAGTGCATGTTATATTGATAATAATAAAAGTAATAAGTATATTTATTACAGTTCTATCGATAATAACTGCATAATATGGGTAATAATGCATGTTATATTGATGATAATAAAAGTAGTACGTATATTTATTATAGTTCTAGCGATAATAACTGCATAATATGGGTAATAATGCATGTTATATTGATAATAATATAAGTAATAAGTATAATTATTACAGTTCTAGCGATAATAACTGCATAATATGGATAATAATGCACGTTATATTGCTAATAGTATAAGTAATAAGTATAATGATTACAGTTCTGGCGATAATAACTGCATTATATGGGTAATAGTGCACGTTATATTGCTAATAATATAAGTAATAAGTATAACTATTACAGTTCTAGCGATAATACCTGCATTATATGGGTAATAATGCATGTTATATTGATAATATCAGGCGTAATAAGAATAATTATTATAGTTCTAGCGATAATAATAGTACAATATGGCTAATAGTGTATGTTATATTGATAATAATAAAAGTAATAAGTATATTTATTATAGTTCTATCGATAGTAACTGCATAATATGGGTAATAATGCATGTTATATTGATGATAATAAAAGTACTAAGTATATTTATTAGAGTTCTAGCGATTATAACTGCATAATATGCGTAATAATGCATGTTATATTGATAATAATATAAGTAATAAGTATAATTATTACAATTCTAGCGATAGTAACTGCATTATATGGGTAATAATGCATGTTATATTGATAATATCGGGAGTAGTAAGTATAATTATTACAGTTCTAGCGATAATAACTGTATAATATGGGTAATAATGGATGTTATATTGATAATATCGGGAGTAATACGTATAATTATTGCAGTTCTAGCGATAATACTAGTAAAATATGGCTAATAGTGCATGTTATATTGATAATAATAAAAGTAACAAGTATATTTATTACAGTTCTATCGATAATAACTGCATAATATGGGTAATAATGCATGTTATATTGATGATAATAAAAGTAATACGTATATTTATTATAGTTCTAGCGATAATAACTGCATAATATGGGTAATAATGCATGTTATATTGATAATAACATAAGAAATAAGTATAATTATTACAGTTCTGGCGATAATAACTGCATTATATGGGTAATAATGCATGTTATATTGATAATTTTGGGAGTAATAAGTATAATTATTGTAGTTCTAGCGATAATAAGAGTAAAATATGGCTAATAGTGCATGTTATATTGATAATAATAAAAGTCGTAAGTATATTTATTACAGTTCTATCGATAATAACTGCATAATATGGGTAATAATGCATGTTATATTGATGATAATATAAGTAATAAGTATAATTATTACAGTTCTAGCGATAATAACTCCATTATATGGGTAATAATGCACGTTATATTGCTAATAATATAAGTAATAAGTATAATTATTACAGTTCTATCGATAATAACTGCATAATATGGGTAATAATGCACGTTATATTGCTAATAGTATAAGTAATAAGTATACTTATTCCACTTCTAGCGATAATAACTGCATTATATGGGTAATAATGCATGTTATATTGATGATAATAAAAGTAATACGTATATTTATTATAGTTCTAGCGATAATAAGTGCATAATATGGGTAACAATGCATGTTATATTGATGATAATTAAAGTACTAAGTATATTTATTATAGTTCTAGCGATCATAACTGCATAATATGCGTAATAATGCATGTTATATTGATAATAATATAAGTAATAAGTATAATTATTACAATTCTAGCGATAATAACTGCATTATATGGGTAATAATGCATGTTATATTGATAATAATATAAGTAATAAGTATAATTATTACAGTTCTAGCGATAATAACTGCATAATATGGGTAATAGTGCACATTATATTGCTAATAGTATAAGTAATAAGTATAATTATTACAGTTCTAGCGATAATAACTGCATAATATGGGTAATAATGGATGTTATATTGATAATATCGGGAGTAATACGTATAATTATTGCAGTTCTAGCGATAATACTAGTAAAATATGGCTAATAGTGCATGTTATATTGATAATAATAAAAGTAATAAGTATATTTATTATAGATCTATCGATAGTAACTGCATAATATGGGTAATAGTGCATGTTATATTGATGATAATAAAAGTACTAAGATTATTTATTAGAGTTCTAGCGATTATAACTGCATAATATGCGTAATAATGCATGTTATATTGATAATAATATAAGTAATAAGTATAATTATTACAATTCTAGCGATAGTAACTGCATTATATGGGTAATAATGCATGTTATATTGATAATATCGGGAGTAGTAAGTATAATTATTACAGTTCTAGCGATAATAACTGTATAATATGGGTAATAATGGATGTTATATTGATAATATCGGGAGTAATACGTATAATTATTGCAGTTCTAGCGATAATACTAGTAAAATATGGCTAATAGTGCATGTTATATTGATAATAATAAAAGTAACAAGTATATTTATTACAGTTCTATCGATAATAACTGCATAATATGGGTAATAATGCATGTTATATTGATGATAATAAAAGTAATACGTATATTTATTATAGTTCTAGCGATAATAACTGCATAATATGGGTAATAATGCATGTTATATTGATAATAACATAAGTAATAAGTATAATTATTACAGTTCTGGCGATAATAACTGCATTATATGGGTAATAATGCATGTTATATTGATAATTTTGGGAGTAATAAGTATAATTATTGTAGTTCTAGCGATAATAATAGTAAAATATGGCTAATAGTGCATGTTATATTGATAATAATAAAAGTAGTAAGTATATTTATTACAGTTCTATCGATAATAACTGCATAATATGGGTAATAATGCATGTTATATTGATGATAATATAAGTAATAAGTATAATTATTACAGTTCTAGCGATAATAACTCCATTATATGGGTAATAATGCACGTTATATTGCTAATAATATAAGTAATAAGTATAATTATTACAGTTCTATCGATAATAACTGCATAATATGGGTAATAATGCACGTTATATTGCTAATAGTATAAGTAATAAGTATACTTATTCCACTTCTAGCGATAATAACTGCATTATATGGGTAATAATGCATGTTATATTGATGATAATAAAAGTAATACGTATATTTATTATAGTTCTAGCGATAATAAGTGCATAATATGGGTAACAATGCATGTTATATTGATGATAATTAAAGTACTAAGTATATTTATTATAGTTTTAGCGATCATAACTGCATAATATGCGTAATAATGCATGTTATATTGATAATAATATAAGTAATAAGTATAATTATTACAATTCTAGCGATAATAACTGCATTATATGGGTAATAATGCATGTTATATTGATAATAATATAAGTAATAAGTATAATTATTACAGTTCTAGCGATAATAACTGCATAATATGGGTAATAATGCACATTATATTGCTAATAGTATAAGTAATAAGTATAATTATTACAGTTCTAGCGATAATAACTGCATAATATGGGTAATAATGGATGTTATATTGATAATATCGGGAGTAATACGTATAATTATTGCAGTTCTAGCGATAATACTAGTAAAATATGGCTAATAGTGCATGTTATATTGATAATAATAAAAGTAATAAGTATATTTATTATAGATCTATCGATAGTAACTGCATAATATGGGTAATAGTGCATGTTATATTGATGATAATAAAAGTACTAAGATTATTTATTAGAGATCTAGCGATTATAACTGCATAATATGCGTAATAATGCATGTTATATTGATAATAATATAAGTAATAAGTATAATTATTACAATTCTAGCGATAGTAACTGCATTATATGGGTAATAATGCATGTTATATTGATAATATCGGGAGTAGTAAGTATAATTATTACAGTTCTAGCGATAATAACTGCATAATATGGGTAATAATGGATGTTATATTGATAATATCGGGAGTAATACGTATAATTATTGCAGTTCTAGCGATAATACTAGTAAAATATGGCTAATAGTGCATGTTATATTGATAATAATAAAAGTAACAAGTATATTTATTACAGTTCTATCGATAATAACTGCATAATATGGGTAATAATGCATGTTATATTGATAATAATAAAAGTAATAAGTATATTTATTACAGTTCTAGCGATAATAACTGCATTGTATGCGTAATAATGCATGTTATATTGATAATATCGGGAGTCATAAGTATAATTATTATAGTTCTAACGATAATAATAGTAAAATATGGCGAATAGTGCATGTCATATTGATAATAATAAAAGTAATAAGTATATTTATTATAGTTCTATCGATAGTAACTGCATAATATGGGTAATAATGCATGTTATATTGATGATAATAAAAGTACTAAGTATATTTATTAGAGTTCTAGCGATTATAACTGCATAATATGCGTAATAATGCATGTTATATTGATAATAATATCAGTAATAAGTATAATTATTACAATTCTAGCGATAGTAACTGCATTATATGGGTAATAATGCATGTTATATTGATAATATCGGGAGTAGTAAGTATAATTATTACAGTTCTACCGATAATAACTGCATAATATGGGTAATAATGGATGTTATATTGATAATATCGGGAGTAATACGTATAATTATTGCAGTTCTAGCGATAATACTAGTAAAATATGGCTAATAGTGCATGTTATATTGATAATAATAAAAGTAACAAGTATATTTATTACAGTTCTATCGATAATAACTGCATAATATGGGTAATAATGCATGTTATATTGATGATAATAAAAGTAATACGTATATTTATTATAGTTCTAGCGATAATAACTGCATTATATGGGTAATAGTGCATGTTATATTGATAATAATAAAAGTAATAAGTATATTTATTATACTTCTGTCGATAATAACTGCATTATATGGGTAATAATGCATGTTATATTGATGATAATAAAAGTACTAAGTATATTTATTATAGTTCTAGCGATTATAACTGCATAATATGCGTAATAATGCATGTTATATTGATAATAATATAAGTAATAAGTATAATTATTACAATTCTAGAGATAGTAACTGCATTATATGGGTAATAATGCATGTTATATTGATAATATCGGGAGTAGTGAGTATAATTATTACAGTTCTAGCGATAATAACTGCATTATATCTGTAATAGTGCACGTTATATTGATAATAATAAAAGTAATAAGTATATTTATTACAGTTCTATCGATAATAACTGCATAATATGGGTAATAATGCATGTTATATTGATAATAATATAACTAATAAGTATAATTATTACAGTTCTAGCGATAATAACTGCATTATATGGGTAATAGTGCATGTTATATTGATAATAATAAAAGTAATAAGTATATTTATTATACTTCTGTCGATAATAACTGCATAATATGGGTAATAATGCACGTTATATGGCTAATAATATAAGTAATAAGTATAACTATTACAGTTCTAGCGATAATACCTGCATTATATGGGTAATAATGCATGTTATATTGATAATATCAGCAGTAATAAGTATAATTATTATAGTTCTAGCGATAATAATAGTACAATATGGCTAATAGTGTATGTTATATTGATAATAATAAAAGTAATAAGTATATTTATTATAGTTCTATCGATAGTAACTGCATAATATGGGTAATAATGCATGTTATATTGATGATAATAAAAATAATACGTATATTTATTGTAGTTCTAGCGATAATACTAGTAAAATATGGCTAAGAGTGCCTGTTATATTGATAATAATAAAAGTAATAAGTATATTTATTATACTTCTGTCGATAATAACTGCATTATATGGGTAATAATGCATGTTATATTGATAATAATATAAGTAATAAGTATATTTATTATAGTTCTATCGATAGTAACTGCATAATATGGGTAATAATGCATGTTATATTGATGATAATAAAAGTACTAAGTATATTTATTATAGTTCTAGCGATTATAACTGCATAATATGCGTAATAATGCATGTTATATTGATAATAATATAAGTAATAAGTATAATTATTACAATTCTAGAGATAGTAACTGCATTATATGGGTAATAATGCATGTTATATTGATAATATCGGGAGTAGTGAGTATAATTATTACAGTTCTAGCGATAATAACTGCATTATATGGGTAATAGTGCATGTTATATTGATAATAATAAAAGTAATAAGTATAATTATTACAGTTCTATCGATAATAACTGCATAATATGGGTAATAATGCATGTTATATTGATGATAATAAAAGTAATACGTATATTTATTATAGTTCTAGCGATAATAACTGCATAATATGGGTAATAATGCATGTTATATTGATAATAATATAAGTAATAAGTATAATTATTACAGTTCTGGCGATAATAACTGCATTATTTGGGTAATAATGCACGTTATATTGCTAATAATATAAGTAATGAGTATAATTATTACAGTTCTAGCGATAATAACTGCATGATATGGGTAATAATGCATGTTATATTGCTAATAATATAAGTAATAAGTATAATTATTACAATTCTAGCGATAGTAACTGCAATTATATGGGTAATAATGCATGTTATATTGATAATATCGGGAGTAATAAGTATATTTATTATAGTTCTATCGATAATAACTGCATAATATGGGCAATAATGCATGTTATATTGATGGTAATGAAAGTAGTAAGTATAGTTATTACAGTTCTAGCGATAATAACTGCATTGTATGCGTAATAATGCATGTGATATTGATAATATCGGGAGTAATAAGTATAATTATTATAGTTCTAATGATAATAATAGTAAAATATGGCTAATAGTGCATGTCATATTGATAATAATAAAAGTAATAAGTATATTTATTACAGTTCTATCGATAATAACTGCATAATATGGGTAATAATGCATGTTATATTGATGATAAAAAAAGTAATACGTATATTTATTATAGTTCTAGCGATAATAACTGCATTATATGCGTAATAATCCATGTTATATTGATAATATCGGGAGTAATAAGTATAATTATAACAGTTCTAGCGATAATACTAGTAAAATAGGGCTAAGAGTGCCCGTTATGTTTATAATAATAAAAGTAATAAGTATATTTATTATACTTCTGTCGATAATAACTGCATTATATGGGTAATAATGCATGTTATATTGATAATAATATAAGTAATAAGTATAATTATTACAGTTCTAGCGATAATAACTCCATTATGTGGGTAATAATGCACGTTATATTGCTAATAATATAAGTAATAAGTATAATTATTACAGTTCTATCGATAATAACTGCATAATATGGGTAATAATGCACGTTATATTGCTAATAGTATAAGTAATAAGTATACTTATTACAGTTCTAGCGATAATAACTGCATTATATGGGTAATAATGCATGTTATATTGATAATATCAGGAGTTATATGTATAATTATTATAGTTCTAGCGATAATAATAGCACAATATGGCTAATAGTGTATGTTATATTGATAATAATAAAAGTAATAAGTATATTTATTATAGTTCTAGCGATAATAACTGCATTATATGCGTAATAATCCATGTTATATTGATAATAATATAAGTAATTAGTATAATTATTACAGTTCTAGCGATAATACCTGCATTATATGGGTAATAATGCATGTTATATTGATAATATCAGGAGTAATAAGTATAATTATTATAGTTCTAGCGATAATAATAGTACAATATGGCTAATAGTGTATGTTATATTGATAATAATAAAAGTAATAAGTATATTTATTATAGTTCTATCGATAGTAACTGCATAATATGGGTAATAATGCATGTTACATTCATGATAATAAATGTACTAAGCATATTTATTAGAGTTCTAGCGATTATAACTGCATAATATGCGTAATAATGCATGTTATATTGATAATAATATAAGTAATAGGTATAATTATTACAATTCTAGCGATAGTAACAGCATTATATGGGTAATAATGCATGTTATATTGATAATATCGGGAGTAGTAAGTATAATTATTACAGTTCTAGCGATAATAACTGCATAATATGGGTAATAATGGATGTTATATTGATAATATCGGGAGTAATACGTATAATTATTGCAGTTCTAGCGATAATACTAGAAAAATATGGCTAATAGTGCATGTTATATTGATATTAATAAAAGTAACTAGTATATTTATTACAGTTCTATCGATAATAACTGCATAATATGGGTAATAATGCATGTTATATTGATGATAATAAAAGTAATACGTATATTTATTATAGTTCTAGCGATAATAACTGCATAATATGGGTAATAATGCATGTTATATTGATAATAACATAAGTAATAAGTATAATTATTACAGTTCTAGCGATAATAACTGCATTATATGGGTAATAGTGCATGTTATATTGATAATAATAAAAGTAATAAGTATATTTATTATACTTCTGTCGATAATAACTGCATAATATGGGTAATAATGCACGTTATATTGCTAATAATATAAGTAATAAGTATAACTATTACAGTTCTAGCGATAATACCTGCATTATATGGGTAATAATGCATGTTATATTGATAATATCAGGAGTAATAAGTATAATTATTATAGTTCTAGCGATAATAATAGTACAATATGGCTAATAGTGTATGTTATATTGATAATAATAAAAGTAATAAGTATATTTATTATAGTTCTATCGATAGTAACTGCATGATATGGGTAATAATGCATGTTATATTGATGATAATAAAAGTAATACGTATATTTATTGTAGTTCTAGCGATAATACTAGTAAAATATGGCTAAGTGTGCCTGTTATATTGATAATAATAAAAGTAATAAGTATATTTATTATACTTCTGTCGATAATAACTGCATTATATGGGTAATAATGCATGTTATATTGATAATAATATAAGTAATAAGTATATTTATTATAGTTCTATCGATAGTAACTGCATAATATGGGTAATAATGCATGTTATATTGATGATAATAAAAGTACTAAGTATATTTATTATAGTTCTAGCGATTATAACTGCATAATATGCGTAATAATGCATGTTATATTGATAATAATATAAGTAATAAGTATAATTATTACAATTCTAGAGATAGTAACTGCATTATATGGGTAATAATGCATGTTATATTGATAATAATATAAGTAATAAGTATAATTATTACAGTTCTGGCGATAATAACTGCATTATTTGGGTAATAATGCACGTTATATTGCTAATAATATAAGTAATGAGTATAATTATTACAGTTCTAGCGATAATAACTGCATGATATGGGTAATAATGCATGTTATATTGCTAATAATATAAGTAATAAGTATAATTATTACAATTCTAGCGATAGTAACTGCAATTATATGGGTAATAATGCATGTTATATTGATAATATCGGGAGTAATAAGTATATTTATTATAGTTCTATCGATAATAACTGCATAATATGGGTAATAATGCATGTTATATTGATGATAATAAAAGTAATACGTATATTTATTATAGTTCTAGCGATAATAACTGCATTATATGCGTAATAATCCATGTTATATTGATAATATCGGGAGTAATAAGTATAATTATTACAGTTCTAGCGATAATAACTCCATTATGTGGGTAATAATGCACGTTATATTGCTAATAATATAAGTAATAAGTACAATTATTACAGTTCTATCGATAATAACTGCATAATATGGGTAATAATGCACGTTATATTGCTAATAGTATAAGTAATAAGTATACTTATTACAGTTCTAGTGATAATAACTGCATTATATGGGTAATAATGCATGTTATATTGATAATATCAGGAGTTATAAGTATAATTATTATAGTTCTAGCGATAATAATAGTACAATATGGCTAATAGTGTATGTTATATTGATAATAACATAAGTAATAAGTATAATTATTACAGTTCTAGCGATAATAACTGCATTATATGGGTAATAGTGCATGTTATATTGATAATAATAAAAGTAATAAGTATATTTATTATACTTCTGTCGATAATAACTGCATAATATGGGTAATAATGCACGTTATATTGATAATAATATAAGTAATAAGTATATTTATTATAGTTCTATCGATAGTAACTGCATAATATGGGTAATAATGCATGTTATATTGATGATAATAAAAGTACTAAGTATATTTATTATAGTTCTAGCGATTATAACTGCATAATATGCGTAATAATGCATGTTATATTGATAATAATATAAGTAATAAGTATAATTATTACAATTCTAGAGATAGTAACTGCATTATATGGGTAATAATGCATGTTATATTGATAATATCGGGAGTAGTGAGTATAATTATTACAGTTCTAGCGATAATAACTGCATTATATGGGTAATAGTGCATGTTATATTGATAATAATAAAAGTAATAAGTATATTTATTACAGTTCTATCGATAATAACTGCATAATATGGGTAATAATGCATGTTATATTGATGATAATAAAAGTAATACGTATATTTATTATAGTTCTAGCGATAATAACTGCATTATATGCGTAATAATCCATGTTATATTGATAATATCGGGAGTAATAAGTATAATTATTACAGTTCTAGCGATAATACTAGTAAAATATGGCTAAGAGTGCCCGTTATGTTGATAATAATAAAAGTAATAAGTATATTTATTATACTTCTGTCGATAATAACTGCATTATATGGGTAATAATGCATGTTATATTGATAATAATATAAGTAATAAGTATAATTATTACAGTTCTAGCGATAATAACTCCATTATGTGGGTAATAATGCACGTTATATTGCTAATAATATAAGTAATAAGTATAATTATTACAGTTCTATCGATAATAACTGCATAATATGGGTAATAATGCACGTTATATTGCTAATAGTATAAGTAATAAGTATACTTATTACAGTTCCAGCGATAATAACTGCATTATATGGGTAATAATGCATGTTATATTGATAATATCAGGAGTTATAAGTATAATTATTATAGTTCTAGCGATAATAATACTACAATATGGCTAATAGTGTATGTTATATTGATAATAATAAAAGTAATAAGTATAATTATTATAGTTCTAGCGATAATAATACTACAATATGGCTAATAGTGTATGTTATATTGATAATAATAAAAGTAATAAGTATATTTATTATAGTTCTATCGATAGTAACTGCATAATATGGGTAATAATGCATGTTATATTCATGATAATAAATGTACTAAGCATATTTATTAGAGTTCTAGCGATTATAACTGCATAATATGCGTAATAATGCATGTTATATTCATAATAATATAAGTAATAGGTATAATTATTACAATTCTAGCGATAGTAACAGCATTATATGGGTAATAATGCATGTTATATTGATAATATCGGGAGTAGTAAGTATAATTATTACAGTTCTAGCGATAATAACTGCATAATATGGGTAATAATGGATGTTATATTGATAATATCGGGAGTAATACGTATAATTATTGCAGTTCTAGCGATAATACTAGAAAAATATGGCTAATAGTGCATGTTATATTGATAATAATAAAAGTAACTAGTATATTTATTACAGTTCTATCGATAATAACTGCATAATATGGGTAATAATGCATGTTATATTGATGATAATAAAAGTAATACGTATATTTATTATAGTTCTAGCGATAATAACTGCATAATATGGGTAATAATGCATGTTATATTGATAATAACATAAGTAATAAGTATAATTATTGCAGTTCTGGCGATAATAAATGCATTATATGCGTAATAATGCACGTTATATTGCTAATAATATAAGTAATAAGTATAATTATTACAGTTCTAGCGATAATAACTGCATTATATGGGTAATAGTGCATGTTATATTGATAATAATATAAGTAATAAGTATATTTATTATAGTTCTATCGATAGTAACTGCATAATATGGGTAATAATGCATGTTATATTGATGATAATAAAAGTACTAAGTATATTTATTATAGTTCTAGCGATTATAACTGCATAATATGCGTAATAATGCATGTTATATTGATAATAATATAAGTAATAAGTATAATTATTACAATTCTAGAGATAGTAACTGCATTATATGGGTAATAATGCATGTTATATTGATAATAATATAAGTAATAAGTATAATTATTACAGTTCTGGCGATAATAACTGCATTATTTGGGTAATAATGCACGTTATATTGCTAATAATATAAGTAATGAGTATAATTATTACAGTTCTAGCGATAATAACTGCATGATATGGGTAATAATGCATATTATATTGCTAATAATATAAGTAATAAGTATAATTATTACAATTCTAGCGATAGTAACTGCAATTATATGGGTAATAATGCATGTTATATTGATAATATCGGGAGTAATAAGTATATTTATTATAGTTCTATCGATAATAACTGCATAATATGGGTAATAATGCATGTTATATTGATGATAATAAAAGTAATACGTATATTTATTATAGTTCTAGCGATAATAACTGCATTATATGCGTAATAATCCATGTTATATTGATAATATCGGGAGTAATAAGTATAATTATTACAGTTCTAGCGATAATAACTCCATTATGTGGGTAATAATGCACGTTATATTGCTAATAATATAAGTAATAAGTACAATTATTACAGTTCTATCGATAATAACTGCATAATATGGGTAATAATGCACGTTATATTGCTAATAGTATAAGTAATAAGTATACTTATTACAGTTCTAGTGATAATAACTGCATTATATGGGTAATAATGCATGTTATATTGATAATATCAGGAGTTATAAGTATAATTATTATAGTTCTAGCGATAATAATAGTACAATATGGCTAATAGTGTATGTTATATTGATAATAACATAAGTAATAAGTATAATTATTACAGTTCTAGCGATAATAACTGCATTATATGGGTAATAGTGCATGTTCTATTGATAATAATAAAAGTAATAAGTATATGTATTACAGTTCTATCGATAATAACTGCATAATATGGGTAATGATGCATGTTATATTGATGATAATAAAAGTAATACGTATATTTATTATAGTTCTAGCGATAGTAACTGCATAATATGGGTAATAATGCATGTTATATTGATAATAATATAAGTAATAAGTATAATTATTACAGTTCTAGCGATAATAACTGCATAATATGTGTAATAATGCACGTTATATTGCTAACAATATAAGTAATAAGTATAATTATTACAGTTCTAGCGATAATAACTGCATTATATGGGTAATAATGCATGTTATATTGATAATATCAGGAGTTATAAGTATAATTATTATAGTTCTAGCGATAATAATAGTACAATATGGCTAATAGTGTATGTTATATTGATAATAACATAAGTAATAAGTATAATTATTACAGTTCTAGCGATAATAACTGCATTATATGGGTAATAGTGCATGTTATATTGATAATAATAAAAGTAATAAGTATATTTATTATACTTCTGTCGATAATAACTGCATAATATGGGTAATAATGCACGTTATATTGATAATAATATAAGTAATAAGTATATTTATTATAGTTCTATCGATAGTAACTGCATAATATGGGTAATAATGCATGTTATATTGATGATAATAAAAGTACTAAGTATATTTATTATAGTTCTAGCGATTATAACTGCATAATATGCGTAATAATGCATGTTATATTGATAATAATATAAGTAATAAGTATAATTATTACAATTCTAGAGATAGTAACTGCATTATATGGGTAATAATGCATGTTATATTGATAATATCGGGAGTAGTGAGTATAATTATTACAGTTCTAGCGATAATAACTGCATTATATGGGTAATAGTGCATGTTATATTGATAATAATAAAAGTAATAAGTATATTTATTACAGTTCTATCGATAATAACTGCATAATATGGGTAATAATGCATGTTATATTGATGATAATAAAAGTAATACGTATATTTATTATAGTTCTAGCGATAATAACTGCATTATATGCGTAATAATCCATGTTATATTGATAATATCGGGAGTAATAAGTATAATTATTACAGTTCTAGCGATAATACTAGTAAAATATGGCTAAGAGTGCCCGTTATGTTGATAATAATAAAAGTAATAAGTATATTTATTATACTTCTGTCGATAATAACTGCATTATATGGGTAATAATGCATGTTATATTGATAATAATATAAGTAATAAGTATAATTATTACAGTTCTAGCGATAATAACTCCATTATGTGGGTAATAATGCACGTTATATTGCTAATAATATAAGTAATAAGTATAATTATTACAGTTCTATCGATAATAACTGCATAATATGGGTAATAATGCACGTTATATTGCTAATAGTATAAGTAATAAGTATACTTATTACAGTTCTAGCGATAATAACTGCATTATATGGGTAATAATGCATGTTATATTGATAATATCAGGAGTTATAAGTATAATTATTATAGTTCTAGCGATAATAATACTGCAATATGGCTAATAGTGTATGTTATATTGATAATAATAAAAGTAATAAGTATAATTATTATAGTTCTAGCGATAATAATACTACAATATGGCTAATAGTGTATGTTATATTGATAATAATAAAAGTAATAAGTATATTTATTATAGTTCTATCGATAGTAACTGCATAATATGGGTAATAATGCATGTTATATTCATGATAATAAATGTACTAAGCATATTTATTAGAGTTCTAGCGATTATAACTGCATAATATGCGTAATAATGCATGTTGTATTCATAATAATATAAGTAATAGGTATAATTATTACAATTCTAGCGATAGTAACAGCATTATATGGGTAATAATGCATGTTATATTGATAATATCGGGAGTAGTAAGTATAATTATTACAGTTCTAGCGATAATAACTGCATAATATGGGTAATAATGGATGTTATATTGATAATATCGGGAGTAATACGTATAATTATTGCAGTTCTAGCGATAATACTAGAAAAATATGGCTAATAGTGCATGTTATATTGATAATAATAAAAGTAACTAGTATATTTATTACAGTTCTATCGATAATAACTGCATAATATGGGTAATAATGCATGTTATATTGATGATAATAAAAGTAATACGTATATTTATTATAGTTCTAGCGATAATAACTGCATAATATGGGTAATAATGCATGTTATATTGATAATAACATAAGTAATAAGTATAATTATTGCAGTTCTGGCGATAATAAATGCATTATATGCGTAATAATGCACGTTATATTGCTAATAATATAAGTAATAAGTATAATTATTACAGTTCTAGCGATAATAACTGCATTATATGGGTAATAGTGCATGTTATATTGATAATAATATAAGTAATAAGTATATTTATTATAGTTCTATCGATAGTAACTGCATAATATGGGTAATAATGCATGTTATATTGATGATAATAAAAGTACTAAGTATATTTATTATAGTTCTAGCGATTATAACTGCATAATATGCGTAATAATGCATGTTATATTGATAATAATATAAGTAATAAGTATAATTATTACAATTCTAGAGATAGTAACTGCATTATATGGGTAATAATGCATGTTATATTGATAATAATATAAGTAATAAGTATAATTATTACAGTTCTGGCGATAATAACTGCATTATTTGGGTAATAATGCACGTTATATTGCTAATAATATAAGTAATGAGTATAATTATTACAGTTCTAGCGATAATAACTGCATGATATGGGTAATAATGCATGTTATATTGCTAATAATATAAGTAATAAGTATAATTATTACAATTCTAGCGATAGTAACTGCAATTATATGGGTAATAATGCATGTTATATTGATAATATCGGGAGTAATAAGTATATTTATTATAGTTCTATCGATAATAACTGCATAATATGGGTAATAATGCATGTTATATTGATGATAATAAAAGTAATACGTATATTTATTATAGTTCTAGCGATAATAACTGCATTATATGCGTAATAATCCATGTTATATTGATAATATCGGGAGTAATAAGTATAATTATTACAGTTCTAGCGATAATAACTCCATTATGTGGGTAATAATGCACGTTATATTGCTAATAATATAAGTAATAAGTACAATTATTACAGTTCTATCGATAATAACTGCATAATATGGGTAATAATGCACGTTATATTGCTAAGAGTATAAGTAATAAGTATACTTATTACAGTTCTAGTGATAATAACTGCATTATATGGGTAATAATGCATGTTATATTGATAATATCAGGAGTTATAAGTATAATTATTATAGTTCTAGCGATAATAATAGTACAATATGGCTAATAGTGTATGTTATATTGATAATAACATAAGTAATAAGTATAATTATTACAGTTCTAGCGATAATAACTGCATTATATGGGTAATAGTGCATGTTATATTGATAATAATAAAAGTAATAAGTATATTTATTATACTTCTGTCGATAATAACTGCATAATATGGGTAATAATGCACGTTATATTGATAATAATATAAGTAATAAGTATATTTATTATAGTTCTATCGATAGTAACTGCATAATATGGGTAATAATGCATGTTATATTGATGATAATAAAAGTACTAAGTATATTTATTATAGTTCTAGCGATTATAACTGCATAATATGCGTAATAATGCATGTTATATTGATAATAATATAAGTAATAAGTATAATTATTACAATTCTAGAGATAGTAACTGCATTATATGGGTAATAATGCATGTTATATTGATAATATCGGGAGTAGTGAGTATAATTATTACAGTTCTAGCGATAATAACTGCATTATATGGGTAATAGTGCATGTTATATTGATAATAATAAAAGTAATAAGTATATTTATTACAGTTCTATCGATAATAACTGCATAATATGGGTAATAATGCATGTTATATTGATGATAATAAAAGTAATACGTATATTTATTATAGTTCTAGCGATAATAACTGCATTATATGCGTAATAATCCATGTTATATTGATAATATCGGGAGTAATAAGTATAATTATTACAGTTCTAGCGATAATACTAGTAAAATATGGCTAAGAGTGCCCGTTATGTTGATAATAATAAAAGTAATAAGTATATTTATTATACTTCTGTCGATAATAACTGCATTATATGGGTAATAATGCATGTTATATTGATAATAATATAAGTAATAAGTATAATTATTACAGTTCTAGCGATAATAACTCCATTATGTGGGTAATAATGCACGTTATATTGCTAATAATATAAGTAATAAGTATAATTATTACAGTTCTATCGATAATAACTGCATAATATGGGTAATAATGCACGTTATATTGCTAATAGTATAAGTAATAAGTATACTTATTACAGTTCTAGCGATAATAACTGCATTATATGGGTAATAATGCATGTTATATTGATAATATCAGGAGTTATAAGTATAATTATTATAGTTCTAGCGATAATAATACTACAATATGGCTAATAGTGTATGTTATATTGATAATAATAAAAGTAATAAGTATAATTATTATAGTTCTAGCGATAATAATACTACAATATGGCTAATAGTGTATGTTATATTGATAATAATAAAAGTAATAAGTATATTTATTATAGTTCTATCGATAGTAACTGCATAATATGGGTAATAATGCATGTTATATTCATGATAATAAATGTACTAAGCATATTTATTAGAGTTCTAGCGATTATAACTGCATAATATGCGTAATAATGCATGTTATATTCATAATAATATAAGTAATAGGTATAATTATTACAATTCTAGCGATAGTAACAGCATTATATGGGTAATAATGCATGTTATATTGATAATATCGGGAGTAGTAAGTATAATTATTACAGTTCTAGCGATAATAACTGCATAATATGGGTAATAATGGATGTTATATTGATAATATCGGGAGTAATACGTATAATTATTGCAGTTCTAGCGATAATACTAGAAAAATATGGCTAATAGTGCATGTTATATTGATAATAATAAAAGTAACTAGTATATTTATTACAGTTCTATCGATAATAACTGCATAATATGGGTAATAATGCATGTTATATTGATGATAATAAAAGTAATACGTATATTTATTATAGTTCTAGCGATAATAACTGCATAATATGGGTAATAATGCATGTTATATTGATAATAACATAAGTAATAAGTATAATTATTGCAGTTCTGGCGATAATAAATGCATTATATGCGTAATAATGCACGTTATATTGCTAATAATATAAGTAATAAGTATAATTATTACAGTTCTAGCGATAATAACTGCATTATATGGGTAATAGTGCATGTTATATTGATAATAATAAAAGTAATAAGTATATTTATTATACTTCTGTCGATAATAACTGCATTATATGGGTAATAATGCATGTTATATTGATGATAATAAAAGTACTAAGTATATTTATTATAGTTCTAGCGATTATAACTGCATAATATGCGTAATAATGCATGTTATATTGATAATAATATAAGTAATAAGTATAATTATTACAATTCTAGAGATAGTAACTGCATTATATGGGTAATAATGCATGTTATATTGATAATATCGGGAGTAGTGAGTATAATTATTACAGTTCTAGCGATAATAACTGCATTATATGGGTAATAGTGCACGTTATATTGATAATAATAAAAGTAATAAGTATATTTATTACAGTTCTATCGATAATAACTGCATAATATGGGTAATAATGCATGTTATATTGATAATAATATAACTAATAAGTATAATTATTACAGTTCTAGCGATAATAACTGCATTATATGGGTAATAGTGCATGTTATATTGATAATAATAAAAGTAATAAGTATATTTATTATACTTCTGTCGATAATAACTGCATAATATGGGTAATAATGCACGTTATATTGCTAATAATATAAGTAATAAGTATAACTATTACAGTTCCAGCGATAATAACTGCATTATATGGGTAATAGTGCATGTTATATTGATAATAATAAAAGTAATAAGTATATTTATTACAGTTCTATCGATAATAACTGCATAATATGGGTAATAATGCATGTTATATTGATGATAATAAAAGTAATACGTATATTTATTATAGTTCTAGCGATAATAACTGCATAATATGGGTAATAATGCATGTTATATTGATAATAATATAAGTAATAAGTATAATTATTACAGTTCTGGCGATAATAACTGCATTATTTGGGTAATAATGCACGTTATATTGCTAATAATATAAGTAATAAGTATAATTATTACAATTCTAGCGATAGTAACTGCAATTATATGGGTAATAATGCATGTTATATTGATAATATCGGGAGTAATAAGTATATTTATTATAGTTCTATCGATAATAACTGCATAATATGGGCAATAATGCATGTTATATTGATGGTAATGAAAGTAGTAAGTATAGTTATTACAGTTCTAGCGATAATAACTGCATTGTATGCGTAATAATGCATGTGATATTGATAATATCGGGAGTAATAAGTATAATTATTATAGTTCTAATGATAATAATAGTAAAATATGGCTAATAGTGCATGTCATATTGATAATAATAAAAGTAATAAGTATATTTGTTACAGTTCTATCGATAATAACTGCATAATATGGGTAATAATGCATGTTATATTGATGATAATAAAAGTAGTAAGTATATTTATTATAGTTCTAGCGGTTATAACTGCATAATATGGGTAATAATGCATGTTATATTGAGAATAATATAAGTAATAAGTATAATTATTACAGTTCTAGCGATAGTAACTGCATTATTTGGGTAATAATGCACGTTATATTGCTAATAATATAAGTAATGAGTATAATTATTACAGTTCTAGCGATAATAACTGCATAATATGGGCAATAATGCATGTTATATTGATAATAATAAAAGTAATAAGCATATTTATTATAGTTCTATCGATAATAACTGCATAACATGGGTAATATTGCACGTTATATTGCTAATAATATAAGTAATAAGTATAATTATTACAGTTCTAGCGATAGTAACTGCAATTATATGGGTAATAATGCATGTTATATTGATAATATCGGGAGTAATAAGTATAATTATTACAGTTCTAGCGATAATACTAGTAAAATATGGCTAAGAGTGCCCGTTATGTTGATAATAATAAAAGTAATAAGTATATTTATTATACATCTGTCGATAATAACTGCATTATATGGGTAATAATGCATGTTATATTGATAATAATATAAGTAATAAGTATAATTATTACAGTTCTAGCGATAATAACTCCATTATATGGGTAATAATGCACGTTATATTGCTAATAATATAAGTAATAAGTATAATTATTACAGTTCTATCGATAATAACTGCATAATATCGGTAATAATGCACGTTATATTGCTAATAGTATAAGTAATAAGTATACTTATTACAGTTCTAGCGATAATAACTGCATTATATGGGTAATAATGCATGTTATATGGATAATATCAGGAGTTATAAGTGTAATTATTATAGTTCTAGCGATAATAATAGTACAATATGGCTAATAGTGTATGTTATATTGATAATAATAAAAGTAATAAGTACATTTGTTATAGTTCTATCGATAATAACTGCATAATATGGGTAATAATGCATGTTATATTGATGATAATAAAAGTAGTAAGTATATTTATTATAGTTCTAGCGGTTATAACTGCATAATATGGGTAATAATGCATGTTATATTGAGAATAATATAAGTAATAAGTATAATTATTACAGTTCTAGCGATAATAGCTGCATTATTTGGGTAATAATGCATGTTATATTGATAATATTGGGAGTAATGAGTATAATTATTGTAGTTCTAGCGATAATACTAGTAAAATATGGCTAATAGTGCATGTTATATTGATAATAATAAAAGTAGTAAGTATATTTATTACAGTTCTATCGATAATATATGCATTATATGGGTAATAATGCACGTTATATTGCTAATAATATAAGTAATAAGTATATTTATTACAGTTCTAGCGATAATAACTGCATTGTATGCGTAATAATGCATGTTATATTGATAATAATATAAGTAATAAGTATAATTATTACAATTCTAGCGATAGTAACTGCATTATATGGGTAATAATGCATGTTATATTGATAATATCGGGAGTAGTAAGTATAATTATTACAGTTCTAGCGATAATAACTGCATTATATGGGTAATAGTGCATGTTATATTGATAATAATAAAAGTAATAAGTATATTTATTATACTTCTGTCGATAATAACTGCATTATATGGGTAATAATGCATGTTATATTGATGATAATAAAAGTACTAAGTATATTTATTATAGTTCTAGCGATTATAACTGCATAATATGCGTAATAATGCATGTTATATTGATAATAATATAAGTAATAAGTATAATTATTACAATTCTAGAGATAGTAACTGCATTATATGGGTAATAATGCATGTTATATTGATAATATCGGGAGTAGTGAGTATAATTATTACAGTTCTAGCGATAATAACTGCATTATATGGGTAATAGTGCACGTTATATTGATAATAATAAAAGTAATAAGTATATTTATTACAGTTCTATCGATAATAACTGCATAATATGGGTAATAATGCATGTTATATTGATAATAATATAACTAATAAGTATAATTATTACAGTTCTAGCGATAATAACTGCATTATATGGGTAATAGTGCATGTTATATTGATAATAATAAAAGTAATAAGTATATTTATTATACTTCTGTCGATAATAACTGCATAATATGGGTAATAATGCACGTTATATTGCTAATAATATAAGTAATAAGTATAACTATTACAGTTCCAGCGATAATAACTGCATTATATGGGTAATAGTGCATGTTATATTGATAATAATAAAAGTAATAAGTATATTTATTACAGTTCTATCGATAATAACTGCATAATATGGGTAATAATGCATGTTATATTGATGATAATAAAAGTAATACGTATATTTATTATAGTTCTAGCGATAATAACTGCATAATATGGGTAATAATGCATGTTATATTGATAATAATATAAGTAATAAGTATAATTATTACAGTTCTGGCGATAATAACTGCATTATTTGGGTAATAATGCACGTTATATTGCTAATAATATAAGTAATAAGTATAATTATTACAATTCTAGCGATAGTAACTGCAATTATATGGGTAATAATGCATGTTATATTGATAATATCGGGAGTAATAAGTATATTTATTATAGTTCTATCGATAATAACTGCATAATATGGGCAATAATGCATGTTATATTGATGGTAATGAAAGTAGTAAGTATAGTTATTACAGTTCTAGCGATAATAACTGCATTGTATGCGTAATAATGCATGTGATATTGATAATATCGGGAGTAATAAGTATAATTATTATAGTTCTAATGATAATAATAGTAAAATATGGCTAATAGTGCATGTCATATTGATAATAATAAAAGTAATAAGTATATTTGTTACAGTTCTATCGATAATAACTGCATAATATGGGTAATAATGCATGTTATATTGATGATAATAAAAGTAGTAAGTATATTTATTATAGTTCTAGCGGTTATAACTGCATAATATGGGTAATAATGCATGTTATATTGAGAATAATATAAGTAATAAGTATAATTATTACAGTTCTAGCGATAGTAACTGCATTATTTGGGTAATAATGCACGTTATATTGCTAATAATATAAGTAATGAGTATAATTATTACAGTTCTAGCGATAATAACTGCATAATATGGGCAATAATGCATGTTATATTGATAATAATAAAAGTAATAAGCATATTTATTATAGTTCTATCGATAATAACTGCATAACATGGGTAATATTGCACGTTATATTGCTAATAATATAAGTAATAAGTATAATTATTACAGTTCTAGCGATAGTAACTGCAATTATATGGGTAATAATGCATGTTATATTGATAATATCGGGAGTAATAAGTATAATTATTACAGTTCTAGCGATAATACTAGTAAAATATGGCTAAGAGTGCCCGTTATGTTGATAATAATAAAAGTAATAAGTATATTTATTATACATCTGTCGATAATAACTGCATTATATGGGTAATAATGCATGTTATATGGATAATATCAGGAGTTATAAGTGTAATTATTATAGTTCTAGCGATAATAATAGTACAATATGGCTAATAGTGTATGTTATATTGATAATAATAAAAGTAATAAGTACATTTGTTATAGTTCTATCGATAATAACTGCATAATATGGGTAATAATGCATGTTATATTGATGATAATAAAAGTAGTAAGTATATTTATTATAGTTCTAGCGGTTATAACTGCATAATATGGGTAATAATGCATGTTATATTGAGAATAATATAAGTAATAAGTATAATTATTACAGTTCTAGCGATAATAGCTGCATTATTTGGGTAATAATGCATGTTATATTGATAATATTGGGAGTAATGAGTATAATTATTGTAGTTCTAGCGATAATACTAGTAAAATATGGCTAATAGTGCATGTTATATTGATAATAATAAAAGTAGTAAGTATATTTATTACAGTTCTATCGATAATATATGCATTATATGGGTAATAATGCACGTTATATTGCTAATAATATAAGTAATAAGTATATTTATTACAGTTCTAGCGATAATAACTGCATTGTATGCGTAATAATGCATGTTATATTGATAATAATATAAGTAATAAGTATAATTATTACAATTCTAGCGATAGTAACTGCATTATATGGGTAATAATGCATGTTATATTGATAATATCGGGAGTAGTAAGTATAATTATTACAGTTCTAGCGATAATAACTGCATAATATGGGTAATAATGGATGTTATATTGATAATATCGGGAGTAATACGTATAAGTATTGCAGTTCTAGCGATAATACTAGTAAAATATGGCTAATAGTGCATGTTATATTGATAATAATAAAAGTAACAAGTATATTTATTACAGTTCTATCGATAATAACTGCATAATATGGGTAATAATGCATGTTATATTGATGATAATAAAAGTAATACGTATATTTATTATAGTTCTAGCGATAATAACTGCATAATATGGGTAATAATGCATGTTATATTGATAATAACATAAGTAATAAGTATAATCATTACAGTTCTGGCGATAATAACTGCATTATATGGGTAATAATGCATGTTATATTGATAATTTTGGGAGTAATAAGTATAATTATTGTAGTTCTAGCGATAATAATAGTAAAATATGGCTAATAGTGCATGTTATATTGATAATAATAAAAGCAGTAAGTATATTTATTACAGCTCTATCGATAATAACTGCATAATATGGGTAATAATGCATGTTATATTGATGATAATAAAAGTAATACGTATATTTATTATAGTTCTAGCGATAGTAACTGCATTATATGGGTAATAATGCATGTTACATTGATAATATCGGGAGTAGTAAGTATAATTATTACAGTTCTAGCGATAATAACTGCATAATATGGGTAATAATGGATGTTATATTGATAATATCGGGAGTAATACGTATAATTATTGCAGTTCTAGCGATAATACTAGTAAAATATGGCTAATAGTGCATGTTATATTGATAATAATAAAAGTAACAAGTATATTTATTACAGTTCTATCGATAATAACTGCATAATATGGGTAATAATGCATGTTATATTGATGATAATAAAAGTAATACGTATATTTATTATAGTTCTAGCGATAATAACTGCATAATATGGGTAATAATGCATGTTATATTGATAATAACATAAGTAATAAGTATAATTATTACAGTTCTGGCGATAATAACTGCATTATATGGGTAATAATGCATGTTATATTGATAATTTTGGGAGTAATAAGTATAATTATTGTAGTTCTAGCGATAATAATAGTAAAATATGGCTAATAGTGCATGTTATATTGATAATAATAAAAGTAGTAAGTATATTTATTACAGTTCTATCGATAATAACTGCATAATATGGGTAATAATGCATGTTATATTGATGATAATAAAAGTAATACGTATATTTATTATAGTTCTAGCGATAATAACTGCATAATATGGGTAATAGTGCATGTTATATTGATAATAATAAAAGTAATAAGTATATTTATTACAGTTCTAGCGATAATAACTGCATTGTATGCGTAATAATGCATGTTATGTTGATAATATCGGGAGTAATAAGTATAATTATTATAGTTCTAACGATAATAATAGTAAAATATGGCGAATAGTGCATGTCATATTGATAATAATAAAAGTAATAAGTATATTTATTACAGTTCTATCGATAATGACGGCATAATATGGGTAATAATGCATGTTATATTGATGATAACAAAAGTAATACGTATATTTATTATAGTTCTAGCGATAATAACTGCATTATATGCGTAATAATATATCTTATATTGATAATATCGGGAGTAATAAGTATAATTATTACAGTTCTAGCGATAATACTAGTAAAATATGGCTAAGAGTGCCTGTTATATTGATAATAATAAAAGTAATAAGTATATTTATTATACTTCTGTCGATAATAACTGCATTATATGGGTAATAATGCATGTTATATTGATAATAATATAAGTAATAAGTATATTTATTATAGTTCTATCGATAGTAACTGCATAATATGGGTAATAATGCATGTTATATTGATGATAATAAAAGTACTAAGTATATTTATTATAGTTCTAGCGATTATAACTGCATAATATGCGTAATAATGCATGTTATATTGATAATAATATAAGTAATAAGTATAATTATTACAATTCTAGAGGTAGTAACTGCATTATATGGGTAATAATGCATGTTATATTGATAATATCGGGAGTAGTGAGTATAATTATTACAGTTCTAGAAATAATAACTGCATTATATGGGTAATAGTGCATGTTATATTGATAATAATAAAAGTAATAAGTATATTTATTACAGTTCTATCGATAATAACTGCATAATATGGGTAATAATGCATGTTATATTGATGATAATAAAAGTAATACGTATATTTATTATAGTTCTACCGATAATAACTGCATTATATGCGTAATAATCCATGCTATATTGATAATATCAGGAGTAATAAGTACAATTATTACAGTTCTAGCGATAATACTAGTAAAATATGGCTAAGAGTGCCTGTTATATTGATAATAATAAAAGTAATAAGTATATTTATTATACTTCTGTCGATAATAACTGCATTATATGGGCAATAATGCATGTTATATTGATAATAATATAAGTAATAAGTATAATTATTACAGTTCTAGCGATAGTAACTCCATTATATGGGTAATAATGCATGTTATATTGATAATAATATAAGTAATAAGTATAATTATTACAGTTCTAGCGATAATAACTGCATTATATGGGTAATAATGCACGTTATATTGATAATATCGGGAGTCGTAAGTATAATTATTATAGTTTTCGCGATAATAATAGTAAAATATGGCTAATAGTCCATGTTATATTGATAATAATAAAAGTAATAAGTATATTTATTACAGTTCTAGCGATAATAACTGCATAATATGGGTAATAATGCATGTTATATTGATGATAATAAAAGTAATACGTATATTTATTATAGTTCTACCGATAATAACTGCATTATATGCGTAATAATCCATGTTATATTGATAATATCGGGAGTAATAAGTATAATTATTACAGTTCTAGCGATAATACTGGTAAAATATGAATAAGAGTGACTGTTATATTGATAATAATAAAAGTAATAAGTATATTTATTATACTTCTGTCGATAATAACTGCATTATATGCGTAATAATGCATGTTATATTGATAATATCGGGAGTAATAAGTATAATTATTATAGTTCTAGCGATAACAATAGTATAATATGGCTAATAGTGCATGTTCCATTGATAATAATAAAAGTAATAAGTATATTTATTATAGTTCTATCGATAATAACTGCATAATATGGTTAATAATGCATGTTATATTGATGATAATAAAAGTAGTAAGTATATTTATTATAGTTCTAGCGATAATAACTGCATTATATGCGTAATAATCCATGTTATATTGATAATAATATAAGTAATTAGTATAATTATTACAGTTCTAGCGATAATAACTCCATTATATGGGTAATAATGCATGTTATGTTGATAATAATATAAGTAATAGGTATAATTAATACAGTTCTAGCGATAATAACTGCATAATATGGGTAATAATGCAGGTTATATTGCTAATAATATAAGTAATAAGTATAACTATTACAGTTCTAGCGATAATACCTGCATTATATGGGTAATAATGCATGTTATATTGATAATATCAGGAGTAATAAGTATAATTATTATAGTTCTAGCGATAATAATAGTACAATATGGCTAATAGTGTATGTTATATTGATAATAATAAAAGTAATAAGTATATTTATTATAGTTCTATCGATAGTAACTGCATAATATGGGTAATAATGCATGTTACATTCATGATAATAAATGTACTAAGCATATTTATTAGAGTTCTAGCGATTATAACTGCATAATATGCGTAATAATGCATGTTATATTGATAATAATATAAGTAATAGGTATAATTATTACAATTCTAGCGATAGTAACAGCATTATATGGGTAATAATGCATGTTATATTGATAATATCGGGAGTAGTAAGTATAATTATTACAGTTCTAGCGATAATAACTGCATAATATGGGTAATAATGGATGTTATATTGATAATATCGGGAGTAATACGTATAATTATTGCAGTTCTAGCGATAATACTAGAAAAATATGGCTAATAGTGCATGTTATATTGATAATAATAAAAGTAACTAGTATATTTATTACAGTTCTATCGATAATAACTGCATAATATGGGTAATAATGCATGTTATATTGATGATAATAAAAGTAATACGTATATTTATTATAGTTCTAGCGATAATAACTGCATAATATGGGTAATAATGCATGTTATATTGCTAATAACATAAGTAATAAGTATAATTATTACAGTTCTGGCGATAATAACTGCATTATATGCGTAATAATGCATGTTATATTGATGATAATAAAAGTAATACGTATATTTATTATAGTTCTAGCGATAATAACTGCATAATATGGGTAATAATGCATGTTATATTGATAATAACATAAGTAATAAGTATAATTATTACAATTCTAGCGATAGTAACTGCAATTATATGGGTAATAATGCATGTTATATTGATAATATCGGGAGTAGTAAGTATAATTATTACAGTTCTAGCGATAATAACTGCATAATATGGGTAATAATGGATGTTATATTGATAATATCGGGAGTAATACGTATAATTATTGCAGTTCTAGCGATAATACTAGTAAAATATGGCTAATAGTGCATGTTATATTGATAATAATAAAAGTAACAAGTATAATTATTACAGTTCTAGCGATAATAACTGCATAATATGGGTAATAATGCATGTTATATTGATAATAATATAAGTAATAAGTATAATTATTACAGTTCTAGCGATAATAACTGCATAATATGGGTAATAATGCACGTTATATTGCTAATAATATAAGTAATAAGTATAATTATTACAGTTCTAGCGATAATAACTGCATAATATGGGTAATAATGCACGTTATATTGCTAATAATATAAGTAATAAGTATAATTATTACAGTTCTAGCGATAATAACTGCATTATATGGGTAATAGTGCATGTTATATTGATAATAATAAAAGTAATAAGTATATTTATTATACTTCTGTCGATAATAACTGCATTATATGGGTAATAATGCATGTTATATTGATTATAATATAAGTAATAAGTATAATTATTACAGTTCTAGCGATAATAACTCCATTATATGGGTAATAATGCATGCTATATTGATAATAATATAAGTAATAAGTATAACTATTACAGTTCTAGCGATAATAACTGCATTATATGGGTAATAGTGCATGTTATATTGATAATAATAAAAGTAATAAGTATATTTATTATACTTCTGTCGATAATAACTGCATTATATGGGTAATAATGCATGTTATATTGATAATAATATAAGTAATAAGTATAATTATTACAGTTCTAGCGATAATAACTCCATTATATGGGTAATAATGCATGCTATATTGATAATAATATAAGTAATAGGTATAATTATTACAGTTCTAGCGATAATAACTGCATAATATGGGTAATAATGCACGTTGTATTGCTAATAATATAAGTAATAAGTATAACTATTACAGTTCTAGCGATAATACATGCATTATATGGGTAATAATGCATGTTATATTGATAATATCGGGAGTAATACGTATAATTATTGCAGTTGTCAGCGATAATACTAGTTAAATATGGCTAATAGTGCATGTTATATTGATAATAATAAAAGTAACAAGTATATTTATTACAGTTCTATCGATAATAACTGCATAATATGGGTAATAATGCATGTTATATTGATGATAATAAAAGTAATACGTATATTTATTATAGTTCTAGCGATAATAACTGCATAATATGGGTAATAATGCATGTTATATTGATAATAATATAAGCAATAAGTATAATTATTACAGTTCTAGCGATAATAACTGCATTATTTGGGTAATAATGGATGTTATATTGATAATATCGGCAGTAATACGTATAATTATTGCAGTTCTAGCGATAATACTAGTAAAATATGGCTAATAGTGCATGTTATATTGATAATAATAAAAGTAATAACTATATTTATTACAGTTCTATCGATAATAACTGCATAATATGGGTAATAATGCATGTTATATTGATGCTAGTAAATGTAATACGTATATTTATTATAGTTCTAGCCATAATAACTGCATAATATGGGTAATAATGCATGTTATATTGATAATAATATAAGTAATAAGTATAATTATTACAATTCTGGCGATAGTAACTGCATTATATGGGTAATAATGCACGCTATATTGCTAATAATATAAGTAATAAGTATAATTATTACAGTTCTAGCGATAATAACTGCATTATATGGGTAATAGTGCATGCTATATTGATAATAATAAAAGTAATAAGTATATTTATTACAGTCCTAGCGATAATAACTGCATTGTATGCGTAATAATGCATGTTATATTGATAATATCGGGAGTAATAAGTATAATTACTATAGTTCTAACGATAATAATAGTAAAATATGGCTAATAGTGCATGTCATATTGATAATAATAAAAGTAATAAGTATATTTATTACAGTTCTATCGATAATGACGGCATAATATGGGTAATAATGCATGTTATATTGATGATAATAAAAGTAATACGTATATTTACTTTAGTTCTAGCGATAATAACTGCATTATATGCGTAATAATCCATGTTATATTGATAATATCGGGAGTAATAAGTATAATTATTACAGTTCTAGCGATAATACTGTTAAAATATGGCTAAGAGTGCCTGTTATATTGATAATAATAAAAGTAATAAGTATAACTATTACAGTTCTAGCGATAATACTTGCATTATATGGGTAATAATGCATGTTATATTGATGATAATAAAAGTACTAAGTATATTTATTATAGTTCTATCGATAATAACCGCATAATATGGGTAATAATGCATGTTATATTGATAATAATATAAGTAATAAGTATAATTATTACAGTTCTAGCGATAATAACTGCATAATATGGATAATAATGCACGTTATATTGCTAATAGTATAGGTAATAAGTATAATGATTACAGTTCTGGCGATAATAACTGCATTATATGGGTAATAGTGCACGTTATATTGCTAATAATATAAGTAATAAGTATAACTACTACAGTTCTAGCGATAATACCTGCATTATATGGGTAATAATGCATGTTATATTGATAATATCAGGCGTAATAAGTATAATTATTATAGTTCTAGCGATAATAATAGTACAATATGGCTAATAGTGTATGTTATATTGATAATAATAAAAGTAATAAGTATATTTATTATAGTTCTATCGATAGTAACTGCATAATATGGGTAATAATGCATGTTATATTGATGATAATAAAAGTACTAAGTATATTTATTAGAGTTCTAGCGATTATAACTGCATAATATGCGTAATAATGCGTGTTATATTGATAATAATATAAGTAATAAGTATAATTATTACAATTCTAGCGATAGTAACTGCATTATATGGGTAATAATGCATGTTATATTGATAATATCGGGAGTAGTAAGTATAATTATTACAGTTCTAGCGATAATAACTGCATAATATGGGTAATAATGGATGTTATATTGATAATATCGGGAGTAATACGTATAATTATTGCAGTTCTAGCGATAATACTAGTAAAATATGGCTAATAGTGCATGTTATATTGATAATAATAAAAGTAACAAGTATAATTATTACAGTTCTAGCGATAGTAACTGCATAATATGGGTAATAATGCATGTTATATTGATAATAATATAAGTAATAAGTATAATTATTACAGTTCTAGCGATAATAACTGCATAATATGGGTAATAATGCATGTTATATTGATGATAATAAAAGTAATACGTATATTTATTATAGTTCTACCGATAATAACTGCATTATATGCGTAATAATCCATGCTATATTGATAATATCGGGAGTAATAAGTACAATTATTACAGTTCTAGCGATAATACTAGTAAAATATGGCTAAGAGTGCCTGTTATATTGATAATAATAAAAGTAATAAGTATATTTATTATACTTCTGTCGATAATAACTGCATTATATGGGCAATAATGCATGTTATATTGATAATAATATAAGTAATAAGTATAATTATTACAGTTCTAGCGATAGTAACTCCATTATATGGGTAATAATGCATGTTATATTGATAATAATATAAGTAATAAGTATAATTATTACAGTTCTAGCGATAATAACTGCATTATATGGGTAATAATGCACGTTATATTGATAATATCGGGAGTCGTAAGTATAATTATTATAGTTTTCGCGATAATAATAGTAAAATATGGCTAATAGTGCATGTTATATTGATAATAATAAAAGTAATAAGTATATTTATTATAGTTCTATCGATAATAACTGCATAATATGGGTAATAATGCATGTTATATTGATGATAATAAAAGTAGTAAGTATATTTATTATAGTTCTAGCGGTTATAACTGCATAATATGGGTAATAATGCATGTTATATTGAGAATAATATAAGTAATAAGTATAATTATTACAGTTCTAGCGATAGTAACTGCATTATTTGGGTAATAATGCACGTTATATTGCTAATAATATAAGTAATAAGTATAATTATTACAGTTCTAGCGATAATAACTGCATAATATGGGTAATAATGCATGTTATATTGATAATAATAAAAGTAATAAGTATATTTATTATAGTTCTATCGATAATAACTGCATAACATGGGTAATATTGCACGTTATATTGCTAATAATATAAGTAATAAGTATAATTATTACAGTTCTAGCGATAGTAACTGCAATTATATGGGTAATAATGCATGTTATATTGATAATATCGGGAGTAGTAAGTATAATTATTACAGTTCTAGCGATAATAACTGCATAATATGGGTAATAATGGATGTTATATTGATAATATCGGGAGTAATACGTGTAATTATTGCAGTTCTAGCGATAATACCAGTAAAATATGGCTAATAGTGCATGTTATATTGATAATAATAAAAGTAACAAGTATATTTATTACAGTTCTATCGATAATAACTGCATAATATGGGTAATAATGCATGTTATATTGATGATAATAAAAGTAATACGTATATTTATTATAGTCCTAGCGATAATAACTGCATAATATGGGTAATAATGCATGTTCTATTGATAATAACATAAGTATTAAGTATAATTATTACAGTTCTGGCGATAATAAATGCATTATATGGGTAATAATGCACGTTATATTGCTAATAATATAAGTAATAAGTATAACTATTACAGTTCTAGCGATAATAACTGCATTATATGGGTAATAGTGCATGTTATATTGATAATAATAAAAGTAATAAGTATATTTATTATACTTCTGTCGATAATAACTGCATTATATGGGTAATAATGCATGTTATATTGATAATAATATAAGTAATAAGTATAATTATTACAGTTCTAGCGATAATAACTCCATTATATGGGTAATAATGCATGCTATATTGATAATAATATAAGTAATAGGTATAATTATTACAGTTGTAGCGATAATAACTGCATAATATGGGTAATAATGCACGTTGTATTGCTAATAATATAAGTAATAAGTATAACTAATACAGTTCTAGCGATAATACCTGCATTATATGGGTAATAATGCATGTTATATTGATAATATCGGGAGTAATACGTATAATTATTGCAGTTGTCAGCGATAATACTAGTTAAATATGGCTAATAGTGCATGTTATATTGATAATAATAAAAGTAACAAGTATATTTATTACAGTTCTATCGATAATAACTGCATAATATGGGTAATAATGCATGTTATATTGATGATAATAAAAGTAATACGTATATTTATTATAGTTCTAGCGATAATAACTGCATAATATGGGTAATAATGCATGTTATATTGATAATAATATAAGTAATAAGTATAATTATTACAGTTCTAGCAATAATAACTGCATTATTTGGGTAATAATGGATGTTATATTGATAATATCGGCAGTAATACGTATAATTATTGCAGTTCTAGCGATAATACTAGTAAAATATGGCTAATAGTGCATGTTATATTGATAATAATAAAAGTAATAACTATATTTATTACAGTTCTATCGATAATAACTGCATAATATGGGTAATAATGCATGTTATATTGATGCTAGTAAATGTAATACGTATATTTATTATAGTTCTAGCCATAATAACTGCATAATATGGGTAATAATGCATGTTATATTGATAATAATATAAGTAATAACTATAATTATTACAATTCTGGCGATAGTAACTGCATTATATGGGTAATAATGCACGTTATATTGCTAATAATATAAGTAATAAGTATAATTATTACAGTTCTAGCGATAATAACTGCATTATATGGGTAATAGTGCATGCTATATTGATAATAATAAAAGTAATAAGTATATTTATTACAGTCCTAGCGATAATAACTGCATTGTATGCGTAATAATGCATGTTATATTGATAATATCGGGAGTAATAAGTATAATTACTATAGTTCTAACGATAATAATAGTAAAATATGGCTAATAGTGCATGTCATATTGATAATAATAAAAGTAATAAGTATATTTATTACAGTTCTATCGATAATGACGGCATAATATGGGTAATAATGCATGTTATATTGATGATAATAAAAGTAATACGTATATTTATTATAGTTCTAGCGATAATAACTGCATTATATGCGTAATAATCCATGTTATATTGATAATATCGGGAGTAATAAGTATAATTATTACAGTTCTAGCGATAATACTGTTAAAATATGGCTAAGAGTGCCTGTTATATTGATAATAATAAAAGTAATAAGTATAACTATTACAGTTCTAGCGATAATACTTGCATTATATGGGTAATAATGCATGTTATATTGATGATAATAAAAGTACTAAGTATATTTATTATAGTTCTATCGATAATAACCGCATAATATGGGTAATAATGCATGTTATATTGATAATAATATAAGTAATAAGTATAATTATTACAGTTCTAGCGATAATAACTGCATAATATGGATAATAATGCACGTTATATTGCTAATAGTATAAGTAATAAGTATAATGATTACAGTTCTGACGATAATAACTGCATTATATGGGTAATAGTGCACGTTATATTGCTAATAATATAAGTAATAAGTATAACTATTACAGTTCTAGCGATAATACCTGCATTATATGGGTAATAATGCATGTTATATTGATAATATCAGGCGTAATAAGTATAATTATTATAGTTCTAGCGATAATAATAGTACAATATGGCTAATAGTGTATGTTATATTGATAATAATAAAAGTAATAAGTATATTTATTAGAGTTCTAGCGATTATAACTGCATAATATGCGTAATAATGCGTGTTATATTGATAATAATATAAGTAATAAGTATAATTATTACAATTCTAGCGATAGTAACTGCATTATATGGGTAATAATGCATGTTATATTGATAATATCGGGAGTAGTAAGTATAATTATTACAGTTCTAGCGATAATAACTGCATAATATGGGTAATAATGGATGTTATATTGATAATATCGGGAGTAATACGTGTAATTATTGCAGTTCTAGCGATAATACCAGTAAAATATGGCTAACAGTGCATGTTATATTGATAATAATAAAAGTAACAAGTATATTTATTACAGTTCTATCGATAATAACTGCATAATATGGGTAATAATGCATGTTATATTGATAATAACATAAGTATTAAGTATAATTATTACAGTTCTGGCGATAATAAATGCATTATATAGTTAATAATGCACGTTATATTGCTAATAATATAAGTAATAAGTATAACTATTACAGTTCTAGCGATAATAACTGCATTATATGGGTAATAGTGCATGTTATATTGATAATAATAAAAGTAATAAGTATATTTATTATACTTCTGTCGATAATAACTGCATTATATGGGTAATAATGCATGTTATATTGATAATAATAAAAGTAATAAGTATAATTATTACAGTTCTAGCGATAATAACTCCATTATATGGGTAATAATGCATGCTATATTGATAATAATATAAGTAATAGGTATAATTATTACAGTTGTAGCGATAATAACTGCATAATATGGGTAATAATGCACGTTGTATTGCTAATAATATAAGTAATAAGTATAACTAATACAGTTCTAGCGATAATACCTGCATTATATGGGTAATAATGCATGTTATATTGATAATATCGGGAGTAATACGTATAATTATTGCAGTTGTCAGCGATAATACTAGTTAAATATGGCTAATAGTGCATGTTATATTGATAATAATAAAAGTAACAAGTATATTTATTACAGTTCTATCGATAATAACTGCATAATATGGGTAATAATGCATGTTATATTGATGATAATAAAAGTAATACGTATATTTATTATAGTTCTAGCGATAATAACTGCATAATATGGGTAATAATGCATGTTATATTGATAATAATATAAGTAATAAGTATAATTATTACAGTTCTAGTAATAATAACTGCATTATTTGGGTAATAATGGATGTTATATTGATAATATCGGCAGTAATACGTATAATTATTGCAGTTCTAGCGATAATACTAGTAAAATATGGCTAATAGTGCATGTTATATTGATAATAATAAAAGTAATAACTATATTTATTACAGTTCTATCGATAATAACTGCATAATATGGGTAATAATGCATGTTATATTGATGCTAGTAAATGTAATACGTATATTTATTATAGTTCTAGCCATAATAACTGCATAATATGGGTAATAATGCATGTTATATTGATAATAATATAAGTAATAAGTATAATTATTACAATTCTGGCGATAGTAACTGCATTATATGGGTAATAATGCACGTTATATTGCTAATAATATAAGTAATAAGTATAATTATTACAGTTCTAGCGATAATAACTGCATTATATGGGTAATAGTGCATGCTATATTGATAATAATAAAAGTAATAAGTATATTTATTGCAGTCCTAGCGATAATAACTGCATTGTATGCGTAATAATGCATGTTATATTGATAATATCGGGAGTAATAAGTATAATTACTATAGTTCTAACGATAATAATAGTAAAATATGGCTAATAGTGCATGTCATATTGATAATAATAAAAGTAATAAGTATATTTATTACAGTTCTATCGATAATGACGGCATAATATGGGTAATAATGCATGTTATATTGATGATAATAAAAGTAATACGTATATTTATTATAGTTCTAGCGATAATAACTGCATTATATGCGTAATAATCCATGTTATATTGATAATATCGGGAGTAATAAGTATAATTATTACAGTTCTAGCGATAATACTGTTAAAATATGGCTAAGAGTGCCTGTTATATTGATAATAATAAAAGTAATAAGTATAACTATTACAGTTCTAGCGATAATACTTGCATTATATGGGTAATAATGCATGTTATATTGATGATAATAAAAGTACTAAGTATATTTATTATAGTTCTATCGATAATAACCGCATAATATGGGTAATAATGCATGTTATATTGATAATAATATAAGTAATAAGTATAATTATTACAGTTCTAGCGATAATAACTGCATAATATGGATAATAATGCACGTTATATTGCTAATAGTATAAGTAATAAGTATAATGATTACAGTTCTGACGATAATAACTGCATTATATGGGTAATAGTGCACGTTATATTGCTAATAATATAAGTAATAAGTATAACTATTACAGTTCTAGCGATAATACCTGCATTATATGGGTAATAATGCATGTTATATTGATAATATCAGGCGTAATAAGTATAATTATTATAGTTCTAGCGATAATAATAGTACAATATGGCTAATAGTGTATGTTATATTGATAATAATAAAAGTAATAAGTATATTTATTATAGTTCTATCGATAGTAACTGCATAATATGGGTAATAATGCATGTTATATTGATGATAATAAAAGTACTAAGTATATTTATTAGAGTTCTAGCGATTATAACTGCATAATATGCGTAATAATGCGTGTTATATTGATAATAATATAAGTAATAAGTATAATTATTACAATTCTAGCGATAGTAACTGCATTATATGGGTAATAATGCATGTTATATTGATAATATCGGGAGTAGTAAGTATAATTATTACAGTTCTAGCGATAATAACTGCATAATATGGGTAATAATGCATGTTATATTGATAATAATATAAGTAATAAGTATAATTATTACAGTTCTAGCGATAATAACTGCATAATATGGGTAATAATGCACGTTATATTGCTAATAATATAAGTAATAAGTATAATTATTACAGTTCTAGCGATAATAACTGCATAATATGGGTAATAATGCACGTTATATTGCTAATAATATAAGTAATAAGTATATTTATTACAGTTCTAGCGATAATAACTGCATTATATGGGTAATAGTGCATGTTATATTGATAATAATAAAAGTAATAAGTATATTTATTATACTTCTGTCGACAATAACTGCATTATATGGGTAATAATGCATGTTATATTGATTATAATATAAGTAATAAGTATAATTATTACAGTTCTAGCGATAATAACTCCATTATATGGGTAATAATGCATGCTATATTGATAATAATATAAGTAATAGGTATAATTATTACAGTTGTAGCGATAATAACTGCATAATATGGGTAATAATGCACGTTGTATTGCTAATAATATAAGTAATAAGTATAACTATTACAGTTCTAGCGATAATACCTGCATTATATTGGTAATAATGCATGTTATATTGATAATATCGGGAGTAATACGTATAATTATTGCAGTTGTCAGCGATAATACTAGTTAAATATGGCTAATAGTGCATGTTATATTGATAATAATAAAAGTAACAAGTATATTTATTACAGTTCTATCGATAATAACTGCATAATATGGGTAATAATGCATGTTATATTGATGATAATAAAAGTAATACGTATATTTATTATAGTTCTAGCGATAATAACTGCATAATATGGGTAATAATGCATGTTATATTGATAATAATATAAGTAATAAGTATAATTATTACAGTTCTAGCAATAATAACTGCATTATTTGGGTAATAATGGATGTTATATTGATAATATCGGCAGTAATACGTATAATTATTGCAGTTCTAGCGATAATACTAGTAAAATATGGCTAATAGTGCATGTTATATTGATAATAATAAAAGTAATAACTATATTTATTACAGTTCTATCGATAATAACTGCATAATATGGGTAATAATGCATGTTATATTGATGCTAGTAAATGTAATACGTATATTTATTATAGTTCCAGCCATAATAACTGCATAATATGGGTAATAATGCATGTTATATTGATAATAATATAAGTAATAAGTATAATTATTACAATTCTGGCGATAGTAACTGCATTATATGGGTAATAATGCACGTTATATTGCTAATAATATAAGTAATAAGTATAATTATTACAGTTCTAGCGATAATAACTGCATTATATGGGTAATAGTGCATGCTATATTGATAATAATAAAAGTAATAAGTATATTTATTACAGTCCTAGCGATAATAACTGCATTGTATGCGTAATAATGCATGTTATATTGATAATATCGGGAGTAATAAGTATAATTACTATAGTTCTAACGATAATAATAGTAAAATATGGCTAATAGTGCATGTCATATTGATAATAATAAAAGTAATAAGTATATTTATTACAGTTCTATCGATAATGACGGCATAATATGGGTAATAATGCATGTTATATTGATGATAATAAAAGTAATACGTATATTTATTATAGTTCTAGCGATAATAACTGCGTTATATGCGTAATTATCCATGTTATATTGATAATATCGGGAGTAATAAGTATAATTATTACAGTTCTAGCGATAATACTGTTAAAATATGGCTAAGAGTGCCTGTTATATTGATAATAATAAAAGTAATAAGTATAACTATTACAGTTCCAGCGATAATACTTGCATTATATGGGTAATAATGCATGTTATATTGATGATAATAAAAGTACTAAGTATATTTATTATAGTTCTATCGATAATAACCGCATAATATGGGTAATAATGCATGTTATATTGATAATAATATAAGTAATAAGTATAATTATTACAGTTCTAGCGATAATAACTGCATAATATGGATAATAATGCACGTTATATTGCTAATAGTATAAGTAATAAGTATAATGATTACAGTTCTGACGATAATAACTGCATTATATGGGTAATAGTGCACGTTATATTGCTAATAATATAAGTAATAAGTATAACTATTACAGTTCTAGCGATAATACCTGCATTATATGGGTAATAATGCATGTTATATTGATAATATCAGGCGTAATAAGTATAATTATTATAGTTCTAGCGATAATAATAGTACAATATGGCTAATAGTGTATGTTATATTGATAATAATAAAAGTAATAAGTATATTTATTATAGTTCTATCGATAGTAACTGCATAATATGGGTAATAATGCATGTTATATTGATGATAATAAAAGTACTAAGTATATTTATTAGAGTTCTAGCGATTATAACTGCATAATATGCGTAATAATGCGTGTTATATTGATAATAATATAAGTAATAAGTATAATTATTACAATTCTAGCGATAGTAACTGCATTATATGGGTAATAATGCATGTTATATTGATAATATCGGGAGTAGTAAGTATAATTATTACAGTTCTAGCGATAATAACTGCATAATATGGGTAATAATGGATGTTATATTGACAATATCGGGAGTAATACGTATAATTATTGCAGTTCTAGCGATAATACTAGTAAAATATGGCTAATAGTGCATGTTATATTGATAATAATAAAAGTAACAAGTATAATTATTACAGTTCTAGCGATAATAACTGCATAATATGGGTAATAATGCATGTTATATTGATAATAATATAAGTAATAAGTATAATTATTACAGTTCTAGCGATAATAACTGCATAATATGGGTAATAATGCACGTTATATTGCTAATAATATAAGTAATAAGTATAATTATTACAGTTCTAGCGATAATAACTGCATAATATGGGTAATAATGCACGTTATATTGCTAATAATATAAGTAATAAGTATATTTATTACAGTTCTAGCGATAATAACTGCATTATATGGGTAATAGTGCATGTTATATTGATAATATCGGGAGTAATACGTATAATTATTGCAGTTCTTGCGATAATACTAGTTAAATATGGCTAATAGTGCATGTTATATTGATAATAATAAAAGTAACAAGTATATTTATTACGTTTCTATCGATAATAACTGCATAATATGGGTAATAATGCATGTTATATTGATGATAATAAAAGTAATACGTATATTTATTATAGTTCTAGCGATAATAACTGCATAATATGGGTAATAATGCATGTTATATTGATAATAACATAAGTAATAAGTATAATTATTACAGTTCTGGCGATAATAAATGCATTATATGGGTAATAATGCACGTTATATTGCTAATAATATAAGTAATAAGTATAATTATTACAGTTCTAGCGATAATAACTGCATTATATGGGTAATAGTGCATGTTATATTGATAATAATAAAAGTAATAAGTATATTTATTATACTTCTGTCGATAATAACTGCATTATATGGGTAATAATGCATGTTATATTGATAATAATATAAGTAATAAGTATAATTATTACAGTTCTAGCGATAATAACTCCATTATATGGGTAATAATGCATGCTATATTGATAATATCGGGAGTAATACGTATAATTATTGCAGTTCTAGCGATAATACTAGTTAAATATGGCTAATAGTGCATGTTATATTGATAATAATAAAAGTAACAAGTATATTTATTACGTTTCTATCGATAATAACTGCATAATATGGGTAATAATGCATGTTATATTGATGATAATAAAAGTAATACGTATATTTATTATAGTTCTAGCGATAATAACTGCATAATATGGGTAATAATGCATGTTATATTGATAATAATATAAGTAATAAGTATAATTATTACAGTTCTAGCGATAGTAACTGCATTATATGGGTAATAATGCATGTTATATTGATAATATCGGGAGTAATAAGTATAATTATTATAGTTCTAGCGATAATAATAGTATAATATGGCTAATAGTGCATGTTCCATTGATAATAATAAAAGTAATAAGTATAATTATTACAGTTCTAGCGATAATAACCCCATTATATAGGTAATAATGCATGTTATATTGATAATAATATAAGTAATAAGTATAATTATTACAGTTCTAGCGATAATAACTCCATTATATGGGTAGTAATGCATGTTATATTCATAATAATATAAGCAATAAGTATAATTATTACAGTTCTAGCGATTATAACTGCATAATATGCGTAATAATGCATGTTATATTGATAATAATATAAGTAATAAGTATAATTATTAGAATTCTAGCGATAGTAACTGCATTATATGGGTAATAATGCATGTTATATTTATAATAATATAAGTAGTAAGTATAATTATTACAGTTCTAGCGATAACAATTCCATTATATGGGTAATAATGCATGTTATATTGATAATAAAATAAGTAATAAGTATAATTATTACAGTTCTAGCGATAGTAACTGCATAATATGGGTAATAATGCACGTTATATTGCTAATAATATAAGTAACAAGTATAATTATTACAGTTCTAGCGATAATAACTGCATTATATGGGTAATAGTGCATGTTATATTGATAATAATAAAAGTAATAAGTATATTTATTATACTTCTGTCGATAATAACTGCATTATATGGGTAATAATGCATGTTATATTGATTATAATATAAGTAATAAGTATATTTATTACAGTTCTATCGATAATGACGGCATAATATGGGTAATAATGCATGTTATATTGATGATAATAAAAGTAATACGTATATTTACTTTAGTTCTAGCGATAATAACTGCATAATATGGGTAATAATGCACGTTATATTGCTAATAATATAAGTAATAAGTATAATTATTACAGTTCTAGCGATAATAACTGCATAATATGGGTAATAATGCACGTTATATTGCTAATAATATAAGTAATAAATATAATTATTACAGTTCTAGCGATAATAACTGCATTATATGGGTAATAGTGCATGTTATATTGATAATAATAAAAGTAATAAGTATATTTATTATACTTCTGTCGATAATAACTGCATTATATGGGTAATAATGCATGTTATATTGATTATAATATAAGTAATAAGTATAATTATTACAGTTCTAGCGATAATAACTCCATTATATAGGTAATAATGCATGCTATATTGATAATAATATAAGTAATAGGTATAATTATTACAGTTCTAGCGATAATAACTGCATAATATGGGTAATAATGCACGTTGTATTGCTAATAATATAAGTAATAAGTATAATTATTACAGTTCTAGCGATAATAACTGCATTATTTGGGTAATAATGGATGTTATATTGATAATATCGGCAGTAATACGTATAATTATTGCAGTTCTAGCGATAATACTAGTAAAATATGGCTAATAGTGCATGTTATATTGATAATAATAAAAGTAATAACTATATTTATTACAGTTCTATCGATAATAACTGCATAATATGGGTAATAATGCATGTTATATTGATGCTAGTAAATGTAATACGTATATTTATTATAGTTCTAGCGATAATAACTGCATAATATGGGTAATAATGCATGTTATATTGATAATAATATAAGTAATAAGTATAATTATTACAATTCTGGCGATAGTAACTGCATTATATGGGTAATAATGCACGTTATATTGCTAATAATATAAGTAATAAGTATAATTATTACAGTTCTAGCGATAATAACTGCATTATATGGGTAATAGTGCATGCTATATTGATAATATCGGGAGTAATAAGTATAATTATTATAGTTCTAGCGATAATAATGGTAAAACATGGCTAATAGTTCATGTTATATTGATAATAATAAAAGTAATAAGTATATTTATTATACTTCTGTCGATAATAACTGCATTATATGCGTGATAATGCATGTTATATTGATAATAATGTAAGTAATAAGTATAATTATTACAGTCCTAGCGATAATAACTCCATTATATAGGTAATAATGCATGTTATATTGATAATAATATAAGTAGTAAGTATAATTATTACAGTTCTAGCGATAATACTGTTAAAATATGGCTAAGAGTGCCTGTTATATTGATAATAATAAAAGTAATAAGTATAACTATTACAGTTCTAGCGATAATACCTGCATTATATGGGTAATAATGCATGTTATATTGATAATATCAGGCGTAATAAGTATAATTATTATAGTTCTAGCGATAATAATAGTACAATATGGCTAATAGTGTATGTTATATTGATAATAATAAAAGTAATAAGTATATTTATTATAGTTCTATCGATAGTAACTGCATAATATGGGTAATAATGCATGTTATATTGATGATAATAAAAGTACTAAGTATATTTATTAGAGTTCTAGCGATTATAACTGCATAATATGCGTAATAATGCGTGTTATATTGATAATAATATAAGTAATAAGTATAATTATTACAATTCTAGCGATAATAACTGCATAATATGGGTAATAGTGGATGTTATATTGATAATATCGGGAGTAATACGTATAATTATTGCAGTTCTAGCGATAATACTAGTAAAATATGGCTAATAGTGCATGTTATATTGATAATAATAAAAGTAACAAGTATAATTATTACAGTTCTAGCGATAATAACTGCATAATATGGGTAATAATGCATGTTATATTGATAATAATATAAGTAATAAGTATAATTATTACAGTTCTAGCGATAATAACTGCATAATATGGGTAATAATGCACGTTATATTGCTAATAATATAAGTAATAAGTATAATTATTACAGTTCTAGCGATAATAACTGCATAATATGGGTAATAATGCACGTTATATTGCTAATAATATAAGTAATAAATATAATTATTACAGTTCTAGCGATAATAACTGCATTATATGGGTAATAGTGCATGTTATATTGATAATAATAAAAGTAATAAGTATATTTATTATACTTCTGTCGATAATAACTGCATTATATGGGTAATAATGCATGTTATATTGATTATAATATAAGTAATAAGTATAATTATTACAGTTCTAGCGATAATAACTCCATTATATAGGTAATAATGCATGCTATATTGATAATAATATAAGTAATAGGTATAATTATTACAGTTCTAGCGATAATAACTGCATAATATGGGTAATAATGCACGTTGTATTGCTAATAATATAAGTAATAAGTATAATTATTACAGTTCTAGCGATAATAACTGCATTATTTGGGTAATAATGGATGTTATATTGATAATATCGGCAGTAATACGTATAATTATTGCAGTTCTAGCGATAATACTAGTAAAATATGGCTAATAGTGCATGTTATATTGATAATAATAAAAGTAATAACTATATTTATTACAGTTCTATCGATAATAACTGCATAATATGGGTAATAATGCATGTTATATTGATGCTAGTAAATGTAATACGTATATTTATTATAGTTCTAGCGATAATAACTGCATAATATGGGTAATAATGCATGTTATATTGATAATAATATAAGTAATAAGTATAATTATTACAATTCTGGCGATAGTAACTGCATTATATGGGTAATAATGCACGTTATATTGCTAATAATATAAGTAATAAGTATAATTATTACAGTTCTAGCGATAATAACTGCATTATATGGGTAATAGTGCATGCTATATTGATAATATCGGGAGTAATAAGTATAATTATTATAGTTCTAGCGATAATAATGGTAAAACATGGCTAATAGTTCATGTTATATTGATAATAATAAAAGTAATAAGTATATTTATTATACTTCTGTCGATAATAACTGCATTATATGCGTGATAATGCATGTTATATTGATAATAATGTAAGTAATAAGTATAATTATTACAGTCCTAGCGATAATAACTCCATTATATAGGTAATAATGCATGTTATATTGATAATAATATAAGTAGTAAGTATAATTATTACAGTTCTAGCGACAACAACTCCATTATATGGGTAATAATGCATGTTATATTGATAATATCGGGAGTAGTGAGTATAATTATTACAGTTCTAGAAATAATAACTGCATTATATGGGTAATAGTGCATGTTATATTGATAATAATAAAAGTAATAAGTATATTTATTACAGTTCTATCGATAATAACTGCATAATATGGGTAATAATGCATGTTATATTGATGATAATAAAAGTAATACGTATATTTATTATAGTTCTACCGATAATAACTGCATTATATGCGTAATAATCCATGCTATATTGATAATATCGGGAGTAATAAGTACAATTATTACAGTTCTAGCGATAATACTAGTAAAATATGGCTAAGAGTGCCTGTTATATTGATAATAATAAAAGTAATAAGTATATTTATTATACTTCTGTCGATAATAACTGCATTATATGGGCAATAATGCATGTTATATTGATAATAATATAAGTAATAAGTATAATTATTACAGTTCTAGCGATAGTAACTCCATTATATGGGTAATAATGCATGTTATATTGATAATAATATAAGTAATAAGTATAATTATTACAGTTCTAGCGATAATAACTGCATTATATGGGTAATAATGCACGTTATATTGATAATATCGGGAGTCGTAAGTATAATTATTATAGTTTTCGCGATAATAATAGTAAAATATGGCTAATAGTGCATGTTATATTGATAATAATAAAAGTAACAAGTATATTTATTACAGTTCTATCGATAATAACTGCATAATATGGGTAATAATGCATGTTATATTGATGATAATAAAAGTAATACGTATATTTATTATAGTTCTAGCGATAATAACTGCATAATATGGGTAATAATGCATGTTATATTGATAATAACATAAGTAATAAGTATAATTATTACAGTTCTGGCGATAATAAATGCATTATATGGGTAATAATGCACGTTATATTGCTAATAATATAAGTAATAAGTATAACTATTACAGTTCTAGCGATAATAACTGCATTATATGGGTAATAGTGCATGTTATATTGATAATAATAAAAGTAATAAGTATATTTATTATACTTCTGTCGATAATAACTGCATTATATGGGTAATAATGCATGTTATATTGATAATAATATAAGTAATAAGTATAATTATTACAGTTCTAGCGATAATAACTCCATTATATGGGTAATAATGCATGCTATATTGATAATAATATAAGTAATAGGTATAATTATTACAGTTGTAGCGATAATAACTGCATAATATGGGTAATAATGCACGTTGTATTGCTAATAATATAAGTAATAAGTATAACTATTACAGTTCTAGCGATAATACCTGCATTATATGGGTAATAATGCATGTTATATTGATAATATCGGGAGTAATACGTATAATTATTGCAGTTGTCAGCGATAATACTAGTTAAATATGGCTAATAGTGCATGTTATATTGATAATAATAAAAGTAATAACTATATTTATTACAGTTCTATCGATAATAACTGCATAATATGGGCAATAATGCATGTTATATTGATAATAATATAAGTAATAAGTATAATTATTACAATTCTGGCGATAGTAACTGCATTATATGGGTAATAATGCACGTTATATTGCTAATAATATAAGTAATAAGTATAATTATTACAGTTCTAGCGATAATAACTGCATTATATGGGTAATAGTGCATGCTATATTGATAATAATAAAAGTAATAAGTATATTTATTACAGTCCTAGCGATAATAACCGCATTGTATGCGTAATAATGCATGTTATATTGATAATATCGGGAGTAATAAGTATAATTACTATAGTTCTAACGATAATAATAGTAAAATATGGCTAATAGTGCATGTCATATTGATAATAATAAAAGTAATAAGTATATTTATTACAGTTCTATCGATAATGACGGCATAATATGGGTAATAATGCATGTTATATTGATGATAATAAAAGTAATACGTATATTTATTATAGTTCTAGCGATAATAACTGCATTATATGCGTAATAATCCATGTTATATTGATAATATCGGGAGTAATAAGTATAATTATTACAGTTCTAGCGATAATACTGTTAAAATATGGCTAAGAGTGCCTGTTATATTGATAATAATAAAAGTAATAAGTATAACTATTACAGTTCTAGCGATAATACTTGCATTATATGGGTAATAATGCATGTTATATTGATGATAATAAAAGTACTAAGTATATTTATTATAGTTCTATCGATAATAACCGCATAATATGGGTAATAATGCATGTTATATTGATAATAATATAAGTAATAAGTATAATTATTACAGTTCTAGCGATAATAACTGCATAATATGGATAATAATGCACGTTATATTGCTAATAGTATAAGTAATAAGTATAATGATTACAGTTCTGGCGATAATAACTGCATTATATGGGTAATAGTGCACGTTATATTGCTAATAATATAAGTAATAAGTATAACTATTACAGTTCTAGCGATAATACCTGCATTATATGGGTAATAATGCATGTTATATTGATAATATCAGGCGTAATAAGTATAATTATTATAGTTCTAGCGATAATAATAGTACAATATGGCTAATAGTGTATGTTATATTGATAATAATAAAAGTAATAAGTATATTTATTATAGTTCTATCGATAGTAACTGCATAATATGGGTAATAATGCATGTTATATTGATAATATCGGGAGTAATACGTATAATTATTGCAGTTGTCAGCGATAATACTAGTTAAATATGGCTAATAGTGCATGTTATATTGATAATAATAAAAGTAATAACTATATTTGTTACAGTTCTATCGATAATAACTGCACAATATGGGTAATAATGCATGTTATATTGATAATAATATAAGTAATAAGTATAATTATTACAGTTCTAGCGATAATAACTGCATAATATGGGTAATAATGCATGCTATATTGATAATAATATAAGTAATAGGTATAATTATTACAGTTCTAGCGATAATAACTGCATAATATGGGTAATAATGCACGTTGTATTGCTAATAATATAAGTAATAAGTATAACTATTACAGTTCTAGCGATAATACCTGCATTATATGGGTAATAATGCATGTTATATTGATAATATCGGGAGTAATACGTATAATTATTGCAGTTCTAGCGATAATACTAGTTAAATATGGCTAATAGTGCATGTTATATTGATAATAATAAAAGTAACAAGTATATTTATTACAGTTCTATCGATAATAACTGCATAATATGGGTAATAATGCATGTTATATTGATGATAATAAAAGTAATACGTATATTTATTATAGTTCTAGCGATAATAACTGCATAATATGGGTAATAATGCATGTTATATTGATAATAACATAAGTAATAAGTATAATTATTACAGTTCTGGCGATAATAAATGCATTATATGGGTAATAATGCACGTTATATTGCTAATAATATAAGTAATAAGTATAATTATTACAGTTCTAGCGATAATAACTGCATTATATGGGTAATAGTGCATGTTATATTCATAATAATAAAAGTAATAAGTATATTTATTATACTTCTGTCGATAATAACTGCATTATATGGGTAATAATGCATGTTATATTGATAATAATAAAAGTAATACGTATATTTATTATAGTTCTAGCGATAATAACTGCATTATATGCGTAATAATCCATGTTATATTGATAATATCGGGAGTAATAAGTATAATTATTACAGTTCTAGCGATAATACTGTTAAAATATGGCTAAGAGTGCCTGTTATATTGATAATAATAAAAGTAATAAGTATAACTATTACAGTTCTAGCGATAATACCTGCATTATATGGGTAATAATGCACGTTATATTCCTAATAATATAAGTAATAAGTATAACTATTACAGTTCTAGCGATAATACCTGCATTATATGGGTAATAATGCATGTTATATTGATAATATCGGGAGTAATACGTATAATTATTGCAGTTCTAGCGATAATACTAGTTAAATATGGCTAATAGTGCATGTTATATTGATAATAATAAAAGTAACAAGTATATTTATTACGTTTCTATCGATAATAACTGCATAATATGGGTAATAATGCATGTTATATTGATGATAATAAAAGTAATACGTATAATTATTACAGTTCTGGCGATAATAAATGCATTATATGGGTAATAATGCACGTTATATTGCTAATAATATAAGTAATAAGTATAATTATTACAGTTCTAGCGATAATAACTGCATTATATGGGTAATAGTGCATGTTATATTCATAATAATAAAAGTAATAAGTATATTTATTATACTTCTGTCGATAATAACTGCATTATATGGGTAATCATGCATGTTATATTGATAACAATATAAGTAATAAGTATAATTATTACAGTTCTAGCGATAATAACTCCATTATATGGGTAATAATGCATGCTATATTGATAATAATATAAGTAATAGGTATAATTATTACAGTTCTAGCGATAATAACTGCATAATATGGGTAATAATGCACGTTGTATTGCTAATAATATAAGTAATAAGTATAACTATTACAGTTCTAGCGATAATACCTGCATTATATGGGTAATAATGCATGTTATATTGATAATATCGGGAGTAATACGTATAATTATTGCAGTTCTAGCGATAATACTAGTATAATATGGCTAATAGTGCATGTTCCATTGATAATAATAAAAGTAATAAGTATAATTATTACAGTTCTAGCGATAATAACCCCATTATATAGGTAATAATGCATGTTATATTGATAATAATATAAGTAATAAGTATAATTATTACAGTTCTAGCGATAATAACTCCATTATATGGGTAGTAATGCATGTTATATTCATAATAATATAAGCAATAAGTATAATTATTACAGTTCTAGCGATTATAACTGCATAATATGCGTAATAATGCATGTTATATTGATAATAATATAAGTAATAAGTATAATTATTACAGTTCTAGCGATAGTAACTGCATTATATGGGTAATAATGCATGTTATATTGATAATATCGGGAGTAATAAGTATAATTATTATAGTTCTAGCGATAATAATAGTATAATATGGCTAATAGTGCATGTTCCATTGATAATAATAAAAGTAATAAGTATAATTATTACAGTTCTAGCGATAATAACCCCATTATATAGGTAATAATGCATGTTATATTGATAATAATATAAGTAATAAGTATAATTATTACAGTTCTAGCGATAATAACTCCATTATATGGGTGGTAATGCATGTTATATTCATAATAATATAAGCAATAAGTATAATTATTACAGTTCTAGCGATTATAACTGCATAATATGCGTAATAATGCATGTTATATTGATAATAATATAAGTAATAAGTATAATTATTAGAATTCTAGCGATAGTAACTGCATTATATGGGTAATAATGCATGTTATATTTATAATAATATAAGTAGTAAGTATAATTATTACAGTTCTAGCGATAACAATTCCATTATATGGGTAATAATGCATGTTATATTGATAATAAAATAAGTAATAAGTATAATTATTACAGTTCTAGCGATAATAACTCCATTATATGGGTAATAATGCACGTTATATTGATAATAATGTAAGTAATATGTATAATTATTACAATTCTAGCGATAGTAACTGCATTATATGGGTAATAATGCATGTTATATTGATAATATCGGGAGTAATAAGTATAATTATTATAGTTCTAGCGATAATAATGGTAAAACATGGCTAATAGTTCATGTTATATTGATAATAATAAAAGTAATAAGTATATTTATTATACTTCTGTCGATAATAACTGCATTATATGCGTGATAATGCATGTTATATTGATAATAATGTAAGTAATAAGTATAATTATTACAGTCCTAGCGATAATAACTCCATTATATAGGTAATAATGCATGTTATATTGATAATAATATAAGTAGTAAGTATAATTATTACAGTTCTAGGGATAATAACTGCATAATATGGGTAATAATGCATGTTATATTGATAATAATAAAAGTAATAAGTATATTTATTATAGTTCTATCGATAATAACTGCATAACATGGGTAATAATGCACGTAATATTGCTAATAATATAAGTAATAAGTATAATTATTACAGTTCTAGCCATAATAACTGCATTATATGCGTAATAATGCATGCTATATTGATGATATTAAAAGTACTAAGTATATTTATTATAGTTCTAGCGATTATAACTGCATAATATGCGTAATAATGCATGTTATATACATAATAATATAAGTACTGAGTATAATTATTACAATTCTAGCGATAGTAACTGCATTATATGGGTAATAATGCATGTTATATTGATAATATCGGGAGTAATAAGTATAATTATTATAGTTCTAGCGATAATAATAGTAAAATGTGGCTAATAGTGCATGTTATATTGATAATAATAAAAGTAATAAGTATATTTATTATACTTCTGTCGATAATAACTGCATTATATGGGTGATAATGCATGTTATATTGATAATAATGTAAGTAATAAGTATAATTATTTCAGTTCTTGCGATAATAACTCCATTACATAGGTAATAATGCATGTTATATTGATAATAATATAAGTAATAAGTATAATTATTACAGTTCTAGCGATAATAACTCCATTATATGGGTAATAATGCATGTTATATTTATAATAATATAAGTAATAAGTATAATTATTACAGTTCTAGCGATAATAACTGCATAATATGGGTAATAATGCACGTTATATTGCTAATAATATAAGTAATAAGTATAATTATTACAGTTCTAGCGATAATAACTGCATTATATGGGTAATAATGCATGTTATATTGATAATATCGGGAGTAATAAGTATAATTATTATAGTTCTAGCGATAATAATATTATAATATGGCTAATAGTGCATGTTCCATTGATAATAATAAAAGTAATCAGTATATTTATTATACTTCTGTCGATAATAACTGCATTATATGGGTGATAATGCATGTTATATTGATAATAATGTAAGTAATAAGTATAATTATTACAGTCCTAGCGATAATAACTCCATTATATAGGTAATAATGCATGTTATATTGATAATAATATAAGTAATAAGTATAATTATTACAGTTCTAGCGATAACAACTCCATTATATGGGTAAAAATGCATGTTATATTTATAATAATATAAGTAATAAGTATAATTATTACAGTTCTAGCGATAATAACTGCATTATATGGGTAATAATGCATGTTATATTGATAATATTGGGAGTAATAAGTATAATTATTATAGTTCTAGCGATAATAATAGTAAAATATGGCTAATAGTGCATGTTATATTGATAATAATAAAAGTAATAAGTATATTTATTACAGTTCTATCGATAATAACTGCATAATATGGGTAATAATGCATGTTATATTGATGATAATCAAAGTAATACGTATATTTATTATAGTTCCAGCGATAGTAACTGCATAATATGGGTAATAATGCATGTTATATTGATAATAATATAAGTAATAAGTATACTTATTACAGTTCTAGCAATATTATCTGCATTATATGGGTAATAATGCATGTTATATTGATAATGTCGGGAGTAATAAGTATATTTATTATAGTTCTAGCGATAATAACTGCAAAATATGGGTAATAATGCATGTTATATTGATAATATTGGGAGTAATAAGTATAATTATTATAGTTCTAGCGATAATAATAGCAAAATATGGCTAATAGTGCATGTTATATTGATAATAATAAAAGTAATAAGTATATTTATTACAGTTCTATCGATAATAACTGCATAATATGGGTAATAATGCATGTTATATTGATGATAACAAAAGTAATAAGTATAATTATTACAGTTCTGGCGATAATAAATGCATTATATGGGTAATAATGCACGTTATATTGCTAATAATATAAGTAATAAGTATAACTATTACAGTTCTAGCGATAATAACTGCATTATATGGGTAATAGTGCATGTTATATTGATAATAATAAAAGTAATAAGTATATTTATTATACTTCTGTCGATAATAACTGCATTATATGGGTAATAGTGCATGTTATATTGATAATAATAAAAGTAATAAGTATATTTATTATACTTCTGTCGATAATAACTGCATTATATGGGTAATAATGCACGTTATATTGCTAATAATATAAGTAATAAGTATAACTATTACAGTTCTAGCGATAATACCTGCATTATATGGGTAATAATGCATGTTATATTGATAATATCGGGAGTAATACGTATAATTATTGCAGTTGTCAGCGATAATACTAGTTAAATATGGCTAATAGTGCATGTTATATTGATAATAATAAAAGTAATAACTACATTTATTACAGTTCTATCGATAATAACTGCATAATATGGGCAATAATGCATGTTATATTGATAATAATATAAGTAATAAGTATAATTATTACAATTCTGGCGATAGTAACTGCATTATATGGGTAATAATGCACGTTATATTGCTAATAATATAAGTAATAAGTATAATTATTACAGTTCTAGCGATAATAACTGCATTATATGGGTAATAGTGCATGCTATATTGATAATAATAAAAGTAATAAGTATATTTATTACAGTCCTAGCGATAATAACCGCATTGTATGCGTAATAATGCATGTTATATTGATAATATCGGGAGTAATAAGTATAATTACTATAGTTCTAACGATAATAATAGTAAAATATGGCTAATAGTGCATGTCATATTGATAATAATAAAAGTAATAAGTATATTTATTACAGTTCTATCGATAATGACGGCATAATATGGGTAATAATGCATGTTATATTGATGATAATAAAAGTAATACGTATATTTATTATAGTTCTAGCGATAATAACTGCATTATATGCGTAATAATCCATGTTATATTGATAATATCGGGAGTAATAAGTATAATTATTACAGTTCTAGCGATAATACTGTTAAAATATGGCTAAGAGTGCCTGTTATATTGATAATAATAAAAGTAATAAGTATAACTATTACAGTTCTAGCGATAATACTTGCATTATATGGGTAATAATGCATGTTATATTGATGATAATAAAAGTACTAAGTATATTTATTATAGTTCTATCGATAATAACCGCATAATATGGGTAATAATGCATGTTATATTGATAATAATATAAGTAATAAGTATAATTATTACAGTTCTAGCGATAATAACTGCATAATATGGATAATAATGCACGTTATATTGCTAATAGTATAAGTAATAAGTATAATGATTACAGTTCTGGCGATAATAACTGCATTATATGGGTAATAGTGCACGTTATATTGCTAATAATATAAGTAATAAGTATAACTATTACAGTTCTAGCGATAATACCTGCATTATATGGGTAATAATGCATGTTATATTGATAATATCAGGCGTAATAAGTATAATTATTATAGTTCTAGCGATAATAATAGTACAATATGGCTAATAGTGTATGTTATATTGATAATAATAAAAGTAATAAGTATATTTATTATAGTTCTATCGATAGTAACTGCATAATATGGGTAATAATGCATGTTATATTGATAATATCGGGAGTAATACGTATAATTATTGCAGTTGTCAGCGATAATACTAGTTAAATATGGCTAATAGTGCATGTTATATTGATAATAATAAAAGTAATAACTATATTTGTTACAGTTCTATCGATAATAACTGCACAATATGGGTAATAATGCATGTTATATTGATAATAATATAAGTAATAAGTATAATTATTACAGTTCTAGCGATAATAACTGCATAATATGGGTAATAATGCATGCTATATTGATAATAATATAAGTAATAGGTATAATTATTACAGTTCTAGCGATAATAACTGCATAATATGGGTAATAATGCACGTTGTATTGCTAATAATATAAGTAATAAGTATAACTATTACAGTTCTAGCGATAATACCTGCATTATATGGGTAATAATGCATGTTATATTGATAATATCGGGAGTAATACGTATAATTATTGCAGTTCTAGCGATAATACTAGTTAAATATGGCTAATAGTGCATGTTATATTGATAATAATAAAAGTAACAAGTATATTTATTACAGTTCTATCGATAATAACTGCATAATATGGGTAATAATGCATGTTATATTGATGATAATAAAAGTAATACGTATATTTATTATAGTTCTAGCGATAATAACTGCATAATATGGGTAATAATGCATGTTATATTGATAATAACATAAGTAATAAGTATAATTATTACAGTTCTGGCGATAATAAATGCATTATATGGGTAATAATGCACGTTATATTGCTAATAATATAAGTAATAAGTATAATTATTACAGTTCTAGCGATAATAACTGCATTATATGGGTAATAGTGCATGTTATATTCATAATAATAAAAGTAATAAGTATATTTATTATACTTCTGTCGATAATAACTGCATTATATGGGTAATAATGCATGTTATATTGATAATAATAAAAGTAATACGTATATTTATTATAGTTCTAGCGATAATAACTGCATTATATGCGTAATAATCCATGTTATATTGATAATATCGGGAGTAATAAGTATAATTATTACAGTTCTAGCGATAATACTGTTAAAATATGGCTAAGAGTGCCTGTTATATTGATAATAATAAAAGTAATAAGTATAACTATTACAGTTCTAGCGATAATACCTGCATTATATGGGTAATAATGCACGTTATATTCCTAATAATATAAGTAATAAGTATAACTATTACAGTTCTAGCGATAATACCTGCATTATATGGGTAATAATGCATGTTATATTGATAATATCGGGAGTAATACGTATAATTATTGCAGTTCTAGCGATAATACTAGTTAAATATGGCTAATAGTGCATGTTATATTGATAATAATAAAAGTAACAAGTATATTTATTACGTTTCTATCGATAATAACTGCATAATATGGGTAATAATGCATGTTATATTGATGATAATAAAAGTAATACGTATAATTATTACAGTTCTGGCGATAATAAATGCATTATATGGGTAATAATGCACGTTATATTGCTAATAATATAAGTAATAAGTATAATTATTACAGTTCTAGCGATAATAACTGCATTATATGGGTAATAGTGCATGTTATATTCATAATAATAAAAGTAATAAGTATATTTATTATACTTCTGTCGATAATAACTGCATTATATGGGTAATAATGCATGTTATATTGATAATAATATAAGTAATAAGTATAATTATTACAGTTCTAGCGATAATAACTCCATTATATGGGTAATAATGCATGCTATATTGATAATAATATAAGTAATAGGTATAATTATTACAGTTCTAGCGATAATAACTGCATAATATGGGTAATAATGCACGTTGTATTGCTAATAATATAAGTAATAAGTATAACTATTACAGTTCTAGCGATAATACCTGCATTATATGGGTAATAATGCATGTTATATTGATAATATCGGGAGTAATACGTATAATTATTGCAGTTCTAGCGATAATACTAGTATAATATGGCTAGTAGTGCATGTTCCATTGATAATAATAAAAGTAATAAGTATAATTACTACAGTTCTAGCGATAATAACCCCATTATATAGGTAATAATGCATGTTATATTGATAATAATATAAGTAATAAGTATAATTATTACAGTTCTAGCGATAATAACTCCATTATATGGGTAGTAATGCATGTTATATTCATAATAATATAAGCAATAAGTATAATTATTACAGTTCTAGCGATTATAACTGCATAATATGCGTAATAATGCATGTTATATTGATAATAATATAAGTAATAAGTATAATTATTACAGTTCTAGCGATAGTAACTGCATTATATGGGTAATAATGCATGTTATATTGATAATATCGGGAGTAATAAGTATAATTATTATAGTTCTAGCGATAATAATAGTATAATATGGCTAATAGTGCATGTTCCATTGATAATAATAAAAGTAATAAGTATAATTATTACAGTTCTAGCGATAATAACCCCATTATATAGGTAATAATGCATGTTATATTGATAATAATATAAGTAATAAGTATAATTATTACAGTTCTAGCGATAATAACTCCATTATATGGGTGGTAATGCATGTTATATTCATAATAATATAAGCAATAAGTATAATTATTACAGTTCTAGCGATTATAACTGCATAATATGCGTAATAATGCATGTTATATTGATAATAATATAAGTAATAAGTATAATTATTAGAATTCTAGCGATAGTAACTGCATTATATGGGTAATAATGCATGTTATATTTATAATAATATAAGTAGTAAGTATAATTATTACAGTTCTAGCGATAACAATTCCATTATATGGGTAATAATGCATGTTATATTGATAATAAAATAAGTAATAAGTATAATTATTACAGTTCTAGCGATAATAACTCCATTATATGGGTAATAATGCACGTTATATTGATAATAATGTAAGTAATATGTATAATTATTACAATTCTAGCGATAGTAACTGCATTATATGGGTAATAATGCATGTTATATTGATAATATCGGGAGTAATAAGTATAATTATTATAGTTCTAGCGATAATAATGGTAAAACATGGCTAATAGTTCATGTTATATTGATAATAATAAAAGTAATAAGTATATTTATTATACTTCTGTCGATAATAACTGCATTATATGCGTGATAATGCATGTTATATTGATAATAATGTAAGTAATAAGTATAATTATTACAGTCCTAGCGATAATAACTCCATTACATAGGTAATAATGCATGTTATATTGATAATAATATAAGTAGTAAGTATAATTATTACAGTTCTAGGGATAATAACTGCATAATATGGGTAATAATGCATGTTATATTGATAATAATAAAAGTAATAAGTATATTTATTATAGTTCTATCGATAATAACTGCATAACATGGGTAATAATGCACGTAATATTGCTAATAATATAAGTAATAAGTATAATTATTACAGTTCTAGCCATAATAACTGCATTATATGCGTAATAATGCATGCTATATTGATGATATTAAAAGTACTAAGTATATTTATTATAGTTCTAGCGATTATAACTGCATAATATGCGTAATAATGCATGTTATATACATAATAATATAAGTACTGAGTATAATTATTACAATTCTAGCGATAGTAACTGCATTATATGGGTAATAATGCATGTTATATTGATAATATCGGGAGTAATAAGTATAATTATTAGAGTTCTAGCGATAATAATAGTAAAATGTGGCTAATAGTGCATGTTATATTGATAATAATAAAAGTAATAAGTATATTTATTATACTTCTGTCGATAATAACTGCATTATATGGGTGATAATGCATGTTATATTGATAATAATGTAAGTAATAAGTATAATTATTTCAGTTCTTGCGATAATAACTCCATTACATAGGTAATAATGCATGTTATATTGATAATAATATAAGTAATAAGTATAATTATTACAGTTCTAGCGATAATAACTCCATTATATGGGTAATAATGCATGTTATATTTATAATAATATAAGTAATAAGTATAATTATTACAGTTCTAGCGATAATAACTGCATAATATGGGTAATAATGCACGTTATATTGCTAATAATATAAGTAATAAGTATAATTATTACAGTTCTAGCGATAATAACTGCATTATATGGGTAATAATGCATGTTATATTGATAATATCGGGAGTAATAAGTATAATTATTATAGTTCTAGCGATAATAATATTATAATATGGCTAATAGTGCATGTTCCATTGATAATAATAAAAGTAATCAGTATATTTATTATACTTCTGTCGATAATAACTGCATTATATGGGTGATAATGCATGTTATATTGATAATAATGTAAGTAATAAGTATAATTATTACAGTCCTAGCGATAATAACTCCATTATATAGGTAATAATGCATGTTATATTGATAATAATATAAGTAATAAGTATAATTATTACAGTTCTAGCGATAACAACTCCATTATATGGGTAAAAATGCATGTTATATTTATAATAATATAAGTAATAAGTATAATTATTACAGTTCTAGCGATAATAACTGCATTATATGGGTAATAATGCATGTTATATTGATAATATTGGGAGTAATAAGTATAATTATTATAGTTCTAGCGATAATAATAGTAAAATATGGCTAATAGTGCATGTTATATTGATAATAATAAAAGTAATAAGTATATTTATTACAGTTCTATCGATAATAACTGCATAATATGGCTAATAGTGCATGTTATATTGATAATAATAAAAGTAATAAGTATATTTATTACAGTTCTATCGATAATAACTGCATAATATGGGTAATAATGCATGTTATATTGATGATAATCAAAGTAATACGTATATTTATTATAGTTCCAGCGATAGTAACTGCATAATATGGGTAATAATGCATGTTATATTGATAATAATATAAGTAATAAGTATACTTATTACAGTTCTAGCAATATTATCTGCATTATATGGGTAATAATGCATGTTATATTGATAATGTCGGGAGTAATAAGTATATTTATTATAGTTCTAGCGATAATAACTGCAAAATATGGGTAATAATGCATGTTATATTGATAATATTGGGAGTAATAAGTATAATTATTATAGTTCTAGCGATAATAATAGCAAAATATGGCTAATAGTGCATGTTATATTGATAATAATAAAAGTAATAAGTATATTTATTACAGTTCTATCGATAATAACTGCATAATATGGGTAATAATGCATGTTATATTGATGATAACAAAAGTAATACGTATATTTATTATAGTTCTAGCGATAATAACTGCATAATATGGGTAATAATGCATGTTATATTGATAATAATATAAGTCGTAAGTATAATTATTACAGTTCCAGCGATAATAACTGCATTATATGGGTAATAATGGATGTTATATTGATAATAATATCAGTAATAAGTATAATTATTACAGTTCTAGCGATAATAACTGCATTATATGGGTAATAATGGATGTTATATTGACAATATCGGGAGTAATAAGTACATTTATTATAGTTCTAGCGATAATAACTGCATAATATAGGTAATAATGCATGTTATATTGATAATAATAAAAGTACTAAGTATATTTGTTATAGTTCCAGCGATAATAACTGCATTATATGGGTAATAATGGATGTTATATTGATAATAATATCAGTAATAAGTATAATTATTACAGTTCTAGCGATAATAACTGCATTATATGGGTAATAATGGATGTTATATTGACAATATCGGGAGTAATAAGTATATTTATTATAGTTCTAGCGATAATAACTGCATAATATAGGTAATAATGCATGTTATATTGATAATAATAAAAGTAATAAGTATATTTATTATAGTTCTAGCGATAATAACTGCATAATATGTGTAATAATGCATGTTATACTGATAATATTGGGAGTAATAAGTATAATTATTATAGTTCTAGCGATAATAATAGTAAAATATGGCTAATAGTGCATGTTATATTGATAATAATAAAAGTAATAAGTATATTTATTACAGTTCTATCGATAATAACTGCATAATATGGGTAATAATGCATGTTATATTGATGATAATTAAAGTACTAAGTATATTTATTATAGTTCTAGCGATTGTAACTGCATAATATGGGTAATAATGCATGTTATATCGATAATAATATAAGTAATAGGTATAATTATTACAGTTCCAGCGATAATAACTGCATTATATGGGTAATAATGCATGTTATATTGATAATATTGGGACTAATAAGTATAATTATTATAGTTCTAGCGATAATAATAGTAAAATATGGCTAATAGTGCATGTTATATTGATAATAATAAAAGTAATAAGTATATTTATTACAGTTCTATCGATAATAACTGCATAATATGGGTAATAATGCATGTTATATTGATGATAATTAAAGTACTAAGTATATTTATTATAGTTCTAGCGATTGTAACTGCATAATATGGGTAATAATGCATGTTATATTGATAATAATATAAGTAATAGGTATAATTATTACAGTTCTAGCGATAATAACTGCATTATATGGGTAATAATGCATGTTATACTGATAATATTGGGACTAATAAGTATAATTATTATAGTGCTAGCGGTAATAATAGTAAAATATGGCTAATAGTGCATGTTATATTGATAATAATAAAAGTAATAAGTATATTTATTACAGTTCTATCGATAATAACTGCATAATATAGGTAATAATGCATGTTATATTGATAATAATAAAAGTAATAAGTACATTTATTATAGTTCTATCGATAATAACTGCATAATATGGGTAATAATGCATGTTATATTGATAATAATATAAGTAATAAGTATAATTATTACAGTTCTAGCGATAATAACTGCCTTACACGGGTAATAATGGATGTTATATTGATAATATCGGGAGTAATAAGTATATTTATTATAGTTCTAGCGATAATAATAGTAAAATGTGGCTAATAGTGCATGTTATATTGATAATAATAAAAGTAATAAGTATATTTATTATACTTCTGTCGATAATAACTGCATTATATGGGTGATAATGCATGTTATATTGATAATAATGTAAGTAATAAGTATAATTATTTCAGTTCTTGCGATAATAACTCCATTACATAGGTAATAATGCATGTTATATTGATAATAATATAAGTAATAAGTATAATTATTACAGTTCTAGCGATAATAACTCCATTATATGGGTAATAATGCATGTTATATTTATAATAATATAAGTAATAAGTATAATTATTACAGTTCTAGCGATAATAACTGCATTACATGGGTAATAATGGATGTTATATTGATAATATCGGGAGTAATAAGTATATTTATTATATTTCTAGCGATAATAACTGCATAATATAGGTAATAATGCATGTTATATTGATAATAATAGAAGTAATAAGTATATTTATTATAGTTCCAGCGATAATAACTGCATAATATGGGTAATAATGCATGTTATATTGATAATAATATAAGTAATAAGTATACTTATTACAGTTCTAGCAATAATATCTGCATTATATGGGTAATAATGGATGTTATATTGATAATGTCGGGAGTAATAAGTATATTTATTATAGTTCTAGCGATAATAACTGCAAAATATGGGTAATAATGCATGTTATATTGATAATATTGGGAGTAATAAGTATAATTATTATAGTTCTAGCGATAATAATAGCAAAATATGGCTAATAGTGCATGTTATATTGATAATAATAAAAGTAATAAGTATATTTATTACAGTTCTATCGATAATAACTGCATAATATGGGTAATAATGCATGTTATATTGATGATATTGGGAGTAATAAGTATAATTATTATAGTTCTAGCGATAATAATAGTAAAATATGGCTAATAGTGCATGTTATATTGATAATAATAAAAGTAATAAGTATATTTATTACAGTTCTATCGATAATAACTGCATAATATGGGTAATAATGCATGTTATATTGATGATAATCAAAGTAATACGTATATTTATTATAGTTCCAGCGATAATAACTGCATAATATGGGTAATAATGCTTGTTATATTGATAATAATATAAGTAATGAGTATACTTATTACAGTTCTAGCGATAATATCTGCATTATATGGGTAATAATGGATGTTATATTGATAATGTCGGGAGTAATAAGTATATTTATTATAGTTCTAGCGATAATAACTGCAAAATATGGGTAATAATGCATGTTATATTGATAATATTGGGAGTAATAAGTATAATTATTATAGTTCTAGCGATAATAATAGCAAAATATGGCTAATAGTGCATGTTATATTGATAATAATAAAAGTAATAAGTATATTTATTACAGTTCTATCGATAATAACTGCATAATATGGGTAATAATGCATGTTATATTGATGATAACAAAAGTAATACGTATATTTATTATAGTTCTAGCGATAATAACTGCATAATATGGGAAATAAAGCATGTTATATTGATAATAATATAAGTCGTAAGAATAATTATTACAGTTCCAGCGATAATAACTGCATTATATGGGTAATAATGGATGTTATATTGATAATAATATCAGTAATAAGTATAATTATTACAGTTCTAGCGATAATAACTGCATTATATGGCTAATAATGGATGTTATATTGACAATATCGGGAGTAATAAGTATATTTATTGTAGTTCTAGCGATAATAACTACATAATATAGGTAATAATGCATGTTATATTGATAATAATATAAGTCGTAAGTATAATTATTACAGTTCCAGCGATAATAACTGCATTATATGGGTAATAATGGATGTTATATTGATAATAATATCAGTAATAAGTATAATTATTACAGTTCTAGCGATAATAACTGCATAATATAGGTAATAATGCATGTTATATTGATAATAATATAAGTAATAAGTATAATTATTACAGTTCTAGCGATAATAACTCCATTATATGGGTAATAATGCATGTTATATTTATAATAATATAAGTAATAAGTATAATTATTACAGTTCTAGCGATAATAACTGCATAATATGGGTAATAATGCACGTTATATTGCTAATAATATAAGTAATAAGTATAATTATTACAGTTCTAGCGATAATAACTGCATTATATGGGTAATAATGCATGTTATATTGATAATATCGGGAGTAATAAGTATAATTATTATAGTTCTAGCGATAATAATATTATAATATGGCTAATAGTGCATGTTCCATTGATAATAATAAAAGTAATCAGTATATTTATTATACTTCTGTCGATAATAACTGCATTATATGGGTGATAATGCATGTTATATTGATAATAATGTAAGTAATAAGTATAATTATTACAGTCCTAGCGATAATAACTCCATTATATAGGTAATAATGCATGTTATATTGATAATAATATAAGTAATAAGTATAATTATTACAGTTCTAGCGATAACAACTCCATTATATGGGTAAAAATGCATGTTATATTTATAATAATATAAGTAATAAGTATAATTATTACAGTTCTAGCGATAATAACTGCATTATATGGGTAATAATGCATGTTATATTGATAATATTGGGAGTAATAAGTATAATTATTATAGTTCTAGCGATAATAATAGTAAAATATGGCTAATAGTGCATGTTATATTGATAATAATAAAAGTAATAAGTATATTTATTACAGTTCTATCGATAATAACTGCATAATATGGCTAATAGTGCATGTTATATTGATAATAATAAAAGTAATAAGTATATTTATTACAGTTCTATCGATAATAACTGCATAATATGGGTAATAATGCATGTTATATTGATGATAATCAAAGTAATACGTATATTTATTATAGTTCCAGCGATAGTAACTGCATAATATGGGTAATAATGCATGTTATATTGATAATAATATAAGTAATAAGTATACTTATTACAGTTCTAGCAATATTATCTGCATTATATGGGTAATAATGCATGTTATATTGATAATGTCGGGAGTAATAAGTATATTTATTATAGTTCTAGCGATAATAACTGCAAAATATGGGTAATAATGCATGTTATATTGATAATATTGGGAGTAATAAGTATAATTATTATAGTTCTAGCGATAATAATAGCAAAATATGGCTAATAGTGCATGTTATATTGATAATAATAAAAGTAATAAGTATATTTATTACAGTTCTATCGATAATAACTGCATAATATGGGTAATAATGCATGTTATATTGATGATAACAAAAGTAATACGTATATTTATTATAGTTCTAGCGATAATAACTGCATAATATGGGTAATAATGCATGTTATATTGATAATAATATAAGTCGTAAGTATAATTATTACAGTTCCAGCGATAATAACTGCATTATATGGGTAATAATGGATGTTATATTGATAATAATATCAGTAATAAGTATAATTATTACAGTTCTAGCGATAATAACTGCATTATATGGGTAATAATGGATGTTATATTGACAATATCGGGAGTAATAAGTACATTTATTATAGTTCTAGCGATAATAACTGCATAATATAGGTAATAATGCATGTTATATTGATAATAATAAAAGTACTAAGTATATTTGTTATAGTTCCAGCGATAATAACTGCATTATATGGGTAATAATGGATGTTATATTGATAATAATATCAGTAATAAGTATAATTATTACAGTTCTAGCGATAATAACTGCATTATATGGGTAATAATGGATGTTATATTGACAATATCGGGAGTAATAAGTATATTTATTATAGTTCTAGCGATAATAACTGCATAATATAGGTAATAATGCATGTTATATTGATAATAATAAAAGTAATAAGTATATTTATTATAGTTCTAGCGATAATAACTGCATAATATGTGTAATAATGCATGTTATACTGATAATATTGGGAGTAATAAGTATAATTATTATAGTTCTAGCGATAATAATAGTAAAATATGGCTAATAGTGCATGTTATATTGATAATAATAAAAGTAATAAGTATATTTATTACAGTTCTATCGATAATAACTGCATAATATGGGTAATAATGCATGTTATATTGATGATAATTAAAGTACTAAGTATATTTATTATAGTTCTAGCGATTGTAACTGCATAATATGGGTAATAATGCATGTTATATCGATAATAATATAAGTAATAGGTATAATTATTACAGTTCCAGCGATAATAACTGCATTATATGGGTAATAATGCATGTTATATTGATAATATTGGGACTAATAAGTATAATTATTATAGTTCTAGCGATAATAATAGTAAAATATGGCTAATAGTGCATGTTATATTGATAATAATAAAAGTAATAAGTATATTTATTACAGTTCTATCGATAATAACTGCATAATATGGGTAATAATGCATGTTATATTGATGATAATTAAAGTACTAAGTATATTTATTATAGTTCTAGCGATTGTAACTGCATAATATGGGTAATAATGCATGTTATATTGATAATAATATAAGTAATAGGTATAATTATTACAGTTCTAGCGATAATAACTGCATTATATGGGTAATAATGCATGTTATACTGATAATATTGGGACTAATAAGTATAATTATTATAGTGCTAGCGGTAATAATAGTAAAATATGGCTAATAGTGCATGTTATATTGATAATAATAAAAGTAATAAGTATATTTATTACAGTTCTATCGATAATAACTGCATAATATAGGTAATAATGCATGTTATATTGATAATAATAAAAGTAATAAGTACATTTATTATAGTTCTATCGATAATAACTGCATAATATGGGTAATAATGCATGTTATATTGATAATAATATAAGTAATAAGTATAATTATTACAGTTCTAGCGATAATAACTGCCTTACACGGGTAATAATGGATGTTATATTGATAATATCGGGAGTAATAAGTATATTTATTATAGTTCTAGCGATAATAATAGTAAAATGTGGCTAATAGTGCATGTTATATTGATAATAATAAAAGTAATAAGTATATTTATTATACTTCTGTCGATAATAACTGCATTATATGGGTGATAATGCATGTTATATTGATAATAATGTAAGTAATAAGTATAATTATTTCAGTTCTTGCGATAATAACTCCATTACATAGGTAATAATGCATGTTATATTGATAATAATATAAGTAATAAGTATAATTATTACAGTTCTAGCGATAATAACTCCATTATATGGGTAATAATGCATGTTATATTTATAATAATATAAGTAATAAGTATAATTATTACAGTTCTAGCGATAATAACTGCATTACATGGGTAATAATGGATGTTATATTGATAATATCGGGAGTAATAAGTATATTTATTATATTTCTAGCGATAATAACTGCATAATATAGGTAATAATGCATGTTATATTGATAATAATAGAAGTAATAAGTATATTTATTATAGTTCCAGCGATAATAACTGCATAATATGGGTAATAATGCATGTTATATTGATAATAATATAAGTAATAAGTATACTTATTACAGTTCTAGCAATAATATCTGCATTATATGGGTAATAATGGATGTTATATTGATAATGTCGGGAGTAATAAGTATATTTATTATAGTTCTAGCGATAATAACTGCAAAATATGGGTAATAATGCATGTTATATTGATAATATTGGGAGTAATAAGTATAATTATTATAGTTCTAGCGATAATAATAGCAAAATATGGCTAATAGTGCATGTTATATTGATAATAATAAAAGTAATAAGTATATTTATTACAGTTCTATCGATAATAACTGCATAATATGGGTAATAATGCATGTTATATTGATGATATTGGGAGTAATAAGTATAATTATTATAGTTCTAGCGATAATAATAGTAAAATATGGCTAATAGTGCATGTTATATTGATAATAATAAAAGTAATAAGTATATTTATTACAGTTCTATCGATAATAACTGCATAATATGGGTAATAATGCATGTTATATTGATGATAATCAAAGTAATACGTATATTTATTATAGTTCCAGCGATAATAACTGCATAATATGGGTAATAATGCTTGTTATATTGATAATAATATAAGTAATGAGTATACTTATTACAGTTCTAGCGATAATATCTGCATTATATGGGTAATAATGGATGTTATATTGATAATGTCGGGAGTAATAAGTATATTTATTATAGTTCTAGCGATAATAACTGCAAAATATGGGTAATAATGCATGTTATATTGATAATATTGGGAGTAATAAGTATAATTATTATAGTTCTAGCGATAATAATAGCAAAATATGGCTAATAGTGCATGTTATATTGATAATAATAAAAGTAATAAGTATATTTATTACAGTTCTATCGATAATAACTGCATAATATGGGTAATAATGCATGTTATATTGATGATAACAAAAGTAATACGTATATTTATTATAGTTCTAGCGATAATAACTGCATAATATGGGAAATAAAGCATGTTATATTGATAATAATATAAGTCGTAAGAATAATTATTACAGTTCCAGCGATAATAACTGCATTATATGGGTAATAATGGATGTTATATTGATAATAATATCAGTAATAAGTATAATTATTACAGTTCTAGCGATAATAACTGCATTATATGGCTAATAATGGATGTTATATTGACAATATCGGGAGTAATAAGTATATTTATTGTAGTTCTAGCGATAATAACTACATAATATAGGTAATAATGCATGTTATATTGATAATAATATAAGTCGTAAGTATAATTATTACAGTTCCAGCGATAATAACTGCATTATATGGGTAATAATGGATGTTATATTGATAATAATATCAGTAATAAGTATAATTATTACAGTTCTAGCGATAATAACTGCATAATATAGGTAATAATGCATGTTATATTGATAATAATAAAAGTAATAAGTATATTTATTATAGTTCTAGCGATAATAACTGCATAATATGTGTAATAATGCATGTTATATTGATAATATTGGGAGTAATAAGTATAATTATTATAGTTCTAGCGATAATAATATTAAAATATGGCTAATAGTGCATGTTATATTGATAATAATAAAAGTAATAAGTATATTTATTACAGTTCTATCGATAATAACTGCATAATATGGGTAATAATGCATGTTATATTGATGATAATTAAAGTACTAAGTATATTTATTATAGTTCTAGCGATTGTAACTGCATAATATGGGTAATAATGCATGTTATATTGATAATAATATAAGTAATAGTTATAATTATTACAGTTCTAGCGATAATAACTGCATTCTATGGGTAATAATGCATGTTATATTGATGATAACAAAAGTAATACGTATATTTATTATAGTTCTAGCGATAATAACTGCATAATATGGGTAATAATGCATGTTATATTGATAATAATATAAGTCGTAAGTATAATTATTACAGTTCCAGCGATAATAACTGCATTATATGGGTAATAATGGATGTTATATTGATAATAATATCAGTAATAAGTATAATTATTACAGTTCTAGCGATAATAACTGCATTATATGGGTAATAATGGATGTTATATTGACAATATCGGGAGTAATAAGTATATTTATTATAGTTCTAGCGATAATAACTGCATAATATAGGTAATAATGCATGTTATATTGATAATAATAAAAGTAATAAGTATATTTATTATAGTTCTAGCGATAATAACTGCATAATATGTGTAATAATGCATGTTATATTGATAATATTGGGACTAATAAGTATAATTATTATAGTTCTAGCGATAATAATAGTAAAATATGGCTAATAGTGCATGTTATATTGATAATAATAAAAGTAATAAGTATATTTATTACAGTTCTATCGATAATAACTGCATAATATGGGTAATAATGCATGTTATATTGATGATAATTAAAGTACTACGTATATTTATTATAGTTCTAGCGATTGTAACTGCATAATATGGGTAATAATGCATGTTATATTGATAATAATATAAGTAATAGGTATAATTATTACAGTTCTAGCGATAATAACTGCATTCTATGGGTAATAATGCATGTTATATTGATGATAACAAAAGTAATACGTATATTTATTATAGTTCTAGCGATAATAACTGCATAATATGGGTAATAATGCATGTTATATTGATAATAATATAAGTCGTAAGTATAATTATTACAGTTCCAGCGATAATAACTGCATTATATGGGTAATAATGGATGTTATATTGATAATAATATCAGTAATAAGTATAATTATTACAGTTCTAGCGATAATAACTGCATTATATGGGTAATAATGGATGTTATATTGACAATATCGGGAGTAATAAGTATATTTATTATAGTTCTAGCGATAATAACTGCATAATATAGGTAATAATGCATGTTATATTGATAATAATAAAAGTAATAAGTATATTTATTATAGTTCTAGCGATAATAACTGCATAATATGTGTAATAATGCATGTTATATTGATAATATTGGGACTAATAAGTATAATTATTATAGTTCTAGCGATAATAATAGTAAAATATGGCTAATAGTGCATGTTATATTGATAATAATAAAAGTAATAAGTATATTTATTACAGTTCTATCGATAATAACTGCATAATATGGGTAATAATGCATGTTATATTGATGATAATTAAAGTACTACGTATATTTATTATAGTTCTAGCGATTGTAACTGCATAATATGGGTAATAATGCATGTTATATTGATAATAATATAAGTAATAGGTATAATTATTACAGTTCTAGCGATAATAACTGCATTATATGGGTAATAATGCATGTTATATTGATAATATTGGGACTAATAAGTATAATTATTATAGTTCTAGCGATAATAATAGTAAAATATGGCTAATAGTGCATGTTATATTGATAATAATAAAAGTAATAAGTATATTTATTACAGTTCTATCGATAATAACTGCATAATATGGGTAATAATGCATGTTATATTGATGATAACAAAAGTAATACGTATATTTATTATAGTTCTAGCGATAATAACTGCATAATATGGGAAATAAAGCATGTTATATTGATAATAATATAAGTCGTAAGAATAATTATTACAGTTCCAGCGATAATAACTGCATTATATGGGTAATAATGGATGTTATATTGATAATAATATCAGTAATAAGTATAATTATTACAGTTCTAGCGATAATAACTGCATTATATAACTAATAATGGATGTTATATTGACAATATCGGGAGTAATAAGTATATTTATTGTAGTTCTAGCGATAATAACTACATAATATAGGTAATAATGCATGTTATATTGATAATAATATAAGTCGTAAGTATAATTATTACAGTTCCAGCGATAATAACTGCATTATATGGGTAATAATGGATGTTATATTGATAATAATATCAGTAATAAGTATAATTATTACAGTTCTAGCGATAATAACTGCATAATATAGGTAATAATGCATGTTATATTGATAATAATAAAAGTAATAAGTATATTTATTATAGTTCTAGCGATAATAACTGCATAATATGTGTAATAATGCATGTTATATTGATAATATTGGGAGTAATAAGTATAATTATTATAGTTCTAGCGATAATAATATTAAAATATGGCTAATAGTGCATGTTATATTGATAATAATAAAAGTAATAAGTATATTTATTACAGTTCTATCGATAATAACTGCATAATATGGGTAATAATGCATGTTATATTGATGATAATTAAAGTACTAAGTATATTTATTATAGTTCTAGCGATTGTAACTGCATAATATGGGTAATAATGCATGTTATATTGATAATAATATAAGTAATAGTTATAATTATTACAGTTCTAGCGATAATAACTGCATTCTATGGGTAATAATGCATGTTATATTGATGATAACAAAAGTAATACGTATATTTATTATAGTTCTAGCGATAATAACTGCATAATATGGGTAATAATGCATGTTATATTGATAATAATATAAGTCGTAAGTATAATTATTACAGTTCCAGCGATAATAACTGCATTATATGGGTAATAATGGATGTTATATTGATAATAATATCAGTAATAAGTATAATTATTACAGTTCTAGCGATAATAACTGCATTATATGGGTAATAATGGATGTTATATTGACAATATCGGGAGTAATAAGTATATTTATTATAGTTCTAGCGATAATAACTGCATAATATAGGTAATAATGCATGTTATATTGATAATAATAAAAGTAATAAGTATATTTATTATAGTTCTAGCGATAATAACTGCATAATATGTGTAATAATGCATGTTATATTGATAATATTGGGACTAATAAGTATAATTATTATAGTTCTAGCGATAATAATAGTAAAATATGGCTAATAGTGCATGTTATATTGATAATAATAAAAGTAATAAGTATATTTATTACAGTTCTATCGATAATAACTGCATAATATGGGTAATAATGCATGTTATATTGATGATAATTAAAGTACTACGTATATTTATTATAGTTCTAGCGATTGTAACTGCATAATATGGGTAATAATGCATGTTATATTGATAATAATATAAGTAATAGGTATAATTATTACAGTTCTAGCGATAATAACTGCATTCTATGGGTAATAATGCATGTTATATTGATGATAACAAAAGTAATACGTATATTTATTATAGTTCTAGCGATAATAACTGCATAATATGGGTAATAATGCATGTTATATTGATAATAATATAAGTAATAGTTATAATTATTACAGTTCTAGCGATAATAACTGCATTCTATGGGTAATAATGCATGTTATATTGATGATAACAAAAGTAATACGTATATTTATTATAGTTCTAGCGATAATAACTGCATAATATGGGTAATAATGCATGTTATATTGATAATAATATAAGTCGTAAGTATAATTATTACAGTTCCAGCGATAATAACTGCATTATATGGGTAATAATGGATGTTATATTGATAATAATATCAGTAATAAGTATAATTATTACAGTTCTAGCGATAATAACTGCATTATATGGGTAATAATGGATGTTATATTGACAATATCGGGAGTAATAAGTATATTTATTATAGTTCTAGCGATAATAACTGCATAATATAGGTAATAATGCATGTTATATTGATAATAATAAAAGTAATAAGTATATTTATTATAGTTCTAGCGATAATAACTGCATAATATGTGTAATAATGCATGTTATATTGATAATATTGGGACTAATAAGTATAATTATTATAGTTCTAGCGATAATAATAGTAAAATGTGGCTAATAGTGCATGTTATATTGATAATAATAAAAGTAATAAGTATATTTATTATACTTCTGTCGATAATAACTGCATTATATGGGTGATAATGCATGTTATATTGATAATAATGTAAGTAATAAGTATAATTATTTCAGTTCTTGCGATAATAACTCCATTACATAGGTAATAATGCATGTTATATTGATAATAATATAAGTAATAAGTACAATTATTACAGTTCTAGCGATAATAACTCCATTATATGGGTAATAATGCATGTTATATTTATAATAATATAAGTAATAAGTATAATTATTACAGTTCTAGCGATAATAACTGCATTACATGGGTAATAATGGATGTTATATTGATAATATCGGGAGTAATAAGTATATTTATTATAGTTCTAGCGATAATAACTGCATAATATAGGTAATAATGCATGTTATATTGATAATAATAGAAGTAATAAGTATATTTATTATAGTTTAGCGATAATAACTGCATAATATGGGTAATAATGCATGTTATATTGATAACAATATAAGTAATAAGTATAATTATTACATTTCTAGCGATAATAACTGCATTATATGGGTAATAATGCATGTTATATTGATAATATTGGGAGTAATAAGTATAATTATTATAGTTCTAGCGATAATAATAGCAAAATATGGCTAATAGTGCAAGTTATATTGATAATAATAAAAGTAATAAGTATATTTATTACAGTTCTATCGATAATAACTGCATAATATGGGTAATAATGCATGTTATATTGATGATAACAAAAGTAATACGTATATTTATTATAGTTCTAGCGATAATAACTGCATAATATGGGTAATAAAGCATGTTATATTGATAATAATATAAGTCGTAAGTATAATTATTACAGTTCCAGCGATAATAACTGCATTATATGGGTAATAATGGATGTTATATTGATAATAATATCAGTAATAAGTATAATTATTACAGTTCTAGCGATAATAACTGCATTATATGGCTAATAATGGATGTTATATTGACAATATCGGGAGTAATAAGTATATTTATTGTAGTTCTAGCGATAATAACTACATAATATAGGTAATAATGCATGTTATATTGATAATAATATAAGTCGTAAGTATAATTATTACAGTTCCAGCGATAATAACTGCATTATATGGGTAATAATGGATGTTATATTGATAATAATATCAGTAATAAGTATAATTATTACAGTTCTAGCGATAATAACTGCATAATATAGGTAATAATGCATGTTATATTGATAATAATAAAAGTAATAAGTATATTTATTATAGTTCTAGCGATAATAACTGCATAATATGTGTAATAATGCATGTTATATTGATAATATTGGGAGTAATAAGTATAATTATTATAGTTCTAGCGATAATAATATTAAAATATGGCTAATAGTGCATGTTATATTGATAATAATAAAAGTAATAAGTATATTTATTACAGTTCTATCGATAATAACTGCATAATATGGGTAATAATGCATGTTATATTGATGATAATTAAAGTACTAAGTATATTTATTATAGTTCTAGCGATTGTAACTGCATAATATGGGTAATAATGCATGTTATATTGATAATAATATAAGTAATAGGTATAATTATTACAGTTCTAGCGATAATAACTGCATTCTATGGGTAATAATGCATGTTATATTGATGATAACAAAAGTAATACGTATATTTATTATAGTTCTAGCGATAATAACTGCATAATATGGGTAATAATGCATGTTATATTGATAATAATATAAGTCGTAAGTATAATTATTACAGTTCCAGCGATAATAACTGCATTATATGGGTAATAATGGATGTTATATTGATAATAATATCAGTAATAAGTATAATTATTACAGTTCTAGCGATAATAACTGCATTATATGGGTAATAATGGATGTTATATTGACAATATCGGGAGTAATAAGTATATTTATTATAGTTCTAGCGATAATAACTGCATAATATAGGTAATAATGCATGTTATATTGATAATAATAAAAGTAATAAGTATATTTATTATAGTTCTAGCGATAATAACTGCATAATATGTGTAATAATGCATGTTATATTGATAATATTGGGACTAATAAGTATAATTATTATAGTTCTAGCGATAATAATAGTAAAATATGGCTAATAGTGCATGTTATATTGATAATAATAAAAGTAATAAGTATATTTATTACAGTTCTATCGATAATAACTGCATAATATGGGTAATAATGCATGTTATATTGATGATAATTAAAGTACTAAGTATATTTATTATAGTTCTAGCGATTGTAACTGCATAATATGGGTAATAATGCATGTTATATTGATAATAATATAAGTAATAGGTATAATTATTACAGTTCTAGCGATAATAACTGCATTATATGGGTAATAATGCATGTTATATTGATAATATTGGGACTAATAAGTATAATTATTATAGTTCTAGCGATAATAATAGTAAAATATGGCTAATAGTGCATGTTATATTGATAATAATAAAAGTAATAAGTATATTTATTACAGTTCTATCGATAATAACTGCATAATATGGGTAATAATGCATGTTATATTGATGATAACAAAAGTAATACGTATATTTATTATAGTTCTAGCGATAATAACTGCATAATATGGGTAATAATGCATGTTATATTGATAATAATATAAGTCGTAAGTATAATTATTACAGTTCCAGCGATAATAACTGCATTATATGGGTAATAATGGATGTTCTATTGATAATAATATCAGTAATAAGTATAATTATTACAGTTCTAGCGATAATAACTGCATTATATGGGTAATAATGGATGTTATATTGACAATATCGGGAGTAATAAGTATAATTATTACAGTTCTAGCGATAATAACTGCATAATATAGGTAATAATGCATGTTATATTGATAATAATAAAAGTAATAAGTATATTTATTATAGTTCTAGCGATAATAACTGCATAATATGTGTAATAATGCATGTTATATTGATAATATTGGGAGTAATAAGTATAATTATTATAGTTCTAGCGATAATAATATTAAAATATGGCTAATAGTGCATGTTATATTGATAATAATAAAAGTAATAAGTATATTTATTACAGTTCTATCGATAATAACTGCATAATATGGGTAATAATGCATGTTATATTGATGATAATTAAAGTACTAAGTATATTTATTATAGTTCTAGCGATTGTAACTGCATAATATGGGTAATAATGCATGTTATATTGATAATAATATAAGTAATAGGTATAATTATTACAGTTCTAGCGATAATAACTGCATTCTATGGGTAATAATGCATGTTATATTGATGATAACAAAAGTAATACGTATATTTATTATAGTTCTAGCGATAATAACTGCATAATATGGGTAATAATGCATGTTATATTGATAATAATATAAGTCGTAAGTATAATTATTACAGTTCCAGCGATAATAACTGCATTATATGGGTAATAATGGATGTTATATTGATAATAATATCAGTAATAAGTATAATTATTACAGTTCTAGCGATAATAACTGCATTATATGGGTAATAATGGATGTTATATTGACAATATCGGGAGTAATAAGTATATTTATTATAGTTCTAGCGATAATAACTGCATAATATAGGTAATAATGCATGTTATATTGATAATAATAAAAGTAATAAGTATATTTATTATAGTTCTAGCGATAATAACTGCATAATATGTGTAATAATGCATGTTATATTGATAATATTGGGACTAATAAGTATAATTATTATAGTTCTAGCGATAATAATAGTAAAATATGGCTAATAGTGCATGTTATATTGATAATAATAAAAGTAATAAGTATATTTATTACAGTTCTATCGATAATAACTGCATAATATGGGTAATAATGCATGTTATATTGATGATAATTAAAGTACTAAGTATATTTATTATAGTTCTAGCGATTGTAACTGCATAATATGGGTAATAATGCATGTTATATTGATAATAATATAAGTAATAGGTATAATTATTACAGTTCTAGCGATAATAACTGCATTATATGGGTAATAATGCATGTTATATTGATAATATTGGGACTAATAAGTATAATTATTATAGTTCTAGCGATAATAATAGTAAAATATGGCTAATAGTGCATGTTATATTGATAATAATAAAAGTAATAAGTATATTTATTACAGTTCTATCGATAATAACTGCATAATATGGGTAATAATGCATGTTATATTGATGATAACAAAAGTAATACGTATATTTATTATAGTTCTAGCGATAATAACTGCATAATATGGGTAATAATGCATGTTATATTGATAATAATATAAGTCGTAAGTATAATTATTACAGTTCCAGCGATAATAACTGCATTATATGGGTAATAATGGATGTTCTATTGATAATAATATCAGTAATAAGTATAATTATTACAGTTCTAGCGATAATAACTGCATTATATGGGTAATAATGGATGTTATATTGACAATATCGGGAGTAATAAGTATATTTATTATAGTTCTAGCGATAATAACTGCATAATATAGGTAATAATGCATGTTATATTGATAATAATAAAAGTAATAAGTATATTTATTATAGTTCTAGCGATAATAACTGCATAATATGTGTAATAATGCATGTTATATTGATAATATTGGGAGTAATAAGTATAATTATTATAGTTCTAGCGATAATAATATTAAAATATGGCTAATAGTGCATGTTATATTGATAATAATAAAAGTAATAAGTATATTTATTACAGTTCTATCGATAATAACTGCATAATATGGGTAATAATGCATGTTATATTGATGATAATTAAAGTACTAAGTATATTTATTATAGTTCTAGCGATTGTAACTGTATAATATGGGTAATAATGCATGTTATATTGATAATAATATAAGTAATAGGTATAATTATTACAGTTCTAGCGATAATAACTGCATTCTATGGGTAATAATGCATGTTATATTGATGATAACAAAAGTAATACGTATATTTATTATAGTTCTAGCGATAATAACTGCATAATATGGGTAATAATGCATGTTATATTGATAATAATATAAGTCGTAAGTATAATTATTACAGTTCCAGCGATAATAACTGCATTATATGGGTAATAATGGATGTTATATTGATAATAATATCAGTAATAAGTATAATTATTACAGTTCTAGCGATAATAACTGCATTATATGGGTAATAATGGATGTTATATTGACAATATCGGGAGTAATAAGTATATTTATTATAGTTCTAGCGATAATAACTGCATAATATAGGTAATAATGCATGTTATATTGATAATAATAAAAGTAATAAGTATATTTATTATAGTTCTAGCGATAATAACTGCATAATATGTGTAATAATGCATGTTATATTGATAATATTGGGACTAATAAGTATAATTATTATAGTTCTAGCGATAATAATAGTAAAATATGGCTAATAGTGCATGTTATATTGATAATAATAAAAGTAATAAGTATATTTATTACAGTTCTATCGATAATAACTGCATAATATGGGTAATAATGCATGTTATATTGATGATAATTAAAGTACTAAGTATATTTATTATAGTTCTAGCGATTGTAACTGCATAATATGGGTAATAATGCATGTTATATTGATAATAATATAAGTAATAGGTATAATTATTACAGTTCTAGCGATAATAACTGCATTATATGGGTAATAATGCATGTTATATTGATAATATTGGGACTAATAAGTATAATTATTATAGTTCTAGCGATAATAATAGTAAAATATGGCTAATAGTGCATGTTATATTGATAATAATAAAAGTAATAAGTATATTTATTACAGTTCTATCGATAATAACTGCATAATATGGGTAATAATGCATGTTATATTGATGATAACAAAAGTAATACGTATATTTATTATAGTTCTAGCGATAATAACTGCATAATATGGGTAATAATGCATGTTATATTGATAATAATATAAGTCGTAAGTATAATTATTACAGTTCCAGCGATAATAACTGCATTATATGGGTAATAATGGATGTTCTATTGATAATAATATCAGTAATAAGTATAATTATTACAGTTCTAGCGATAATAACTGCATTATATGGGTAATAATGGATGTTATATTGACAATATCGGGAGTAATAAGTATATTTATTATAGTTCTAGCGATAATAACTGCATAATATAGGTAATAATGCATGTTATATTGATAATAATAAAAGTAATAAGTATATTTATTATAGTTCTAGCGATAATAACTGCATAATATGTGTAATAATGCATGTTATATTGATAATATTGGGAGTAATAAGTATAATTATTATAGTTCTAGCGATAATAATATTAAAATATGGCTAATAGTGCATGTTATATTGATAATAATAAAAGTAATAAGTATATTTATTACAGTTCTATCGATAATAACTGCATAATATGGGTAATAATGCATGTTATATTGATGATAATTAAAGTACTAAGTATATTTATTATAGTTCTAGCGATTGTAACTGCATAATATGGGTAATAATGCATGTTATATTGATAATAATATAAGTAATAGGTATAATTATTACAGTTCTAGCGATAATAACTGCATTATATGGGTAATAATGCATGTTATATTGATGATAACAAAAGTAATACGTATATTTATTATAGTTCTAGCGATAATAACTGCATAATATGGGTAATAATGCATGTTATATTGATAATAATATAAGTCGTAAGTATAATTATTACAGTTCCAGCGATAATAACTGCATTATATGGGTAATAATGGATGTTCTATTGATAATAATATCAGTAATAAGTATAATTATTACAGTTCTAGCGATAATAACTGCATTATATGGGTAATAATGGATGTTATATTGACAATATCGGGAGTAATAAGTATATTTATTATAGTTCTAGCGATAATAACTGCATAATATAGGTAATAATGCATGTTATATTGATAATAATAAAAGTAATAAGTATATTTATTATAGTTCTAGCGATAATATCTGCATAATATGTGTAATAATGCATGTTATATTGATAATATTGGGAGTAATAAGTATAATTATTATAGTTCTAGCGATAATAATATTAAAATATGGCTAATAGTGCATGTTATATTGATAATAATAAAAGTAATAAGTATATTTATTACAGTTCTATCGATAATAACTGCATAATATGGGTAATAATGCATGTTATATTGATGATAATTAAAGTACTAAGTATATTTATTATAGTTCTAGCGATTGTAACTGCATAATATGGGTAATAATGCATGTTATATTGATAATAATATAAGTAATAGGTATAATTATTACAGTTCTAGCGATAATAACTGCATTATATGGGTAATAATGCATGTTATATTGATGATAACAAAAGTAATACGTATATTTATTATAGTTCTAGCGATAATAACTGCATAATATGTGTAATAATGCATGTTATATTGATAATATTGGGACTAATAAGTATAATTATTATAGTTCTAGCGATAATAATAGTAAAATATGGCTAATAGTGCATGTTATATTGATAATAATAAAAGTAATAAGTATATTTATTACAGTTCTATCGATAATAACTGCATAATATGGGTAATAATGCATGTTATATTGATGATAATTAAAGTACTAAGTATATTTATTATAGTTCTAGCGATTGTAACTGCATAATATGGGTAATAATGCATGTTATATTGATAATAATATAAGTAATAGGTATAATTATTACAGTTCTAGCGATAATAACTGCATTATATGGGTAATAATGCATGTTATATTGATAATATTGGGACTAATAAGTATAATTATTATAGTTCTAGCGATAATAATAGTAAAATATGGCTAATAGTGCATGTTATATTGATAATAATAAAAGTAATAAGTATATTTATTACAGTTCTATCGATAATAACTGCATAATATGGGTAATAATGCATGTTATATTGATGATAACAAAAGTAATACGTATATTTATTATAGTTCTAGCGATAATAACTGCATAATATGGGTAATAATGCATGTTATATTGATAATAATATAAGTCGTAAGTATAATTATTACAGTTCCAGCGATAATAACTGCATTATATGGGTAATAATGGATGTTCTATTGATAATAATATCAGTAATAAGTATAATTATTACAGTTCTAGCGATAATAACTGCATTATATGGGTAATAATGGATGTTATATTGACAATATCGGGAGTAATAAGTATATTTATTATAGTTCTAGCGATAATAACTGCATAATATAGGTAATAATGCATGTTATATTGATAATAATAAAAGTAATAAGTATATTTATTATAGTTCTAGCGATAATAACTGCATAATATGTGTAATAATGCATGTTATATTGATAATATTGGGAGTAATAAGTATAATTATTATAGTTCTAGCGATAATAATATTAAAATATGGCTAATAGTGCATGTTATATTGATAATAATAAAAGTAATAAGTATATTTATTACAGTTCTATCGATAATAACTGCATAATATGGGTAATAATGCATGTTATATTGATGATAATTAAAGTACTAAGTATATTTATTATAGTTCTAGCGATTGTAACTGTATAATATGGGTAATAATGCATGTTATATTGATAATAATATAAGTAATAGGTATAATTATTACAGTTCTAGCGATAATAACTGCATTCTATGGGTAATAATGCATGTTATATTGATGATAACAAAAGTAATACGTATATTTATTATAGTTCTAGCGATAATAACTGCATAATATGGGTAATAATGCATGTTATATTGATAATAATATAAGTCGTAAGTATAATTATTACAGTTCCAGCGATAATAACTGCATTATATGGGTAATAATGGATGTTATATTGATAATAATATCAGTAATAAGTATAATTATTACAGTTCTAGCGATAATAACTGCATTATATGGGTAATAATGGATGTTATATTGACAATATCGGGAGTAATAAGTATATTTATTATAGTTCTAGCGATAATAACTGCATAATATAGGTAATAATGCATGTTATATTGATAATAATAAAAGTAATAAGTATATTTATTATAGTTCTAGCGATAATAACTGCATAATATGTGTAATAATGCATGTTATATTGATAATATTGGGACTAATAAGTATAATTATTATAGTTCTAGCGATAATAATAGTAAAATATGGCTAATAGTGCATGTTATATTGATAATAATAAAAGTAATAAGTATATTTATTACAGTTCTATCGATAATAACTGCATAATATGGGTAATAATGCATGTTATATTGATGATAATTAAAGTACTAAGTATATTTATTATAGTTCTAGCGATTGTAACTGCATAATATGGGTAATAATGCATGTTATATTGATAATAATATAAGTAATAGGTATAATTATTACAGTTCTAGCGATAATAACTGCATTATATGGGTAATAATGCATGTTATATTGATAATATTGGGACTAATAAGTATAATTATTATAGTTCTAGCGATAATAATAGTAAAATATGGCTAATAGTGCATGTTATATTGATAATAATAAAAGTAATAAGTATATTTATTACAGTTCTATCGATAATAACTGCATAATATGGGTAATAATGCATGTTATATTGATGATAACAAAAGTAATACGTATATTTATTATAGTTCTAGCGATAATAACTGCATAATATGGGTAATAATGCATGTTATATTGATAATAATATAAGTCGTAAGTATAATTATTACAGTTCCAGCGATAATAACTGCATTATATGGGTAATAATGGATGTTCTATTGATAATAATATCAGTAATAAGTATAATTATTACAGTTCTAGCGATAATAACTGCATTATATGGGTAATAATGGATGTTATATTGACAATATCGGGAGTAATAAGTATATTTATTATAGTTCTAGCGATAATAACTGCATAATATAGGTAATAATGCATGTTATATTGATAATAATAAAAGTAATAAGTATATTTATTATAGTTCTAGCGATAATAACTGCATAATATGTGTAATAATGCATGTTATATTGATAATATTGGGAGTAATAAGTATAATTATTATAGTTCTAGCGATAATAATATTAAAATATGGCTAATAGTGCATGTTATATTGATAATAATAAAAGTAATAAGTATATTTATTACAGTTCTATCGATAATAACTGCATAATATGGGTAATAATGCATGTTATATTGATGATAATTAAAGTACTAAGTATATTTATTATAGTTCTAGCGATTGTAACTGCATAATATGGGTAATAATGCATGTTATATTGATAATAATATAAGTAATAGGTATAATTATTACAGTTCTAGCGATAATAACTGCATTATATGGGTAATAATGCATGTTATATTGATGATAACAAAAGTAATACGTATATTTATTATAGTTCTAGCGATAATAACTGCATAATATGGGTAATAATGCATGTTATATTGATAATAATATAAGTCGTAAGTATAATTATTACAGTTCCAGCGATAATAACTGCATTATATGGGTAATAATGGATGTTATATTGATAATAATATCAGTAATAAGTATAATTATTACAGTTCTAGCGATAATAACTGCATTATATGGGTAATAATGGATGTTATATTGACAATATCGGGAGTAATAAGTATATTTATTATAGTTCTATCGATAATAACTGCATAATATAGGTAATAATGCATGTTATATTGATAATAATAAAAGTAATAAGTACATTTATTATAGTTCTATCGATAATAACTGCATAATATGGGTAATAATGCATGTTATATTGATAATAATATAAGTAATAAGTATAATTATTACAGTTCTAGCGATAATAACTGCATTACACGGGTAATAATGGATGTTATATTGATAATATCGGGAGTAATAAGTATATTTATTATAGTTCTAGCGATAATAACTCCATTATATGGGTAGTAATGCAAGTTATATTCATAATAATATAAGCAATAAGTATAATTATTACAGTTCTAGCGATTATAACTGCATAATATGCGTAATAATGCATGTTATATTGATAATAATATAAGTAATAAGTATAATTATTAGAATTCTAGCGATAGTAACTGCATTATATGGGTAATAATGCATGTTATATTGATAATATCGGGAGTAATAAGTATAATTATTATAGGTCTAGCGATAATAATGGTGAAATATGGCTAATAGTGCATGTTATATTGATAATAATAAAAGTAATAAGTATATTTATTATACTTCTGTCGATAATAACTGCATTATATGCGTGATAATGCATGTTATATTGATAATAATGTAAGTAATAAGTATAATTATTACAGTCCTAGCGATAATAACTCCATTATATAGGTAATAATGCATGTTATATTGATAATAATATAAGTAGTAAGTATAATTATTACAGTTCTAGCGATAACAACTCCATTATATGGGTAATAATGCATGTTATATTTATAATAATATAAGTAATAAGTATAATTATTACAGTTCTAGCGATAATAACTGCATAATATGGGTAATAATGCACGTTATATTGCTAATAATATAAGTAATAAGTATAATTATTACAGTTCTAGCGATAATAACTGCATTATATGGGTAATAATGCATGTTATATTGATAATATCGGGAGTAATAAGTATAATTATTATAGTTCTAGCGATAATAATAGTATAATATGGCTAATAGTGCATGTTCCATTGATAATAATAAAAGTAATAAGTATATTTATTATACTTCTGTCGATAATAACTGCATTATATGGGTGATAATGCATGTTATATTGATAATAATGTAAGTAATAAGTATAATTATTACAATCCTAGCGATAATAGCTCCATTATATAGGTAATAATGCATATTATATTGATAATAATATAAGTAATAAGTATAATTATTACAGTTCTAGCGATAACAACTCCATTATATGGGTAAAAATGCATGTTATATTTATAATAATATAAGTAATAAGTATAATTATTACAGTTCTAGCGATAATAACTGCATAATATGGGTAACAATGCACGTTATATTGCTAATAATATAAGTAATAAGTAAAATTATTACAGTTCTAGCGATTATAACTGCATTATATGGGTAATAATGCATGTTATATTGATAACAATATAAGTAATGAGTATAATTATTACAGTTCTAGGGATAATAACTGCATAATATGGGTAATAATGCATGTTATATTGATAATAATAAAAGTAATAAGTATATTTATTATAGTTCTATCGATAATAACTGCATAACATGGGTAATAATGCACGTAATATTGCTAATAATATAAGTAATAAGTATAATTATTACAGTTCTAGCGATAATAACTGCATTATATGGGTAATAATGCATGTTATATTGATAATATTGGGAGTAATAAGTATAATTATTATAGTTCTAGCGATAATAATAGTAAAATATGGCTAATAGTGCATGTTATATTGATAATAATAAAAGTAATAAGTATATTTATTACTGTTCTATCGATAATAACTGCATAATATGGGTAATAATGCATGTTATATTGATGATAACAAAAGTAATACGTATATTTATTATAGTTCTAGCGATAATAACTGCATAATATGGGTAATAATGCATGTTATATTGATAATAATATAAGTCATAAGTATAATTATTACAGTTCCAGCGATAATAACTGCATTATATGGGTAATAATGGATGTTATATTGATAATAATATCAGTAATACGTATATTTATTACAGTTCTATCGATAATAACTGCATAATATGGGTAATAATGCATGTTATATTGATGATAATTAAAGTACTAAGTATATTTATTATAGTTCTAGCGATTGTAACTGCATAATATGGGTAATAATGCATGTTATATTGATAATAATATAAGTAATAGGTATAATTATTACAGTTCTAGCGATAATAACTGCATTATATGGGTAATAATGCATGTTATATTGATAATATTGGGACTAATAAGTATAATTATTATAGTTCTAGCGATAATAATAGTAAAATATGGCTAATAGTGCATGTTATATTGATAATAATAAAAGTAATAAGTATATTTATTATACTTCTGTCGATAATAACTGCATTATGTGGGTGATAATGCATGTTATATTGATAATAATGTAAGTAATAAGTATAATTATTTCAGTTCTTGCGATAATAACTCCATTACATAGGTAATAATGCATGTTATATTGATAATAATATAAGTAATAAGTATAATTATTACAGTTCTAGCGATAATAACTCCATTATATGGGTAATAATGCATGTTATATTTATAATAATATAAGTAATAAGTATAATTATTACAGTTCTAGCGATAATAACTGCATAATACGGGTAATAATGCATGTTATATTGATAATATCGGGAGTAATAAGTATAATTATTATAGTTCTAGCGATAATAATAGTATAATATGGCTAATACTGCATGTTCCATTGAGAATAATAAAAGTAATAAGTATATTTATTATACTTCTGTCGATAATAACTGCATTATATGGGTGATAATGCATGTTATATTGATAATAATGTAAGTAATAAGTATAATTATTACAGTCCTAGCGATAATAACTCCATTATATAGGTAATAATGCATGTTATATTGATAATAATATAAGTAATAAGTATAATTATTACAGTTCTAGCGATAACAACTCCATTATATGGGTAAAAATGCATGTTATATTTATAATAATATAAGTAATAAGTATAATTATTACAGTTCTAGCGATAATAACTGCATAATATGGGTAACAATGCACGTTATATTGCTAATAATATAAGTAATAAGTAAAATTATTACAGTTCTAGCGATTATAACTGCATTATATGGGTAATAATGCATGTTATATTGATAACAATATAAGTAATGAGTATAATTATTACAGTTCTAGGGATAATAACTGCATAATATGGGTAATAATGCATGTTATATTGATAATAATAAAAGTAATAAGTATATTTATTATAGTTCTATCGATAATAACTGCATAACATGGGTAATAATGCACGTAATATTGCTAATAATATAAGTAATAAGTATAATTATTACAGTTCTAGCGATAATAACTGCATTATATGGGTAAGAATGCATGTTATATTGATAATATTGGGTGTAATAAGTATAATTATTATAGTTCTAGCGATAATAATAGTAAAATATGGCTAATAGTGCATGTTATATTGATAATAATAAAAGTAATAAGTATATTTATTACAGTTCTATCGATAATAACTGCATAATATGGGTAATAATGCATGTTATATTGATGATAACAAAAGTAATACGTATATTTATTATAGTTCTAGCGATAATAACTGCATAATATGGGTAATAATGCATGTTATATTGATAATAATATAAGTAATAGGTATAATTATTACAGTTCTAGCGATAATAACTGCATTATATGGGTAATAATGCATGTTATATTGATAATATTGGGACTAATAAGTATAATTATTATAGTTCTAGCGATAATAATAGTAAAATATGGCTAATAGTGCATGTTATATTGATAATAATAAAAGTAATAAGTATATTTATTATACTTCTGTCGATAATAACTGCATTATGTGGGTGATAATGCATGTTATATTGATAATAATGTAAGTAATAAGTATAATTATTTCAGTTCTTGCGATAATAACTCCATTACATAGGTAATAATGCATGTTATATTGATAATAATATAAGTAATAAGTATAATTATTACAGTTCTAGCGATAATAACTCCATTATATGGGTAATAATGCATGTTATATTTATAATAATATAAGTAATAAGTATAATTATTACAGTTCTAGCGATAATAACTGCATAATACGGGTAATAATGCATGTTATATTGATAATATCGGGAGTAATAAGTATAATTATTATAGTTCTAGCGATAATAATAGTATAATATGGCTAATAGTGCATGTTCCATTGAGAATAATAAAAGTAATAAGTATATTTATTATACTTCTGTCGATAATAACTGCATTATATGGGTGATAATGCATGTTATATTGATAATAATGTAAGTAATAAGTATAATTATTACAGTCCTAGCGATAATAACTCCATTATATAGGTAATAATGCATGTTATATTGATAATAATATAAGTAATAAGTATAATTATTACAGTTCTAGCGATAACAACTCCATTATATGGGTAAAAATGCATGTTATATTTATAATAATATAAGTAATAAGTATAATTATTACAGTTCTAGCGATAATAACTGCATAATATGGGTAACAATGCACGTTATATTGCTAATAATATAAGTAATAAGTAAAATTATTACAGTTCTAGCGATTATAACTGCATTATATGGGTAATAATGCATGTTATATTGATAACAATATAAGTAATGAGTATAATTATTACAGTTCTAGGGATAATAACTGCATAATATGGGTAATAATGCATGTTATATTGATAATAATAAAAGTAATAAGTATATTTATTATAGTTCTATCGATAATAACTGCATAACATGGGTAATAATGCACGTAATATTGCTAATAATATAAGTAATAAGTATAATTATTACAGTTCTAGCGATAATAACTGCATTATATGGGTAAGAATGCATGTTATATTGATAATATTGGGTGTAATAAGTATAATTATTATAGTTCTAGCGATAATAATAGTAAAATATGGCTAATAGTGCATGTTATATTGATAATAATAAAAGTAATAAGTATATTTATTACAGTTCTATCGCTAATAACTGCATAATATGGGTAATAATGCATGTTATATTGATGATAACAAAAGTAATACGTATATTTATTATAGTTCTAGCGATAATAACTGCATAATATGGGTAATAATGCATGTTATATTGATAATAATATAAGTCATAAGTATAATTATTACAGTTCCAGCGATAATAACTGCATTATATGGGTAATAATGGATGTTATATTGATAATAATATCAGTAATACGTATATTTATTACAGTTCTATCGATAATAACTGCATAATATGGGTAATAATGCATGTTATATTGATGATAATTAAAGTACTAAGTATATTTATTATAGTTCTAGCGATTGTAACTGCATAATATGGGTAATAATGCATGTTATATTGATAATAATATAAGTAATAGGTATAATTATTACAGTTCTAGCGATAATAACTGCATTATATGGGTAATAACGCATGTTATATTGATAATATTGGGACTAATAAGTATAATTATTACAGTTCTAGCGATAATAACTCCATTATATGGGTAATAATGCATGTTATATTTATAATAATATAAGTAATAAGTATAATTATTACAGTTCTAGCGATAATAACTGCATAATATGGGTAATAATGCACGTTATATTGCTAATAATATAGGTAATAAGTATAATTATTACAGTTCTAGCGATAATAACTGCATTATATGGGTAATAATGCATGTTATATTGATAATATCGGGAGTAATAAGTATAATTATTATAGTTCTAGCGATAATAATAGTATAATATGGCTAATAGTGCATGTTCCATTGATAATAATAAAAGTAATAAGTATATTTATTATACTTCTGTCGATAATAACTGCATTATATGGGTGATAATGCATGTTATATTGATAATAATGTATGTAATAAGTATAATTATTACAGTCCTAGCGATAATAACTCCATTATATAGGTAATAATGCATGTTATATTGATAATAATATAAGTAATAAGTATAATTATTACAGTTCTAGCGATAACAACTCCATTATATGGGTAAAAATGCATGTTATATTTATAATAATATAAGTAATAAGTATAATTATTACAGTTCTAGCGATAATAACTGCATAATATGGGTAACAATGCACGTTATATTGCTAATAATATAGGTAATAAGTAAAATTATTACAGTTCTAGCGATTATAACTGCATTATATGGGTAATAATGCATGTTATATTGATAACAATATAAGTAATGAGTATAATTATTACAGTTCTAGGGATAATAACTGCATAATATGGGTAATAATGCATGTTATATTGATAATAATAAAAGTAATAAGTATATTTATTATAGTTCTATCGATAATAACTGCATAACATGGGTAATAATGCACGTAATATTGCTAATAATATAAGTAATAAGTATAATTATTACAGTTCTAGCGATAATAACTGCATTATATGGGTAATAATGCATGTTATATTGATAATATTGGGAGTAATAAGTATAATTATTATAGTTCTAGCGATAATAATAGTAAAATATGGCTAATAGTGCATGTTATATTGATAATAATAAAAGTAATAAGTATATTTATTACAGTTCTATCGATAATAACTGCATAATATGGGTAATAATGCATGTTATATTGATGATAACAAAAGTAATACGTATATTTATTATAGTTCTAGCGATAATAACTGCATAATATGGGTAATAATGCATGTTATATTGATAATAATATAAGTCATAAGTATAATTATTACAGTTCCAGCGATAATAACTGCATTATATGGGTAATAATGGATGTTATATTGATAATAATATCAGTAATACGTATATTTATTACAGTTCTATCGATAATAACTGCATAATATGGGTAATAATGCATGTTATATTGATGATAATTAAAGTACTAAGTATATTTATTATAGTTCTAGCGATTGTAACTGCATAATATGGGTAATAATGCATGTTATATTGATAATAATGTAAGTAATAGGTATAATTATTACAGTTCTAGCGATAATAACTGCATTATATGGGTAATAATGCATGTTATATTGATAATATTGGGACTAATAAGTATAATTATTATAGTTCTAGCGATAATAATAGTAAAATATGGTTAATAGTGCATGTTATATTGATAATAATAAAAGTAATAAGTATATTTATTATACTTCTGTCGATAATAACTGCATTATGTGGGTGATAATGCATGTTATATTGATAATAATGTAAGTAATAAGTATAATTATTTCAGTTCTTGCGATAATAACTCCATTACATAGGTAATAATGCATGTTATATTGATAATAATATAAGTAATAAGTATAATTATTACAGTTCTAGCGATAATAACTCCATTATATGGGTAATAATGCATGTTATATTTATAATAATATAAGTAATAAGTATAATTATTACAGTTCTAGCGATAATAACTGCATAATATGGGTAATAATGCACGTTATATTGCTAATAATATAAGTAATAAGTATAATTATTACAGTTCTAGCGATAATAACTGCATTATATGGGTAATAATGCATGTTATATTGATAATATCGGGAGTAATAAGTATAATTATTATAGTTCTAGCGATAATAATAGTATAATATGGCTAATAGTGCATGTTCCATTGATAATAATAAAAGTAATAAGTATATTTATTATACTTCTGTCGATAATAACTGCATTATATGGGTGATAATGCATGTTATATTGATAATAATGTAAGTAATAAGTATAATTATTACAGTCCTAGCGATAATAACTCCATTATATAGGTAATAATGCATGTTATATTGATAATAATATAAGTAATAAGTATAATTATTACAGTTCTAGCGATAGCAACTCCATTATATGGGTAAAAATGCATGTTATATTTATAATAATATAAGTAATAAGTATAATTATTACAGTTCTAGCGATAATAACTGCATAATATGGGTAATAATGCATGTTATATTGATAATAATAAAAGTAATAAGTATATTTATTATAGTTCTATCGATAATAACTGCATAACATGGGTAGTAATGCACGTAATATTGCTAATAATATAAGTAATAAGTATAATTATTACAGTTCTAGCGATAATAACTGCATTACATGGGTAAGAATGCATGTTATATTGATAATATTGGGTGTAATAAGTATAATTATTATAGTTCTAGCGATAATAATAGTAAAATATGGCTAATAGTGCATGTTATATTGATAACAATAAAAGTAATAAGTATATTTATTACAGTTCTATCGATAATAACTGCATAATATGGGTAATAATGCATGTTATATTGATGATAACAAAAGTAATACGTATATTTATTATAGTTCTAGCGATAATAACTGCATAATATGGGTAATAATGCATGTTATATTGATAATAATATAAGTCATAAGTATAATTATTACAGTTCCAGCGATAATAACTGCATTATATGGGTAATAATGGATGTTATATTGATAATAATATCAGTAATACGTATATTTATTACAGTTCTATCGATAATAACTGCATAATATGGGTAATAATGCATGTTATATTGATGATAATTAAAGTACTAAGTATATTTATTATAGTTCTAGCGATTGTAACTGCATAATATGGGTAATAATGCATGGTATATTGATAATAATATAAGTAATAGGTATAATTATTACAGTTCTAGCGATAATAACTGCATTATATGGGTAATAATGCATGTTATATTGATAACATTGGGACTAATAAGTATAATTATTATAGTTCTAGCGATAATAATAGTAAAATATGGCTAACAGTGCATGTTATATTGATAATAATAAAAGTAATAAGTATATTTATTACAGTTCTATCGATAATAATTGCATAATGTGGGTAATAATGCATGTTATATTGATGATAATTAAAGTACTAAGTACATTTATTATAGTTCTAGCGATTGTAACTGCATAATATGGGTAATAATGCATGTTATATTGATAATAATATAAGTAATGGGTATAATTATTACAGTTCTAGCGATAATAACTGCATTACACGGGTAATAATGGATGTTATATTGATAATATCGGGAGTAATAAGTATATTTATTATAGTTCTAGCGATAATAACTCCATTATATGGGTAGTAATGCATGTTATATTCATAATAATATAAGCAATAAGTATAATTATTACAGTTCTAGCGATTATAACTGCATAATATGCGTAATAATGCATGTTATATTGATAATAATATAAGTAATAAGTATAATTATTAGAATTCTAGCGATAGTAACTGCATTATATGGGTAATAATGCATGTTATATTGATAATATCGGGAGTAATAAGTATAATTATTATAGTTCTAGCGATAATAATGGTGAAATATGGCTAATAGTGCATGTTATATTGATAATAATAGAAGTAATAAGTATATTTATTATAGTTCCATCGATAATAACTGCATAACATGGGTAATAATGCACCTAATATTGCTAATAATATAAGTAATAAGTATAATTATTACAGTTCTAGCGATAATAACTCCATTATATAGGTAATAATGCATGTTATATTGATAATAATATAAGTAATAAGTATAATTATTACAGTTCTAGCGATAATAACTGCATAATATGGGTAACAATGCACGTTATATTGCTAATAATATAAGTAATAAGTAAAATTATTACAGTTCTAGCGATTATAACTGCATTATATGGGTAATAATGCATGTTATATTGATAACAATATAAGTAATGAGTATAATTATTACAGTTCTAGGGATAATAACTGCATAATATGGGTAATAATGCATGTTATATTGATAATAATAAAAGTAATAAGTATATTTATTATAGTTCTATCGATAATAACTGCATAACATGGGTAATAATGCACGTAATATTGCTAATAATATAAGTAATAAGTATAATTATTACAGTTCTAGCGATAATAACTGCATTATATGGGTAAGAATGCATGTTATATTGATAATATTGGGTGTAATAAGTATAATTATTATAGTTCTAGCGATAATAATAGTAAAATATGGCTAATAGTGCATGTTATATTGATAATAATAAAAGTAATAAGTATATTTATTACAGTTCTATCGATAATAACTGCATAATATGGGTAATAATGCATGTTATATTGATGATAACAAAAGTAATACGTATATTTATTATAGTTCTAGCGATAATAACAGCATAATATGGGTAGTAATGCATGTTATATTGATAATAATATAAGTCATAAGTATAATTATTACAGTTCCAGCGATAATAACTGCATTTCACGGGTAATAATGGATGTTATATTGATAATATCGGGAGTAATAAGTATATTTATTATAGTTCTAGCGATAATAACTCCATTATATGGGTAGTAATGCATGTTATATTCATAATAATATAAGCAATAAGTATAATTATTACAGTTCTAGCGATTATAACTGCATAATATGCGTAATAATGCATGTTATATTGATAATAATATAAGTAATATGTATAATTATTAGAATTCTAGCGATAGTAACTGCATTATATGGGTAATAATGCATGTTATATTGATAATATCGGGAGTAATAAGTATAATTATTATAGTTCTAGCGATAATAATGGTGAAATATGGCTAATAGTGCATGTTATATTGATAATAATAAAAGTAATAAGTATATTTATTATAGTTCTATCGATAATAACTGCATAACATGGGTAATAATGCACCTAATATTGCTAATAATATAAGTAATAAGTATAATTATTACAGTTCTAGCGATAATAACTCCATTATATAGGTAATAATGCATGTTATATTGATAATAATATAAGTAATAAGTATAATTATTACAGTTCTAGCGATAATAACTGCATAATATGGGTAACAATGCACGTTATATTGCTAATAATATAAGTAATAAGTAAAATTATTACAGTTCTAGCGATTATAACTGCATTATATGGGTAATAATGCATGTTATATTGATAACAATATAAGTAATCAGTATAATTATTACAGTTCTAGGGATAATAACTGCATAATATGGGTAATAATGCATGTTATATTGATAATAATAAAAGTAATAAGTATATTTATTATAGTTCTATCGATAATAACTGCATAACATGGGTAATAATGCACGTAATATTGCTAATAATATAAGTAATAAGTATAATTATTACAGTTCTAGCGATAATAACTGCATTATATGGGTAATAATGCATGTTATATTGATAATATTGGGAGTAATAAGTATAATTATTATAGTTCTAGCGATAATAATAGTAAAATATGGCTAATAGTGCATGTTATATGGATAATAATAAAAGTAATAAGTATATTTATTACAGTTCTATCGATAATAATTGCATAATGTGGGTAATAATGCATGTTATATTGATGATAATTAAAGTACTAAGTATATTTATTATAGTTCTAGCGATTGTAACTGCATAATATGGGTAATAATGCATGTTATATTGATAATAATATAAGTAATGGGTATAATTATTACAGTTCTAGCGATAATAACTGCATTATATGGGTAATAATGCATGTTATATTCATAATATTGGGACTAATAAGTATAATTATTATAGTTCTAGCGATAATAATAGTAAAATATGGCTAATAATGCATGTTATATTGATAATAATAAAAGTAATAAGTATATTTATTACAGTTCCATCGATAATAACTGCATAATATGGGTAATAATGCATGTTATATTGAGAATAATATAAGTAATAAGTATAATTATTACAGTTCTAGCGATAATAACTGCATTATATGGGTAATAATGCATGTTATATTGATAATATTGGGAGTAATAAGTATAATTATTATAGTTCTAGCGATAATAATAGTAAAATATGGCTAATAGTGCATGTTATATTGATAATAATAAAAGTAATAAGTATATTTATTACAGTTCTATCGATAATAACTGCATAATATAGGTAATAATGCATGTTATATTGATAATAATAGAAGTAATAAGTATATTTATTATAGTTTAGCGATAATAACTGCATAATATGGGTAATAATGCATGTTATATTGATAATAATATAAGTAATAAGTATAATTATTACATTTCTAGCGATAATAACTGCATTATATGGGTAATAATGCATGTTATATTGATAATATTGGGAGTAATAAGTATAATTATTATAGTTCTAGCGATAATAATAGTAAAACATGGCTAATAGTGCATGTTATATTGATAATAATAAAAGTAATATGTATATTTATTACAGTTCTATCGATAATAACTGCATAATATGGGTAATAATGCATGTTATATTGATAATAATAGAAGTAATAAGTATATTTATTATAGTTTAGCGATAATAACTGCATAATATGGGTAATAATGCATGTTATATTGATAATAATATAAGTAATAAGTATAATTATTACATTTCTAGCGATAATAACTGCATTATATGGGTAATAATGCATGTTATATTGATAATATTGGGAGTAATAAGTATAATTATTATAGTTCTAGCGATAATAATAGTAAAATATGGCTAATAGTGCATGTTATATTGATAATAATAAAAGTAATATGTATATTTATTACAGTTCTATCGATAATAACTGCATAATATGGGTAATAATGCATGTTATATTGATGATAATAAAAGTAATACGTATATTTGTTATAGTTCCAGCGATAATAACTGCATAATATGGGTAATAATGCATGTTATATTGATAATAATATAAGTAATAAGTATACTTATTACAGTTCTAGCGATAATATCTGCATTATATGGGTAATAATGGATGTTATATTGATAATATTGGGAGTAATAAGTATAATTATTATAGTTCTAGCGATAATAATAGCAAAATATGGCTAATAGTGCATGTTATATTGATAATAATAAAAGTAATAAGTATATTTATTACAGTTCTATCGATAATAACTGCATAATATGGGTAATAATGCATGTTATATTGATGATAACAAAAGTAATACGTATATTTATTATAGTTCTAGCGATAATAACTGCATAATATGGGTAATAATGCATGTTATATTGATAATAATATAAGTAATAAGTATAATTATTACAGTTCTAGCGATAATAACTGCATTATATGGGTAATAATGGATGTTATATTGACAATATCGGGAGTAATAGGTATATTTATTATAGTTCCAGCGATAATAACTGCATAATATGGGTAATAATACATGTTATATTGATGATAATATAAGTAATAAGTACAATTATTACAGTTCTAGCGATAATAACTGCATTATATGGGTAATAATGGATGTAATATTGATAATATCGGGAGTAATAAGTATATTTATTATAGTTCTAGCGATAATAACTGCATAATATAGGTAATAATGCATGTTATATTGATAATAATAAAAGTAATAAGTATATTTATTATAGTTCTATCAATAATAACTGCATAATATCGGTAATAATGCATGTTATATTGATGATAATAAAAGTAGTAAGTATATTTATTATAGTTCTAGCAATTTTAACTGCATTATGTGGGTAATAATGCATGTTACTTTGATAATATTGGGAGTAATAAGTATAATTATTATAGTTCTAGCGATAATAATAGTAAAATATGGCTAATAGTGCATGTTATATTGATAATAATAAAAGTAATAAGTATATTTATTTCAGTTCTATTGATAATAACTGCATAATATGGGTAATAATGCATGTTATATTGATAATAATAAAAGTAATAAGTATATTTATTACAGTTCTATCGATAATAACTGCATAATATGAGTAATAATGCATGTTATATTGATGATAATAAAAGTAATACGTACATTTATTATAGTTCCAGCGATAATAACTGCATAATATGGGTAATAATGCATGTTATATTGATAATAATATAAGTAATAAGTATACTTATTACAGTTCTAGCGATAATATCTGCATTATATGGGTAATAATGGATGTTATATTGATAATATTGGGAGTAATAAGTATAATTATTATAGTTCTGGCGATAATAATAGCAAAATATGGCTAATAGTGCATGTTATATTGATAATAATAAAAGTAATAAGTATATTTATTACAGTTCTATCGATAATAACTGCATAATATGGGTAATAATGCATGTTATATTGATGATAACAAAAGTAATACGTATATTTATTATAGTTCTAGCGATAATAACTGCATAATATGGGTAGTACTGCATGTTATATTGATAATAATATAAGTAATAAGTATACTTATTACAGTTCTAGCGATAATAACTGCATTATATGGGTAATAATGGATGTTATATTGATAATGTCGGGAGTAATAAGTATATTTATTATAGTTCTAGCGATAATAACTGCATAATATGGGTAATAATGCATGTTATATTGATAATATTGGGACTAATAAGTATAATTATTATAGTTCTAGCGATAATAATAGCAAAATATGGCTAATAGTGCATGTTATATTGATAATAATAAAAGTAATAAGTATATTTATTACAGTTCTATCGATAATAACTGCATAATATGAGTAATAATGCATGTTATATTGATGATAATAAAAGTAATACGTATATTTATTATAGTTCCAGCGATAATAACTGCATAATATGGGTAATAATGCATGTTATATTGATAATAATATAGGTAATAAGTATACTTATTACAGTTCTAGCGATAATATCTGCATTATATGGGTAATAATGGATGTTATATTGATAATATTGGGAGTAATAAGTATAATTATTATAGTTCTGGCGATAATAATAGCAAAATATGGCTAATAGTGCATGTTATATTGATAATAATAAAAGTAATAAGTATATTTATTACAGTTCTATCGATAATAACTGCATAATATGGGTAATAATGCATGTTATATTGATGATAACAAAAGTAATACGTATATTTATTATAGTTCTAGCGATAATAACTGCATAATATGGGTAATAATGCATGTTATATTGATAATAATATAAGTAATAAGTATAATTATTACAGTTCTAGCGATAATAACTGCATAATATGGGTAGTAATGCATGTTATATTGATAATAATATAAGTAATAAGTATACTTATTACAGTTCTAGCGATAATAACTGCATTATATGGGTAATAATGGATGTTATATTGATAATGTCGGGAGTAATAAGTATATTTATTATAGTTCTAGCGATAATAACTGCATAATATGGGTAATAATGCATGTTATATTGATAATATTGGGACTAATAAGTATAATTATTATAGTTCTAGCGATAATAATAGCAAAATATGGCTAATAGTGCATGTTATATTGATAATAATAAAAGTAATAAGTATATTTATTACAGTTCTATCGATAATAACTGCATAATATGGGTAATAATGCATGTTATATTGATGATAACAAAAGTAATTCGTATATTTGTTATAGTTCCAGCGATAATAACTGCATAATATGGGTAATAATGCATGTTATATTGATAATAATATAAGTAATAAGTATACTTATTACAGTTCCAGCGATAATAACTGCATTATATGCTTAATAATGGATGTTATATTGATAATATCGGGAGTAATAAGTATATTTATTATAGTTCTAGCGATAATAACTGCATAATATAGGTAATAATGCATGTTATATTGATAATAATAAAAGTAATAAGTATATTTATTATAGTTCTATCAATAATAACTGCATAATATCGATAATAACTAATGTTATATTGATAATATTGGGAGTAATAAGTATAATTATTATAGTTCTAGCGATAATAATAGTAAAATATGGCTAATAGTGCATGTTATATTGATAATAATAAAAGTAATAAGTATATTTATTATAGTTCTATCAATAATAACTGCATAATATCGGTAATAATGCATGTTATATTGATGATAATAAAAGTAGTAAGTATATTTATTATAGTTCTAGCGATAATAACTGCATAATATGGGTAATAAGGCATGTTATATTGATAATAATGTAAGTAATAAGTATAATTATTACAGTTCTAGCGATAATAACGGCATTATATGGGTAATAATGGATGTTATATTGACAATATCGGGAGTAATAGGTATATTTATTATAGTTCCAGCGATAATAACTGCATAATATGGGTAATAATGCATGTTATATTGATGATACTATAAGTAATAAGTACAATTATTACAGTTCTAGCGATAATAACTGCATTATATGGGTAATAATGGATGTAATATTGATAATATCGGGAGTAATAAGTATATTTATTATAGTTCTAGCGATAATAACTGCATAATATAGGTAATAAGGCATGTTATATTGATAATAATATAAGTAATAAGTATAATTATTACAGTTCTAGCGATAATAACGGCATTATATGGGTAATAATGGATGTTATATTGACAATATCGGGAGTAATAGGTATATTTATTATAGTTCCAGCGATAATAACTGCATAATATGGGTAATAATGCATGTTATATTGACGATACTGTAAGTAATAAGTACAATTATTACAGTTCTAGCGATAATAACTGCATTATATGGGTAATAATGGATGTAATATTGATAATATCGGGAGTAATAAGTATATTTATTATAGTTCTAGCGATAATAACTGCATAATATAGGTAATAATGCATGTTATATTGATAATAATATAAGTCATAAGTATAATTATTACAGTTCCAGCGATAATAACTGCATTATATGGGTAATAATGGATGTTATATTGACAATATCGGGAGTAATTAGTATATTTATTATAGTTCTAGCGATAATAACTGCATAATATAGGTAATAATGCATGTTATATTGATAATAATAAAAGTAATAAGTATATTTATTATAGTTCTAGCGATAATAACTGCATAATATGTGTAATAATGCATGTTATATTGATAATATTGGGAGTAATAAGTATAATTATTATAGTTCTAGCGATAATAATAGTAAAATATGGCTAATAGTGCATGTTATATTGATAATAATAAAAGTAATAAGTATATTTATTACAGTTCTATCGATAATAACTGCATAATATGGGTAATAATGCATGTTATATTGATGATAACAAAAGTAATACGTATATTTATTATAGTTCTAGCGATAATAACTGCATAATATGGGTAATAATGCATGTTATATTGATGATAATATAAGTAATAAGTACAATTATTACAGTTCTAGCGATAATAACTGCATTATATGGGTAATAATGGATGTTATATTGATAATATCGGGAGTAATAAGTATATTTATTACAGTTCGAGCGATAATAACTGCATAATATAGGTAATAATGCATGTTATATTGATAATAATAAAAGTAATAAGTATATTTATTATAGTTCTATCAATAATAACTGCATAATATCGGTAATAATGCATGTTATATTGATGATAATAAAAGTAGTAAGTATATTTATTATAGTTCTAGCGATAATAACTGCATAATATGGGTAATAATGCATGTTATATTGATGATAACAAAAGTAATACGTATATTTATTATAGTTCTAGCGATAATAACTGCATAATATGGGTAATAATGCATGTTATATTGATGATAACAAAAGTAATACGTATATTTATTATAGTTCTAGCGATAATAACTGCATAATATGGGTAATAATGCATGTTATATTGATAATAATATAAGTCATAAGTATAATTATTACAGATCCAGCGATAATAACTGCATTATATGGGTAATAATGGATGTTATATTGATAATATCGGGATAATAAGTATATTTATTATAGTTCTAGCGATAATAACTGCATAATATAGGTAATAATGCATGTTATATTGATAATAATAAAAGTAATAAGTATATTTATTATAGTTCTATCAATAATAACTGCATAATATCGGCAATAATGCATGTTATATTGATGATAATAAAAGTAGTAAGTATATTTATTATAGTTCTAGCGATAATAACTGCATAATATGGGTAATAATGCATGTTATATTGATAATAATATAAGTAATAAGTATAATTATTACAGTTCTAGCGATAATAACTGCATTATATGGGTAATAATGCACGTTATATTGCTAATAATATAAGTAATAAGTATAATTATTACAGTTCTAGCGATAATAACTGCATTATATGGGTAATAATGCATGTTATATTGATAATATTGGGAGTAATAAGTAAAATTATTATAGTTCTAGCGATAATAATAGTAAAATATGGCTAATAGTGCATGTTATATTGATAATAATAAAAGTAATAAGTATATTTATTACAGTTCTATCGATAATAACTGCATAATATGGGTAATAATGCATGTTATATTGATGATAATATAAGTAATAAGTATAATTATTACAGTTCTAGCGATAATAACTGCATTATATGGGTAATAATGCATGTTATATTGATAATAATATAAGTAATAAGTATAATTATTACAGTTCTAGCGATAATAACTGCATTATATGGGTAATAATGCATGTTATACAGATAATAATAAAAGTAATAAGTATATTTATTATAGTTCTATCGATAATAACTGCATACTATGGGTAATAATGCATGTTATATTGACGATAATTAAAGTACTAAGTATATTTATTATAGTTCTAGCGATTGTAACTGCATAATATGGGTAATAATGCATGTTATATTGATAATAATATAAGTAATAGGTATAATTATTACAGTTCTAGCGATAATAACCGCATTATATGGGTAATAATGCATGTTATATTGATGATATTGGGACTAATAAGTATAATTATTATAGTTCTAGCGATAATAATAGTAAAATATGGCTAATAGTGCATGTTATATTGATAATAATAAAAGTAATAAGTACATTTATTATAGTTCTATCGATAATAACTGCATAATATGGGTAATAATGCATGTTATATTGATAATAATATAAGTAATAAGTATAATTATTACAGTTCTAGCGATAATAACTGCATTATATGGGTAATAATGGATGTTATATTGATAATATCGGGAGTAATAAGTATATTTATTATAGTTCTAGCGATAATAACTGCATAATATAGGTAATAATACATGTTATATTGATAATAATAGAAGTAATAAGTATATTTATTACAGTTTAGCGATGATAACTGCATAATATGGGTAATAATGCATGTTATATTGATGATAATAAAAGTAATACGTATACTTATTACAGTTCTAGCGATAATATCTGCATTATATGGGTAATAATGGATGTTATATTGATAATGTCGGGAGTAATAAGTATATTTATTATAGTTCTAGCGATAATAACTGCATAATATGTGTAATAATGCATGTTATATTGATAATATCGGGAGTAATAAGTATATTTATTATAGTTCTAGCGATAATAACTGCATAATATAGGTAATAATGCATGTTATATTGATAATAATAAAAGTAATAAGTATATTTATTATAGTGCTATCAATAATAACTGCATAATATGGGTAATAATGCATGTTATATTGATAATAATAAAAGTAATAAGTATATTTATTATAGTTCTAGCGATAATAACTGCATAATATGGGTAATAATGCATGTTATATTGATAATAATATAAGTCATAAGTATAATTATTACAGTTCCAGCGATAATAACTGCATTATATGGGTAATAATGGATGTTATATTGATAATATCGGGAGTAATAAGTATATTTATTATATTTCTAGCGATAATAACTGCATAATATAGGTAATAATGCATGTTATATTGATAATAATAAAAGTAATAAGTATATTTATTATAGTTCTATCGATAATAACTGCTTAATATGGGTAATAATGCATGTTATATTGATGATAATATAAGTAATAAGTACAATTATTACAGTTCTAGCGATAATAACTGCATTATATGGGTGATAATGGATGTAATATTGATAATATCGGGAGTAATAAGTATATTTTTAATAGTTCTATCGATAATAACTGCATAATATAGGTAATAATGCATGTTATATTGATAATAATAAAAGTAATAAGTATATTTATTATAGTTCTATCAATAATAACTGCATAATATCGGTAATAATTAATGTTATATTGATAATATTGGGAGTAATAAGTATAATTATTATAGTTCTTGCGATAATAATAGTAAAATATGGCTAATAGTGCATGTTCTATTGATAATAATAAAAGTAATAAGTATATTTATTACAGTCCTATCGATAATAACTGCATAATATGGGTAATAATGCATGTTATATTGTTAATATTGGGAGTAATAAGTAGAATTATTATAGTTCTAGCGATAATAATAGCAAAATATGGCTAATAGTGCATGTTATATTGATAATAATAAAAGTAATAAGTATATTTATTACAGTTCTATCGATAATAACTGCATAATATGGGTAATAATGCATGTTATATTGATGATAACAAAAGTAATACGTATATTTATTATAGTTCTAGCGATAACAACTGCATAATATGGGTAATAATGCATGTTATATAGCTAATAATATAAGTAATAAGTATAATTATTACAGTTCCAGCGATAATAACGGCATTATATGGGTAATAATGGATGTTATATTGACAATATCGGGAGTAATAGGTATATTTATTATAGTTCCAGCGATAATAACTGCATAATATGGGTAATAATGCATGTTATATTGATGATAATATAAGTAATAAGTACAATTATTACAGTTCTAGCGATAATAACTGCATTATATGGGTAATAATGGATGTAATATTGATAATATCGGGAGTAATAAGTATATTTATTATAGTTCTAGCGATAATAACTGCATAATATAGGTAATAATGCATGTTATATTGATAATAATAAAAGTAATAAGTATATTTATTATAGTTCTATCAATAATAACTGCATAATATCGGTAATAATGCATGTTATATTGATGATAATAAAAGTAGTAAGTATATATATTATAGTTCTAGCAATTTTAACTGCATTATGTGGGTAATAATGCATGTTATATTGATAATATTGGGAGTAATAAGTATAATTATTATAGTTCTAGCGATAATAATAGTAAAATGTGGCTAATAGTGCATGTTATATTGATAATAATAAAAGTAATAAGTATATTTATTACAGTTCTATCGATAATAACTGCATAATATGGGTAATAATGCATGTTATATTGATGATAATAAAAGTAATACGTATATTTATTATAGTTCCAGCGATAATAACTGCATAATATGGGTAATAATGCATGTTATATTGATAATAATATAAGTAATAAGTATACTTATTACAGTTCTAGCGATAATAACTGCATTATATGGGAAATAATGGATGTTATATTGATAATGTGGGGAGTAATAAGTATATTTATTATAGTTCTAGCGATAATAACTGCATAATATGGGTAATAATGCATGTTATATTGATAATAATATAAGTCATAAGTATAATTATTACAGTTCCAGCGATAATAACTGCATTATATGGGTAATAATGGATGTTATATTGATAATATCGGGAGTAATAAGTATATTTATTATAGTTCTAGCGATAATAATAGTAAAATATGGCTAATAGTGCATGTTATATTGATAATAATTAAAGTAATAAGTATATTTATTACAGTTCTAGCGATAATAACTGCATAATATGGGTAATAATGCATGTTATATTGATAATATTGGGACTAATAAGTATAATTATTATAGTTCTAGCGATAATAATAGTAAAATATGGCTAATAGTGCATGTTATATTGATAATAATAAAAGTAATAAGTACATTTATTATAGTTCTATCGATAATAACTGCATAATATGGGTAATAATGCATGTTATATTGATAATAATATAAGTAATAAGTATACTTATTACAGTTCTAGCGATAATAACTGCATACTATGGGTAATAATGCATGTTATATTGACGATAATTAAAGTACTAAGTATATTTATTATAGTTCTAGCGATTGTAACTATATAATATGGGTAATAATGCATGTTATATTGATAATAATATAAGTAATAGGTATAATTATTACAGTTCTAGCGATAATAACTGCATTATATGGGTAATAATGCATGTTATATTGATAATATTGGGACTAATAAGTATAATTATTATAGTTCTAGCGATAATAATAGTAAAATATGGCTGATAGTGCATGTTATATTGATAATAATAAAAGTAATAAGTACATTTATTATAGTTCTATCGATAATAACTGCATAATATGGGTAATAATGCATGTTATATTGATGATAACAAAAGTAATACGTATATTTATTATAGTTCTAGCGATAATAACTGCATAATATGGGTAATAATGCATGTTATATTGATGTTAATATAAGTCATAAGTATAATTATTACAGTTCCAGCGATAATAACTGCATTATATGGGTAATAATGGATGTTATATTGATAAAATCGGGTGTAATAAGTATATTTATTATAGTTCTAGCGATAATAACTGCATAATATAGGTAATAATGTATGTTATATTGATAGTAATAAAAGTAATAAGTATATTTATTATAGTTCTATCAATAATAACTGCATAATATGGGTAATAATGCATGTTATATTGATGATAATATAAGTAATAAGTACAATTATTACAGTTCTAGCGATAATAACTGCATTATATGGGTAATAATGGATGTAATATTGATAATATCGGGAGTAATAAGTATATTTATTATAGTTCTAGCGATAATAACTGCATAATATAGGTGATAATGCATGTTATATTGATAATAATAAAAGTAATAAGTATATTTATTATAGTTCTAGCGATAATAACTGCATAATATGGGTAATAATGCATGTTATATTCATAATATTGGTAGTAATAATTATAATTATTATAGTTCTAGCGATAATAATAGTTAAATATGGCTAATAGTGCATGTTATATTGATAATAATAAAAGTAATAAGTGTATTTATTACAGTTCTATCGATAATAACAGCATAATATGGGTAATAATGCATGTTATATTGATGATAATAAAAGTAATAAGTATATTTATTACAGTTCTATCGATAATAACTGCATAATATGGGTAATAATGCATGTTATATTGATGATAATATAAGTAATAAGTATAATTATTACAGTTCTAGCGATAATAACTGCATTATATGGGTAATAATGCACGTTATATTGCTAATAATATAAGTAATAAGTATAATTATTACAGTTCTAGCGATAATAACTGCATTATATGGGTAATAATGCATGTTATATTGATAATATTGGGAGTAATAAGTAAAATTATTATAGTTCTAGCGATAATAATAGTAAAATATGGCTAATAGTGCATGTTATATTGATAATAATAAAAGTAATAAGTATATTTATTACAGTTCTATCGATAATAACTGCATAATATGGGTAATAATGCATGTTATATTGATGATAATATAAGTAATAAGTATAATTATTACAGTTCTAGCGATAATAACTGCATTATATGGGTAATAATGCATGTTATATTGATAATAATATAAGTAATAAGTATAATTATTACAGTTCTAGCGATAATAACTGCATTATATGGGTAATAATGCATGTTATACAGATAATAATAAAAGTAATAAGTATATTTATTATAGTTCTATCGATAATAACTGCATACTATGGGTAATAATGCATGTTATATTGACGATAATTAAAGTACTAAGTATATTTATTATAGTTCTAGCGATTGTAACTGCATAATATGGGTAATAATGCATGTTATATTGATAATAATATAAGTAATAGGTATAATTATTACAGTTCTAGCGATAATAACCGCATTATATGGGTAATAATGCATGTTATATTGATGATATTGGGACTAATAAGTATAATTATTATAGTTCTAGCGATAATAATAGTAAAATATGGCTAATAGTGCATGTTATATTGATAATAATAAAAGTAATAAGTACATTTATTATAGTTCTATCGATAATAACTGCATAATATGGGTAATAATGCATGTTATATTGATAATAATATAAGTAATAAGTATAATTATTACAGTTCTAGCGATAATAACTGCATTATATGGGTAATAATGGATGTTATATTGATAATATCGGGAGTAATAAGTATATTTATTATAGTTCTAGCGATAATAACTGCATAATATAGGTAATAATACATGTTATATTGATAATAATAGAAGTAATAAGTATATTTATTACAGTTTAGCGATGATAACTGCATAATATGGGTAATAATGCATGTTATATTGATGATAATAAAAGTAATACGTATACTTATTACAGTTCTAGCGATAATATCTGCATTATATGGGTAATAATGGATGTTATATTGATAATGTCGGGAGTAATAAGTATATTTATTATAGTTCTAGCGATAATAACTGCATAATATGTGTAATAATGCATGTTATATTGATAATATCGGGAGTAATAAGTATATTTATTATAGTTCTAGCGATAATAACTGCATAATATAGGTAATAATGCATGTTATATTGATAATAATAAAAGTAATAAGTATATTTATTATAGTGCTATCAATAATAACTGCATAATATGGGTAATAATGCATGTTATATTGATAATAATAAAAGTAATAAGTATATTTATTATAGTTCTAGCGATAATAACTGCATAATATGGGTAATAATGCATGTTATATTGATAATAATATAAGTCATAAGTATAATTATTACAGTTCCAGCGATAATAACTGCATTATATGGGTAATAATGGATGTTATATTGATAATATCGGGAGTAATAAGTATATTTATTATATTTCTAGCGATAATAACTGCATAATATAGGTAATAATGCATGTTATATTGATAATAATAAAAGTAATAAGTATATTTATTATAGTTCTATCGATAATAACTGCTTAATATGGGTAATAATGCATGTTATATTGATGATAATATAAGTAATAAGTACAATTATTACAGTTCTAGCGATAATAACTGCATTATATGGGTGATAATGGATGTAATATTGATAATATCGGGAGTAATAAGTATATTTTTAATAGTTCTATCGATAATAACTGCATAATATAGGTAATAATGCATGTTATATTGATAATAATAAAAGTAATAAGTATATTTATTATAGTTCTATCAATAATAACTGCATAATATCGGTAATAATTAATGTTATATTGATAATATTGGGAGTAATAAGTATAATTATTATAGTTCTTGCGATAATAATAGTAAAATATGGCTAATAGTGCATGTTCTATTGATAATAATAAAAGTAATAAGTATATTTATTACAGTCCTATCGATAATAACTGCATAATATGGGTAATAATGCATGTTATATTGATAATATTGGGAGTAATAAGTAGAATTATTATAGTTCTAGCGATAATAATAGCAAAATATGGCTAATAGTGCATGTTATATTGATAATAATAAAAGTAATAAGTATATTTATTACAGTTCTATCGATAATAACTGCATAATATGGGTAATAATGCATGTTATATTGATGATAACAAAAGTAATACGTATATTTATTATAGTTCTAGCGATAACAACTGCATAATATGGGTAATAATGCATGTTATATAGCTAATAATATAAGTAATAAGTATAATTATTACAGTTCCAGCGATAATAACGGCATTATATGGGTAATAATGGATGTTATATTGACAATATCGGGAGTAATAGGTATATTTATTATAGTTCCAGCGATAATAACTGCATAATATGGGTAATAATGCATGTTATATTGATGATAATATAAGTAATAAGTACAATTATTACAGTTCTAGCGATAATAACTGCATTATATGGGTAATAATGGATGTAATATTGATAATATCGGGAGTAATAAGTATATTTATTATAGTTCTAGCGATAATAACTGCATAATATAGGTAATAATGCATGTTATATTGATAATAATAAAAGTAATAAGTATATTTATTATAGTTCTATCAATAATAACTGCATAATATCGGTAATAATGCATGTTATATTGATGATAATAAAAGTAGTAAGTATATATATTATAGTTCTAGCAATTTTAACTGCATTATGTGGGTAATAATGCATGTTATATTGATAATATTGGGAGTAATAAGTATAATTATTATAGTTCTAGCGATAATAATAGTAAAATGTGGCTAATAGTGCATGTTATATTGATAATAATAAAAGTAATAAGTATATTTATTACAGTTCTATCGATAATAACTGCATAATATGGGTAATAATGCATGTTATATTGATGATAATAAAAGTAATACGTATATTTATTATAGTTCCAGCGATAATAACTGCATAATATGGGTAATAATGCATGTTATATTGATAATAATATAAGTAATAAGTATACTTATTACAGTTCTAGCGATAATAACTGCATTATATGGGAAATAATGGATGTTATATTGATAATGTGGGGAGTAATAAGTATATTTATTATAGTTCTAGCGATAATAACTGCATAATATGGGTAATAATGCATGTTATATTGATAATAATATAAGTCATAAGTATAATTATTACAGTTCCAGCGATAATAACTGCATTATATGGGTAATAATGGATGTTATATTGATAATATCGGGAGTAATAAGTATATTTATTATAGTTCTAGCGATAATAATAGTAAAATATGGCTAATAGTGCATGTTATATTGATAATAATTAAAGTAATAAGTATATTTATTACAGTTCTAGCGATAATAACTGCATAATATGGGTAATAATGCATGTTATATTGATAATATTGGGACTAATAAGTATAATTATTATAGTTCTAGCGATAATAATAGTAAAATATGGCTAATAGTGCATGTTATATTGATAATAATAAAAGTAATAAGTACATTTATTATAGTTCTATCGATAATAACTGCATAATATGGGTAATAATGCATGTTATATTGATAATAATATAAGTAATAAGTATACTTATTACAGTTCTAGCGATAATAACTGCATACTATGGGTAATAATGCATGTTATATTGACGATAATTAAAGTACTAAGTATATTTATTATAGTTCTAGCGATTGTAACTATATAATATGGGTAATAATGCATGTTATATTGATAATAATATAAGTAATAGGTATAATTATTACAGTTCTAGCGATAATAACTGCATTATATGGGTAATAATGCATGTTATATTGATAATATTGGGACTAATAAGTATAATTATTATAGTTCTAGCGATAATAATAGTAAAATATGGCTAATAGTGCATGTTATATTGATAATAATAAAAGTAATAAGTACATTTATTATAGTTCTATCGATAATAACTGCATAATATGGGTAATAATGCATGTTATATTGATGATAACAAAAGTAATACGTATATTTATTATAGTTCTAGCGATAATAACTGCATAATATGGGTAATAATGCATGTTATATTGATGTTAATATAAGTCATAAGTATAATTATTACAGTTCCAGCGATAATAACTGCATTATATGGGTAATAATGGATGTTATATTGATAAAATCGGGAGTAATAAGTATATTTATTATAGTTCTAGCGATAATAACTGCATAATATAGGTAATAATGTATGTTATATTGATAGTAATAAAAGTAATAAGTATATTTATTATAGTTCTATCAATAATAACTGCATAATATGGGTAATAATGCATGTTATATTGATGATAATATAAGTAATAAGTACAATTATTACAGTTCTAGCGATAATAACTGCATTATATGGGTAATAATGGATGTAATATTGATAATATCGGGAGTAATAAGTATATTTATTATAGTTCTAGCGATAATAACTGCATAATATAGGTGATAATGCATGTTATATTGATAATAATAAAAGTAATAAGTATATTTATTATAGTTCTAGCGATAATAACTGCATAATATGGGTAATAATGCATGTTATATTCATAATATTGGTAGTAATAATTATAATTATTATAGTTCTAGCGATAATAATAGTTAAATATGGCTAATAGTGCATGTTATATTGATAATAATAAAAGTAATAAGTGTATTTATTACAGTTCTATCGATAATAACAGCATAATATGGGTAATAATGCATGTTATATTGATGATAATAAAAGTAATACGTATATTTATTATAGTTCTAGCGATAATAACTGCATAATATGGGTAATAATGCATGTTATATTGATAATAATATAAGTAATAAGTACAATTATTATAGTTCTAGCGATAATAACGGCATAATATGGGTAATAATGCATGTTATATTGATGATAACATAAGTAATAAGTATAACTATTACAGTCCTAGCGATAATGACTGCATTATATGGGTAATAATGCATGTTAAATTGATAATATTGGGAGTAATAAGTATAATTATTATAGTTCTAGCGATAATAATAGTAAAATATGGCTAATAGTGCATGTTATATTGACAATAATAAAAGTAATAATTATATTTATTATAGTTCTATGTATAATAACTGCATAATATGGGTAATAATGCATGTTATATTGATAATAATATAAGTAATAAGTATACTTATTACAGATCTAGCATTAATAACTGCATTATCTGGGTAATAATGCATGTTATATTGATAATATCGGTAGTAATAAGTAAAATTATTATAGTTCTAGGGATAATAATTGTAAAATATGGCTAATAGTGCATGTTATATTGATAATAATATAAGTAATAAGTATATTTATTACAGTTCTAGCGATAATAATTGCATTATATGGGTAATAATGCATGTTAAATTGATAATAATATAAGTAATAAGTATAATTATTACAGTTCTGGCGATAATAACTGCATTATATGGGTAATAATGCACGTTATATTGCTAATAATATAAGCAATAAGTATAATTATTATAATACTAGCGATAATAATAGTAAAATATGGATAATAGTGCATGTTATATTGATAATAATAAAAGTAATACGTATATTTATTATAGTTCTGGCGATAATAACTGCATTATATGGGTAATAATGCACGTTATATTGCTAATAATATAAATAATAAGTATAATTATTACAGTTCTGGCGATAATAACTGCATAATATGGGTAATAATGCAAGTTATATTGATAATAACATAAGTAATAAGTATAATTATTACAGTTCTGGCGATAATAACTGCATTATATGGGTAATAATGCAAGTTATATTGCCAATAATATAAGTAATAAGTATAATTATTACAGTTCTGGCGATAATAACTGCATTATATGGGTAATAATGCACGTTATATTGCTAATAATATAAGTAATAAGTATAATTATTACAGTTCTAGCGATAATAACTGCATAATATGGGTAATGATGCATGTTATATTGATGATAATAAAAGTAATACGTATATTTATTATAGTTCTAGCGATAATAACTGCATAATATGGGTAATAATGCATGTTATATTGATAATAATATAAATAATAAGTATAATTATTACAGTTCTGGCGATAATAACTGCATTATATGGGCAATAATGCACGTTATATTGCTAATAATATAAGTAATAAGTATATTTATTACAGTTCTATCGATGATAACTGCATAATATGGGTAATAATGCATGTTATATTGATAATAATATAAGTAATAAGTACAATTATTACAGTTCTGGCGATATTAACTGCAGTATATGGGTAATAATGCATGTTATATTGATAATAATAAAAGTAATAAGTATATTTATTATAGTTCTATCGATAATAACTGCATAATATGGGTAATAATGCATGTTATATTGATGATAATGAAAGTAGTAAGTATATTTAGTACAGTTCTATCGATAATAACTGCATAATATGGGTAATAATGCATGTTATATTGATAATAATAAAAGTAATAAGTATATTTATTATAGTTCTATGGATAATAACTGCATAATGTGGGTAATAATGCATGTTATATTGATGATAATGAAAGTAGTAAGTATATGTATTACAGTTCTAGCGATAATAACTGCATTATATGGGTAATAATGCATGTTATATTGATAATATTGGGAGTAATAAGTATAATTATTATAGTCCTAGCGATAATAATAGTAAAATATGGCTAATAGTGCATGTTCTATTGATAATAATAAAAGTAATAAGTATATGTATTACAGTTCTATCGATAATAACTGCATAATATGGGTAATGATGCATGTTATATTGATGATAATAAAAGTAATACGTATATTTATTATAGTTCTAGCGATAGTAACTGCATAATATGGGTAATAATGCATGTTATATTGATAATAATATAAGTAATAAGTATAATTATTACAGTTCTAGCGATAATAACTGCATAATATGTGTAATAATGCACGTTATATTGCTAACAATATAAGTAATAAGTATAATTATTACAGTTCTAGCGATAATAACTGCATTATATGGGTAATAATGCATGTTATATTGATAATATCGGGAGTAATAAGTATAATTATTATAGTTCTAGCGATAATAATAGTAAAATATGGGTAATAGTGCATGTTATATTGATAATAATGAAAGTAATAAGTATATTTATTACAGTTCTATCGATAATAACTGCATAATATGGGTAATAATGCATGTTATATTGATGATAATGAAAGCTGTAAGTATATTTATTACAGCTCTAGCGATAATAACTGCATTATATGCGTAATAATGCATGTTATATTGATAATATCGGGAGTAATAAGTATAATTATTATAGTTCTAGCGATAATAATAGTACAATATGGATAATGGTGCATGTTCTATTGATAATAATAAAAGTAATAAGTATATTTATTACAGTTCTATCGATAATAACTGCATAATATGGGTAATGATGCATGTTATATTGATGATAATAAAAGTAATACGTATATTTATTATAGTTCTAGCGATAATAGCTGCATAATATGGGCAAAAATGCATGTTATATTGATAATAATATAAATAATAAGTATAATTATTACAGTTCTGGCGATAATAACTGCATTATATGGGTAATAATGCACGCTATATTGCTAATAATATAAGTAATAAGTATAATTATTACAGTTCTATCGATAATAACTGCATAATATGGGTAATAATGCATGTTATATTGATAATAATATAAGTAATAAGTATAATTATTACAGTTCTAGCGATAATAACTGCATAATAGGGGTAATAATGCACGTTATATTGATAATATTGGGAGTAATAAGTATAATTATTATAGTCCCAGCGATAGTAATAGTAAAATATGGCTAATAGTGCATGTTCTATTGATAATAATAAAAGTAATAAGTATATTTATTACAGTTCTATCGATAATAACTGCATAATATGGGTAATGATGCATGTTATATTGATGATAATAAAAGTAATACGTATTTTTATTATAGTTCTAGCGATAATAACTGCATAATATGGGTAATAATGCATGTTATATTGATAATAATATAAATAATAAGTATAATTATTACAGTTCTGGCGATAATAACTGCATTATATGTGTAATAATGCACGTTATATTGCTAATAATATAAGTAATAAGTATAATTATTATAGTTCTAGCGATAATAATAGTACAATATGGATAATGGTGCATGTTCTATTGATAATAATAAAAGTAATAAGTATATTTATTACAGTTCTATCGATAATAACTGCATAATATGGGTAATGATGCATGTTATATTGATGATAATAAAAGTAATACGTATATTTATTATAGTTCTAGCGATAATAACTGCATAATATGGGTAATAATGCATGTTATATTGATAATAATATAAATAATAAGTATAATTATTACAGTTCTGGCGATAATAACTGCATTATATGGGTAATAATGCACGTTATATTGCTAATAATATAAGCAATAAGTATTATTATTATAATACTAGCGATAATAATAGTAAAATATGGATAATAGTGCATGTTATATTGATAATAATAAAAGTAATAAGTATAATTATTATAGTTCTAGCGATAATAACAGTAAAATATGGCTAATAGTGCATGTTATATTGATAATGATAAAAGTAATAAGTATATGTATTACAGTTCTATCGATAATAACTGCATAATATGGGTAATGATGCATGTTATATTGATGATAATAAAAGTAATACGTATATTTATTATAGTTCTAGCGATAATAACTGCATAATATGGGTAATAATGCAAGTTATATTGATAATAACATAAGTAATAAGTATAATTATTACAGTTCTGGCGATAATAACTGCATTATATGGGTAATAATGCAAGTTATATTGCCAATAATATAAGTAATAAGTATAATTATTACAGTTCTAGCGATAATAACTGCATTATATGGCTAATAATGCATGTTATATTGATAATATCGGGAGTAATAAGTATAATTATTATAGTTCTAGCGATAATAATAGTACAATATGGCTAATAATGCATGTTATATTGATAATATCGGGAGTAATAAGTATAATTGTTATAGTTCTAGCGATAATAATAGTAAAATATGGCTAATAGTGCATGTTATATTGATAATAATAAAAGTAATAAGTATATTTATTACAGTCCTATCGATAATAACTGCATAATATGGGTAATAATGCATGTTATATTGATAATATTGGGAGTAATAAGTAGAATTATTATAGTTCTAGCGATAATAATAGTAAAATATGGCTAATAGTGCATGTTATATTGATAATAATAAAAGTAATAAGTATATTTATTACAGTTCTATCGATAATAACTGCATAATATGGGTAATAATGCATGTTATGTTGATGATAACAAAAGTAATACGTATATTTATTATAGTTCTAGCGATAACAACTGCATAATATGGGTAATAATGCATGTTATATAGCTAATAATATAAGTAATAAGTATAATTATTACAGTTCCAGCGATAATAACGGCATTATATGGGTAATAATGGATGTTATATTGACAATATCGGGAGTAATAGGTATATTTATTATAGTTCCAGCGATAATAACTGCATAATATGGGTAATAATGCATGTTATATTGATGATAATATAAGTAATAAGTACAATTATTACAGTTCTAGCGATAATAACTGCATTATATGGGTAATAATGGATGTAATATTGATAATATCGGGAGTAATAAGTATATTTATTATAGTTCTAGCGATAATAACTGCATAATATAGGTAATAATGCATGTTATATTGATAATAATAAAAGTAATAAGTATATTTATTATAGTTCTATCAATAATAACTGCATAATATCGGTAATAATGCATGTTATATTGATGATAATAAAAGTAGTAAGTATATATATTATAGTTCTAGCAATTTTAACTGCATTATGTGGGTAATAATGCATGTTATATTGATAATATTGGGAGTAATAAGTATAATTATTATAGTTCTAGCGATAATAATAGTAAAATGTGGCTAATAGTGCATGTTATATTGATAATAATAAAAGTAATAAGTATATTTATTACAGTTCTATCGATAATAACTGCATAATATGGGTAATAATGCATGTTATATTGATGATAATAAAAGTAATACGTATATTTATTATAGTTCCAGCGATAATAACTGCATAATATGGGTAATAATGCATGTTATATTGATAATAATATAAGTAATAAGTATACTTATTACAGTTCTAGCGATAATAACTGCATTATATGGGAAATAATGGATGTTATATTGATAATGTGGGGAGTAATAAGTATATTTATTATAGTTCTAGCGATAATAACTGCATAATATGGGTAATAATGCATGTTATATTGATAATAATATAAGTCATAAGTATAATTATTACAGTTCCAGCGATAATAACTGCATTATATGGGTAATAATGGATGTTATATTGATAATATCGGGAGTAATAAGTATATTTATTATAGTTCTAGCGATAATAATAGTAAAATATGGCTAATAGTGCATGTTATATTGATAATAATTAAAGTAATAAGTATATTTATTACAGTTCTAGCGATAATAACTGCATAATATGGGTAATAATGCATGTTATATTGATAATATTGGGACTAATAAGTATAATTATTATAGTTCTAGCGATAATAATAGTAAAATATGGCTAATAGTGCATGTTATATTGATAATAATAAAAGTAATAAGTACATTTATTATAGTTCTATCGATAATAACTGCATAATATGGGTAATAATGCATGTTATATTGATAATAATATAAGTAATAAGTATACTTATTACAGTTCTAGCGATAATAACTGCATACTATGGGTAATAATGCATGTTATATTGACGATAATTAAAGTACTAAGTATATTTATTATAGTTCTAGCGATTGTAACTATATAATATGGGTAATAATGCATGTTATATTGATAATAATATAAGTAATAGGTATAATTATTACAGTTCTAGCGATAATAACTGCATTATATGGGTAATAATGCATGTTATATTGATAATATTGGGACTAATAAGTATAATTATTATAGTTCTAGCGATAATAATAGTAAAATATGGCTAATAGTGCATGTTATATTGATAATAATAAAAGTAATAAGTACATTTATTATAGTTCTATCGATAATAACTGCATAATATGGGTAATAATGCATGTTATATTGATGATAACAAAAGTAATACGTATATTTATTATAGTTCTAGCGATAATAACTGCATAATATGGGTAATAATGCATGTTATATTGATGTTAATATAAGTCATAAGTATAATTATTACAGTTCCAGCGATAATAACTGCATTATATGGGTAATAATGGATGTTATATTGATAAAATCGGGAGTAATAAGTATATTTATTATAGTTCTAGCGATAATAACTGCATAATATAGGTAATAATGTATGTTATATTGATAGTAATAAAAGTAATAAGTATATTTATTATAGTTCTATCAATAATAACTGCATAATATGGGTAATAATGCATGTTATATTGATGATAATATAAGTAATAAGTACAATTATTACAGTTCTAGCGATAATAACTGCATTATATGGGTAATAATGGATGTAATATTGATAATATCGGGAGTAATAAGTATATTTATTATAGTTCTAGCGATAATAACTGCATAATATAGGTGATAATGCATGTTATATTGATAATAATAAAAGTAATAAGTATATTTATTATAGTTCTAGCGATAATAACTGCATAATATGGGTAATAATGCATGTTATATTCATAATATTGGTAGTAATAATTATAATTATTATAGTTCTAGCGATAATAATAGTTAAATATGGCTAATAGTGCATGTTATATTGATAATAATAAAAGTAATAAGTGTATTTATTACAGTTCTATCGATAATAACAGCATAATATGGGTAATAATGCATGTTATATTGATGATAATAAAAGTAATACGTATATTTATTATAGTTCTAGCGATAATAACTGCATAATATGGGTAATAATGCATGTTATATTGATAATAATATAAGTAATAAGTACAATTATTATAGTTCTAGCGATAATAACGGCATAATATGGGTAATAATGCATGTTATATTGATGATAACATAAGTAATAAGTATAACTATTACAGTCCTAGCGATAATGACTGCATTATATGGGTAATAATGCATGTTAAATTGATAATATTGGGAGTAATAAGTATAATTATTATAGTTCTAGCGATAATAATAGTAAAATATGGCTAATAGTGCATGTTATATTGACAATAATAAAAGTAATAATTATATTTATTATAGTTCTATGTATAATAACTGCATAATATGGGTAATAATGCATGTTATATTGATAATAATATAAGTAATAAGTATACTTATTACAGATCTAGCATTAATAACTGCATTATCTGGGTAATAATGCATGTTATATTGATAATATCGGTAGTAATAAGTAAAATTATTATAGTTCTAGGGATAATAATTGTAAAATATGGCTAATAGTGCATGTTATATTGATAATAATATAAGTAATAAGTATATTTATTACAGTTCTAGCGATAATAATTGCATTATATGGGTAATAATGCATGTTAAATTGATAATAATATAAGTAATAAGTATAATTATTACAGTTCTGGCGATAATAACTGCATTATATGGGTAATAATGCACGTTATATTGCTAATAATATAAGCAATAAGTATAATTATTATAATACTAGCGATAATAATAGTAAAATATGGATAATAGTGCATGTTATATTGATAATAATAAAAGTAATACGTATATTTATTATAGTTCTGGCGATAATAACTGCATTATATGGGTAATAATGCACGTTATATTGCTAATAATATAAATAATAAGTATAATTATTACAGTTCTGGCGATAATAACTGCATAATATGGGTAATAATGCAAGTTATATTGATAATAACATAAGTAATAAGTATAATTATTACAGTTCTGGCGATAATAACTGCATTATATGGGTAATAATGCAAGTTATATTGCCAATAATATAAGTAATAAGTATAATTATTACAGTTCTGGCGATAATAACTGCATTATATGGGTAATAATGCACGTTATATTGCTAATAATATAAGTAATAAGTATAATTATTACAGTTCTAGCGATAATAACTGCATAATATGGGTAATGATGCATGTTATATTGATGATAATAAAAGTAATACGTATATTTATTATAGTTCTAGCGATAATAACTGCATAATATGGGTAATAATGCATGTTATATTGATAATAATATAAATAATAAGTATAATTATTACAGTTCTGGCGATAATAACTGCATTATATGGGCAATAATGCACGTTATATTGCTAATAATATAAGTAATAAGTATATTTATTACAGTTCTATCGATGATAACTGCATAATATGGGTAATAATGCATGTTATATTGATAATAATATAAGTAATAAGTACAATTATTACAGTTCTGGCGATATTAACTGCAGTATATGGGTAATAATGCATGTTATATTGATAATAATAAAAGTAATAAGTATATTTATTATAGTTCTATCGATAATAACTGCATAATATGGGTAATAATGCATGTTATATTGATGATAATGAAAGTAGTAAGTATATTTAGTACAGTTCTATCGATAATAACTGCATAATATGGGTAATAATGCATGTTATATTGATAATAATAAAAGTAATAAGTATATTTATTATAGTTCTATGGATAATAACTGCATAATGTGGGTAATAATGCATGTTATATTGATGATAATGAAAGTAGTAAGTATATGTATTACAGTTCTAGCGATAATAACTGCATTATATGGGTAATAATGCATGTTATATTGATAATATTGGGAGTAATAAGTATAATTATTATAGTCCTAGCGATAATAATAGTAAAATATGGCTAATAGTGCATGTTCTATTGATAATAATAAAAGTAATAAGTATATGTATTACAGTTCTATCGATAATAACTGCATAATATGGGTAATGATGCATGTTATATTGATGATAATAAAAGTAATACGTATATTTATTATAGTTCTAGCGATAGTAACTGCATAATATGGGTAATAATGCATGTTATATTGATAATAATATAAGTAATAAGTATAATTATTACAGTTCTAGCGATAATAACTGCATAATATGTGTAATAATGCACGTTATATTGCTAACAATATAAGTAATAAGTATAATTATTACAGTTCTAGCGATAATAACTGCATTATATGGGTAATAATGCATGTTATATTGATAATATCGGGAGTAATAAGTATAATTATTATAGTTCTAGCGATAATAATAGTAAAATATGGGTAATAGTGCATGTTATATTGATAATAATGAAAGTAATAAGTATATTTATTACAGTTCTATCGATAATAACTGCATAATATGGGTAATAATGCATGTTATATTGATGATAATGAAAGCTGTAAGTATATTTATTACAGCTCTAGCGATAATAACTGCATTATATGCGTAATAATGCATGTTATATTGATAATATCGGGAGTAATAAGTATAATTATTATAGTTCTAGCGATAATAATAGTACAATATGGATAATGGTGCATGTTCTATTGATAATAATAAAAGTAATAAGTATATTTATTACAGTTCTATCGATAATAACTGCATAATATGGGTAATGATGCATGTTATATTGATGATAATAAAAGTAATACGTATATTTATTATAGTTCTAGCGATAATAGCTGCATAATATGGGCAAAAATGCATGTTATATTGATAATAATATAAATAATAAGTATAATTATTACAGTTCTGGCGATAATAACTGCATTATATGGGTAATAATGCACGCTATATTGCTAATAATATAAGTAATAAGTATAATTATTACAGTTCTATCGATAATAACTGCATAATATGGGTAATAATGCATGTTATATTGATAATAATATAAGTAATAAGTATAATTATTACAGTTCTAGCGATAATAACTGCATAATAGGGGTAATAATGCACGTTATATTGATAATATTGGGAGTAATAAGTATAATTATTATAGTCCCAGTGATAGTAATAGTAAAATATGGCTAATAGTGCATGTTCTATTGATAATAATAAAAGTAATAAGTATATTTATTACAGTTCTATCGATAATAACTGCATAATATGGGTAATGATGCATGTTATATTGATGATAATAAAAGTAATACGTATTTTTATTATAGTTCTAGCGATAATAACTGCATAATATGGGTAATAATGCATGTTATATTGATAATAATATAAATAATAAGTATAATTATTACAGTTCTGGCGATAATAACTGCATTATATGTGTAATAATGCACGTTATATTGCTAATAATATAAGTAATAAGTATAATTATTATAGTTCTAGCGATAATAATAGTACAATATGGATAATGGTGCATGTTCTATTGATAATAATAAAAGTAATAAGTATATTTATTACAGTTCTATCGATAATAACTGCATAATATGGGTAATGATGCATGTTATATTGATGATAATAAAAGTAATACGTATATTTATTATAGTTCTAGCGATAATAACTGCATAATATGGGTAATAATGCATGTTATATTGATAATAATATAAATAATAAGTATAATTATTACAGTTCTGGCGATAATAACTGCATTATATGGGTAATAATGCACGTTATATTGCTAATAATATAAGCAATAAGTATTATTATTATAATACTAGCGATAATAATAGTAAAATATGGATAATAGTGCATGTTATATTGATAATAATAAAAGTAATAAGTATAATTATTATAGTTCTAGCGATAATAACAGTAAAATATGGCTAATAGTGCATGTTATATTGATAATGATAAAAGTAATAAGTATATGTATTACAGTTCTATCGATAATAACTGCATAATATGGGTAATGATGCATGTTATATTGATGATAATAAAAGTAATACGTATATTTATTATAGTTCTAGCGATAATAACTGCATAATATGGGTAATAATGCAAGTTATATTGATAATAACATAAGTAATAAGTATAATTATTACAGTTCTGGCGATAATAACTGCATTATATGGGTAATAATGCAAGTTATATTGCCAATAATATAAGTAATAAGTATAATTATTACAGTTCTAGCGATAATAACTGCATTATATGGCTAATAATGCATGTTATATTGATAATATCGGGAGTAATAAGTATAATTATTATAGTTCTAGCGATAATAATAGTACAATATGGCTAATAATGCATGTTATATTGATAATATCGGGAGTAATAAGTATAATTGTTATAGTTCTAGCGATAATAATAGTAAAATATGGCTAATAGTGCATGTTATATTGATAATAATAAAAGTAATAAGTATATTTATTACAGTTCTATCGATAACAACTGCATAATATGGGTAATAATGCATGTTATATTGATGATAATAAAAGTAATACGTATATTTATTATAGTTCTAGCGATAATAACTGCATAATATGGGTAATAATGCATGTTATATTGATAATAGTATAAGTAATAAGTATAATTATTAGAGTTCTGGCGATAATAACTGCATTATATGGGTAATAATGCACGGTATATTGCTAATAATATAAGCAATAAGTATAATTATTATAATTCTAGCGATAATAATAGTAAAATATGGATAATAGTGCATGTTATATTGATAATAATAAAAGTAATAAGTATATTTATTATAGTTCTATCGATAATAACCGCATAATATGGGTAATAATGCATGTTATATTGATGATAATAAAAGTAGTAACTATATTTATTATAGTTCTAGCGATTATAACTGCATAATATGGGTAATAATGCATGTTACATTGAGAATAATATAAGTAATAAGTATAATTATTACAGTTCTAGCGATAATAATAGTACAATATGGCGAATAATGCACGTTATATTGATAATATCGGGAGTAGTAAGTATAAGTATTATAGTTCTTGCGATAATAATAGTAAAATATGGCTAATAGTGCATGTTATATTGATAATAATAAAAGTAATAAGTATATTTATTACAGTTCTATCGATGATAACTGCATAATATGGGTAATAATGCATGTTATATTGATAATAATATAAGTAATAAGTATAATTATTACAGTTCTGGCGATATTAACTGCAGTATATGGGTAATAATGCATGTTATATTGATAATAATAAAAGTAATAAGTATATTTATTATAGTTCTATCGATAATAACTGCATAATATGGGTAATAATGCATGTTATATTGATGATAATGAAAGTAGTAAGTATATTTAGTACAGTTCTATCGATAATAACTGCATAATATGGGTAATAATGCATGTTATATTGATAATAATAAAAGTAATAAGTATATTTATTATAGTTCTATGGATAATAACTGCATAATGTGGGTAATAATGCATGTTATATTGATGATAATGAAAGTAGTAAGTATATGTATTACAGTTCTAGCGATAATAACTGCATTATATGGGTAATAATGCATGTTATATTGATAATATTGGGAGTAATAAGTATAATTATTATAGTCCTAGCGATAATAATAGTAAAATATGGCTAATAGTGCATGTTCTATTGATAATAATAAAAGTAATAAGTATATGTATTACAGTTCTATCGATAATAACTGCATAATATGGGTAATGATGCATGTTATATTGATGATAATAAAAGTAATACGTATATTTATTATAGTTCTAGCGATAGTAACTGCATAATATGGGTAATAATGCATGTTATATTGATAATAATATAAGTAATAAGTATAATTATTACAGTTCTAGCGATAATAACTGCATAATATGGGTAATAATGCACGTTATATTGCTAACAATATAAGTAATAAGTATAATTATTACAGTTCTAGCGATAATAACTGCATTATATGGGTAATAATGCATGTTATATTGATAATATCGGGAGTAATAAGTATAATTATTATAGTTCTAGCGATAATAATAGTACAATATGACTAATAATGCATGTTATATTGATAATATCGGGAGTAATAAGTATAATTGTTATAGTTCTAGCGATAATAATAGTAAAATATGGCTAATAGTGCATGTTATATTGATAATAATAAAAGTAATAAGTATATTTATTACAGTTCTATCGATAATAACTGCATAATATGGGTATTAATGCATGTTATATTGATGATAATAAAAGTAATACGTATATTTATTATAGTTCTAGCGATAATAACTGCATAATATGGGTAATAATGCATGTTATATTGATAATAGTATAAGTAATAAGTATACTTATTACAGTTCTGGCGATAATAACTGCATTATATGGGTAATAATGCACGTTATATTGCTAATAATATAAGTAATAGGTATAATTATTATAATTCTAGCGATAATAATAGTAAAATATGGCTAATAGTGCATGTTATATTGATAATAATAAATGTAATAAGTATATTTATTATAGTTCTATCGATAATAACTGCATAATATGGGTAATAATGCATGTTATATTGATGATAATGAAAGTTGCAAGTATATTTATTACATTTCTAGCGATAATAACTGCATTATATGCGTAATAATGCATGTTATATTGATAATAATAAAAGTAATAAGTATATTTATTATAGTTCCATGGATAATAACTGCATAATATGGGTAATAATGCATGTTATATTGATGATAATGAAAATAGTAAGTATATTTATTACAGTTCTAGCGATAATAACTGCATTATATGGGTAATAATGCATGTTATATTGATGATAATAAAAGTAATACGCTTATTTATTATAGTTCTAGCGATAATAACTGCATTATATGGCTAATAATGCATGTTATATTGATAATAATATAAGTAATTAGTATAATTATTACAGTTCTGGCGGTAATAACTGCATTATATGGGTAATAATGCAGGTTATATTGCTAATAATATAAGTAATAAGTATAATTATTACAGTTCTAGCGATAATAACTGCATTATATGGGTAATAATGCATGTTATATTGATAATAATAAAAGTAATAAGTATATTTATTATAGTTCTATCGATAATAACTGCATTATATGGGTCGTAATGCATGTTATATTGATAATATTGGGAGTAATAAGTATAATTATTATAGTCCTAGCGATAGTAATAGTAAAATATGGCTAATAGTGCATGTTCTATTGATAATAATAAAAGTAATAAGTATATTTATTACAGTTCTATCGATAATAACTGCATAATATGGGTAATAATGCATGTTATATTGATGATAATAAAAGTAATACGTATATTTATTATAATTCTAGCAATTATAACTGCATTATATGGGTAATAATGCATGTTATATTGATAATATCGGGAGTAATAAGTATAATTATTATAGTTCCAGCGATAATAATAGTACAATATGCCTAATAGTGCATGTTATATTGATAATAATAAAAGTAATAAGTATAATTATTATAGTTCTAGCGATAATAATAGTAAAATATGGCTAAGAGTGCATGTTATATTGATAATAGTAAAAGTAATAAGTATATTTATTATAGTTCTATGGATAATAACTGCATAATATGGGTAATAATGCATGTTATATTGATGATAATGAAAGTAGTATGTATATTTATTACAGTTCTAGCGATAATAACTGCATTATATGGGTAATAATGCATGTTATATTGATAATAATAAAAGTAATAAGTATATTTATTATAGTTCTATGGATAATAACTGCATAATATGGGTAATAATGCATGTTATATTGGTGATAATGAAAGTAGTAAGTATATTTATTACAGATCTAGCGATAATAACTGCATTATATGGGTAATAATGCATGTTATATTGATAATATTGGGAGTAATAAGTATAATTATTATAGTCCTAGCGATAATAATAGTAAAATATGGCTAATAGTGTATGTTCTAGTGATAATAATAAAAGTAATAAGTATATGTATTACAGTTCTATCGATAATAACTGCATAATATGGGTAATAATGCATGTTATATTGATGATAATAAAAGTAATACGTATATTTATTATAGTTCTAGCGATAATAACTGCATAATATGGGTAATAATGCATGTTATATTGATGATAATGAAAGTAGTAAATATATTTATTACAGTTCTAGCGATAATAACTGCATTATATGGGTAATAATGCATGTTATATTGATAATATTGGGAGTCATAAGTATAATTATTATAGTCCTAGCGATAATAATAGTAAAATATGGCTAATAGTGCATGTTCTATTGATAATAATAAAAGTAATAAGTATATGTATTACAGTTCTATCGATAATAACTGCATAATATGGGTAATGATGCATGTTATATTGATGATAATAAAAGTAATACGTATATTTATTATAGTTCTAGCGATAATAACTGCATAATACGGGTAATAATGCATGTTATATTGATAATAATATAAGTAATAAGTATAATTATTACAGTTCCAGCGATAATAACTGCATAATATGGGTAATAATGCATGTTATATTGATAATAATAAAAGTAATAAGTATATTTATTATAGTTCTAGCGATTATAACTGCATAATATGGGTTATAATGCATGTTATATTGAGAATAATATAAGTAATAAGTATAATTATTACAGTTCTAGCGATAATAACTGCATTATCGGGGTAATAATGCATGTTATATTGATAATAATATAAGTAGTAAGTATAATTATTACAGTTCTAGCGATAATAACTGCATAATATTGGTAATAATGCATGTTATATTGATGATAATAAAAGTAGTACGTATATTTATTATAGTTCTAGCAATAATAACTGCATAACATGGGTAATAATGCATGTTATATTGATAATAATATAAGTAATAAGTATAATTATTACAGTTCTAGCGATAATAACTGCATAATATGGGTAATAATGCATGTTATATTGATAATAATGAAAGTAATAAGTATATTTATTACAGTTCTATCGATAATAACTGCATAATGTTGGTAATAATGCATGTCTTATTGATGATAATAAAAGTAGTACGTATATTTATTATAGTTCTAGCGATAATAACTGCATAATATGGGTAATAATGCATTATATATTGCTAATAATATAAGTAATAAGTATAATTATTACAGTTCTAGCGATAATAACTGCATTATATGGGTAATAATGCACGTTATATTGATAATATCGGGAGTAATAAGTATAATTATTATAGTTCTAGCGATAATAATAGTACAATATGGATAATAGTGCATGTTATATTGATAATAATAAAAGTAATGAGTATATTTATTACAGTTCTATCGATAATAACTGCATAATATGGGTAATAATGCATGTTATATTGATAATAATATAAGTAATAAGTATAATTATTACAGTTCTAGCGATAATAACTGCATAATATGGGCAATAATGCATGTTATATTGATAATAATAATAGTAATAAGTATATTTATTATAGTTCTATCGATAATAATAGTAAAATATGGGTAATAGTGCATGTTATATTGATAATAATATAAGTAATAAGTATAATTATTACAGTTCTAGCGATAATAACTGCATTATATGGGTAATAATGCATGTTATATTCATAATAATAATAGTAATAAGTATATTTATTATAGTTCTATCGATAATAACTGCATAATATGGGTAATAATGCATGTTATAATGATGATAATGAAAGCTGTAAGTATATTTATTACAGCTCTAGCGATAATAACTGCATTATATGCGTAATAATGCATGTTATATTGATAATATCGGGAGTAATAAGTATAATTATTATATTTCTAGCGATAATAATAGTAAAATATGGGTAATAGTGCATGTTATATTGATAATAATAAAAGTAATAAGTATATTTATTACAGTTCTACCGATAATAACTGCATAATATGGGTAATAATGCATGTTATATTGATAATAATAAAAGTAATAAGTATATTTATTATAGTTCTATCGATAATAGCTGCATAATAATAAAAGTAGTAACTATATTTATTATAGTTCTAGCGATTATAACTGCATAATATGGGTAATAATGCATGTTATATTGAGAATAATGAAAGTAATAAGTATAATTATTACAGTTCTAGCGATAATAACTGCATTATATGCGTAATAATGCATGTTATATTGATAATATCGGGAGTAATAAGTGTAATTATTATAGTTCTAGCGATAATAATAGTAAAATATGGCTAATAGTGCATGTTATATTGATAATAATAAAAGTAATAAGTATAATTATTACAGTTCTATCGATAATAACTGCATAATATTGGTAATAATGCATGTTATATTGATGATAATAAAAGTAGTACGTATATTTATTATAGTTCTAGCGATAATAACTGCATAACATGGGTAATAATGCATGTTATATTGATAATAATATAAGTAATAAGTATAATTATTACAGTTCTAGCGATAATAACTGCATAATATGGGTAATAATGCATGTTATATTGATAATAATGAAAGTAATAAGTATATTTATTACAGTTCTATCGATAATAACTGCATTATATGGGTAATAATGCATGTTATATTGATAATAATATAAGTAATAAGTATATTTATTACAGTTCTATCGATAATAACTGCATAATGTTGGTAATAATGCATGTTTTATTGATGATAATAAAAGTAATACGTATATATATTATAGTTCTATCGATAGTAACTGCATAATATGGGTAATAATGCATGTTATATTGATAATAATATGTAGTAAGTATAATTATTACAGTTCTAGAGATAATAACTGCATTATATGGGTAATAATGCATGTTATATTGATAATAATATAAGTAGTAAGTATAATTACTAGAGTTCTAGCGATAATAACTGCATAATATGGGTAATAATGCATGTTATATTGATAATAATAATAGTAATAAGTATATTTATTATAGTTCTATCGATAATAACTGCATAATATGGGTAATAATGCATGTTATATTGATAATAATATAAGTAATAAGTATAATTATTACAGTTCTAGCGATAATAACTGCATAATATGGGTAATAATGCATGTTATATTGATAATAATAAAAGTAATTAGTATATTTATTACAGTTCTATCGATAATAACTGCATAATGTTGGTAATAATGCATGTCTTATTGATGATAATAAAAGTAGTACGTATTTTTATTATAGTTCTAGCGATAATAACTGCATAACATGGGTAATAATGCATGTTATATTGATAATAATATAAGTAATAAGTATAATTATTACAGTTCTAGCGATAATAACTGCATTATATGCGTAATAATGCATGTTATATTGATAATATCGGGAGTAATAAGTGTAATTATTATAGTTCTAGCGATAATAATAGTAAAATATGGCTAAGAGTGTCTGTTACATTGATAATAATACAAGTAATAAGTATATTTATTATACTTCTGTCGATAATAACTGCATTATATGGGTAATAATGCATGTTATATTGATAATAATACAAGTAATAAGTATAATTACTACAGTTCTAGCGATAATAACTCCATTATATGGGTAATAATGCATGTTATATTGATAATAATATAAGTAATAAGTATAATTATTACAGTTCTAGCGATAATAACTTCATTATATGGGTAATAATGCATGTTATATTGATAATATCGGGAGTAATAAGTATAATTATTATAGTTCTAGCGATAATAATAGTACAATATGGATAATAGTGCATGTTATATTGATAATAATAAAAGTAATGAGTATATTTATTACAGTTCTATCGATAATAACTGCATAATATGGGTAATAATGCATGTTATATTGATAATAATATAAGTAATAAGTATAATTATTACAGTTCTAGCGATAATAACTGCATAATATGGGCAATAATGCATGTTATATTGATAATAATAATAGTAATAAGTATATTTATTATAGTTCCATCGATAATAATAGTAAAATATGGGTAATAGTGCATGTTATATTGATAATAATATAAGTAATAAGTATAATAATTACAGTTCTAGCGATAATAACTGCATTATATGGGTCATAATGCATGTTATATTGATAATATTGGGAGTAATAAGTATAATTATTATAGTCCTAGCGATAGTAATAGTAAAATATGGCTAATAGTGCATGTTCTATTGATAATAATAAAAGTAATAAGTATATTTTTGTTACAGTTCTATCGATAATAACTGCATAATATGGGTAATGATGCATGTTATATTGATGATAATAAAAGTAATACGTATATTTATTATAGTTCTAGCGATAATAACTGCATAATATGGGTAATAATGCATGTTATATTGATAATAATATAAATAATAAGTATAATTATTACAGTTCTGGCGATAATAACTGCATTATATGGGTAATAATGCACGCTATATTGCTAATAATATAAGTAATAAGTATAATTATTACAGTTCTATCGATAATAACTGCATAATATGGGTAATAATGCATGTTATATTGAGAATAATGAAAGTAATAAGTATAATTATTACAGTTCTAGCGATAATAACTGCATTATATGCGTAATAATGCATGTTATATTGATAATATCGGGAGTAATAAGTGTAATTATTATAGTTCTAGCGATAATAATAGTACAATATGGCTAATAGTGCATGTTATATTGATAATATTAAAAGTAATAAGTATAATTATTATAGTTCTAGCGATAATAATAGTAAAATATGGCTAAGAGTGTCTGTTACATTGATAATAATACAAGTAATAAGTATATTTATTATACTTCTGTCGATAATAACTGCATTATATGAGTAATAATGCATGTTATATTGCTAATAATACAAGTAATAAGTATAATTACTACAGTTCTAGCGATAATAACTCCATTATATGGGTAATAATGCATGTTACATTGATAATAATATAAGTAATAAGTATAATTATTACAGTTCTAGCGATAATAACTGCATTATATGGGTAATAATGCATGTTATATTGATAATATCGGGAGTAATAAGTATAATTTTTATAGTTCTAGCGGTAATAATAGTAAAATATGGCTAATAGTGCATGTTATATTGATAATAATAAAAGTAATAAGTATATTTATTATAGTTCTAGCGATTATAACTGCATAATATAAGTTATAATGCATGTTATATTGAGAATAATATAAGTAATAAGTATAATTATTACAGTTCTAGCGATAATAACTGCATTATATGGGTAATAATGCATGTTATATTGATAATAATATAAGTAGTAAGTATAATTATTAGAGTTCTAGCAATAATAACTGCATAATATGGGTAATAATGCATGTTATATTCATAATAATAATAGTAATAAGTATATTTATTATAGTTCTATCGATAATAACTGCATAATATGGGTAATAATGCATGTTATAATGATGATAATGAAAGCTGTAAGTATATTTATTACAGCTCTAGCGATAATAACTGCATTATATGCGTAATAATGCATGTTATATTGATAATATCGGGAGTAATAAGTATAATTATTATATTTCTAGCGATAATAATAGTAAAATATGGGTAATAGTGCATGTTATATTGATAATAATAAAAGTAATAAGTATATTTATTACAGTTCTATCGATAATAACTGCATAATATGGGTAATAATGCATGTTATATTGATAATAATAAAAGTAATAAGTATATTTATTATAGTTCTATCGATAATAGCTGCATAATAATAAAAGTAGTAACTATATTTATTATAGTTCTAGCGATTATAACTGCATAATATGGGTAATAATGCATGTTATATTGAGAATAATGAAAGTAATAAGTAATATTATTACAGTTCTAGCGATAATAACTGCATTATATGCGTAATAATGCATGTTATATTGATAATATCGGGAGTAATAAGTGTAATTATTATAGTTCTAGCGATAATAATAGTAAAATATGGCTAATAGTGCATGTTATATTGATAATAATAAAAGTAATAAGTATATTTATTACAGTTCTATCGATAATAACTGCATAATGTTGGTAATAATGCATGTTTTATTGATGATAATAAAAGTAATACGTATATTTATTATAGTTCTATCGATAATAACTGCATAATATGGGTAATAATGCATGTCATATTGATAATAATATAAGTAATAAGTATAATTATTACAGTTCTATCGATAATAACTGCATAATATTGGTAATAATGCATGTTATATTGATGATAATAAAAGTAGTACGTATATTTATTATAGTTCTAGCGATAATAACTGCATAACATGGGTAATAATGCATGTTATATTGATAATAATATAAGTAATAAGTATAATTATTACAGTTCTAGCGATAATAACTGCATAATATGGGTAATAATGCATGTTATATTGATAATAATGAAAGTAATAAGTATATTTATTACAGTTCTATCGATAATAACTGCATTATATGGGTAATAATGCATGTTATATTGATAATAATATAAGTAGTAAGTATAATTATTACAGTTCTAGCGATAATAACTGCATAATGTTGGTAATAATGCATGTCTTATTGATGATAATAAAAGTAGTACGTATATTTATTATAGTTCTAGCAATAATAACTGCATAACATGGGTAATAATGCATGTTATATTGATAATAATATAAGTAATAAGTATAATTATTACAGTTCTAGCGATAATAACTGCATAATATGGGTAATAATGCATGTTATATTGATAATAATAAAAGTAATAAGTATATTTATTACAGTTCTATCGATAATAACTGCATAATGTTGGTAATAATGCATGTTTTATTGATGATAATAAAAGTAATTCGTATATATATTATAGTTCTATCGATAGTAACTGCATAATATGGGTAATAATGCATGTTATATTGATAATAATATGTAGTAAGTATAATTATTACAGTTCTAGAGATAATAACTGCATTATATGGGTAATAATGCATGTTATATTGATAATAATATAAGTAGTAAGTATAATTACTAGAGTTCTAGCGATAATAACTGCATAATATGGGTAATAATGCATGTTATATTGATAATAATAATAGTAATAAGTATATTTATTATAGTTCTATCGATAATAACTGCATAATATGGGTAATAATGCATGTTATATTGATAATAATATAAGTAATAAGTATAATTATTACAGTTCTAGCGATAATAACTGCATAATATGGGTAATAATGCATGTTATATTGATAATAATAAAAGTAATTAGTATATTTATTACAGTTCTATCGATAATAACTGCATAATGTTGGTAATAATGCATGTCTGATTGATGACAATAAAAGTAGTACGTATTTTTATTATAGTTCTAGCGATAATAACTGCATAACATGGGTAATAATGCATGTTATATTGATAATAATATAAGTAATAAGTATAATTATTACAGTTCTAGCGATAATAACTGCATTATATGCGTAATAATGCATGTTATATTGATAATATCGGGAGTAATAAGTGTAATTATTATAGTTCTAGCGATAATAATAGTAAAATATGGCTAAGAGTGTCTGTTACATTGATAATAATACAAGTAATAAGTATATTTATTATTCTTCTGTCGATAATAACTGCATTATATGGGTAATAATGCATGTTATATTGATAATAATACAAGTAATAAGTATAATTACTACAGTTCTAGCGATAATAACTCCATTATATGGGTAATAATGCATGTTATATTGATAATAATATAAGTAATAAGTATAATTATTACAGTTCTAGCGATAATAACTTCATTATATGGGTAATAATGCATGTTATATTGATAATATCGGGAGTAATAAGTATAATTATTATAGTTCTAGCGATAATAATAGTACAATATGGATAATAGTGCATGTTATATTGATAATAATAAAAGTAATGAGTATATTTATTACAGTTCTATCGATAATAACTGCATAATATGGGTAATAATGCATGTTATATTGATAATAATATAAGTAATAAGTATAATTATTACAGTTCTAGCGATAATAACTGCATAATATGGGCAATAATGCATGTTATATTGATAATAATAATAGTAATAAGTATATTTATTATAGTTCTATCGATAATAATAGTAAAATATGGGTAATAGTGCATGTTATATTGATAATAATATAAGTAATAAGTATAATAATTACAGTTCTAGCGATAATAACTGCATTATATGGGTCATAATGCATGTTATATTGATAATATTGGGAGTAATAAGTATAATTATTATAGTCCTAGCGATAGTAATAGTAAAATATGGCTAATAGTGCATGTTCTATTGATAATAATAAAAGTAATAAGTATATTTTTGTTACAGTTCTATCGATAATAACTGCATAATATGGGTAATGATGCATGTTATATTGATGATAATAAAAGTAATACGTATATTTATTATAGTTCTAGCGATAATAACTGCATAATATGGGTAATAATGCATGTTATATTGATAATAATATAAATAATAAGTATAATTATTACAGTTCTGGCGATAATAACTGCATTATATGGGTAATAATGCACGCTATATTGCTAATAATATAAGTAATAAGTATAATTATTACAGTTCTATCGATAATAACTGCATAATATGGGTAATAATGCATGTTATATTGAGAATAATGAAAGTAATAAGTATAATTATTACAGTTCTAGCGATAATAACTGCATTATATGCGTAATAATGCATGTTATATTGATAATATCGGGAGTAATAAGTGTAATTATTATAGTTCTAGCGATAATAATAGTACAATATGGCTAATAGTGCATGTTATATTGATAATATTAAAAGTAATAAGTATAATTATTATAGTTCTAGCGATAATAATAGTAAAATATGGCTAAGAGTGTCTGTTACATTGATAATAATACAAGTAATAAGTATATTTATTATACTTCTGTCGATAATAACTGCATTATATGAGTAATAATGCATGTTATATTGATAATAATACAAGTAATAAGTATAATTACTACAGTTCTAGCGATAATAACTCCATTATATGGGTAATAATGCATGTTACATTGATAATAATATAAGTAATAAGTATAATTATTACAGTTCTAGCGATAATAACTGCATTATATGGGTAATAATGCATGTTATATTGATAACATCGGGAGTAATAAGTATAATTATTATAGTTCTAGCGATAATAATAGTACAATATGGATAATAGTGCATGTTATATTGATAATAATAAAAGTAATGAGTATATTTATTACAGTTCTATCGATAATAACTGCATAACATGGGTAATAATGCATGTTATATTGATAATAATATAAGTAATAAGTATATTTATTATAGTTCTAGCGATTATGACTGCATAATATAAGTTATAATGCATGTTATATTGAGAATAATATAAGTAATAAGTATAATTATTACAGTTCTAGCGATAATAACTGCATTATATGGGTAATAATGCATGTTCAATTGATAATAATATAAGTAGTAGGTATAATTATTAGAGTTCTAGCGATAATAACTGCATAATATGGGTAATAATGCATGTTATATTGATAATAATAATAGTAATAAGTATATTTATTATAGTTCTATCGATAATAACTGCATAATATGGGTAATAATGCATGTTATATTGATGATAATGAAAGTTGTAAGTATATTTATTACTGTTCTAGCGATAATATCTGCATTATATGCGTAATAATGCATGTTATATTGATAATATCGGGAGTAATAAGTATAATTATTATAGTTCTAGCGATGATAATCGTAAAATATGGGTAATAGTGCATGTTATATTGATAATAACATAAGTAATAAGTATAATTATTACAGTTCTACCGATAATAACTGTATTATATGGGTCATAATGCATGTTATATTGATAATATTGGGAGTAATAAGTATAATTATTGCAGTTCTAGCGATAATAATAGTACAATATGGCGAATAATGCACGTTATATTGATAATATCGGGAGTAGTAAGTATAAGTATTATAGTTCTTGCGATAATAATAGTAAAATATGGCTAATAGTGCATGTTATATTGATAATAATAAAAGTAATAAGTATATTTATTACAGTTCTATCGATGATAACTGCATAATATGGGTAATAATGCATGTTATATTGATAATAATATAAGTAATAAGTATAATTATTACAGTTCTGGCGATATTAACTGCAGTATATGGGTAATAATGCATGTTATATTGATAATAATAAAAGTAATAAGTATTATTTATTATAGTTCTATCGATAATAACTGCATAATATGGGTAATAATGCATGTTATTTTGATGATAATGAAAGCAGTAAGTATATTTAGTACAGTTCTATCGATAATAACTGCATAATATGGGTAATAATGCATGTTATATTGATAATAATTAAAGTAATAAGTATATTTATTATAGTTCTATGGATAATAACTGCATAATATGGGTAATAATGCATGTTATATTGATGATAATGAAAGTAGTAAGTATATGTATTACAGTTCTAGCGATAATAACTGCATTATATGGGTAATAATGCATGTTATATTGATAATATTGGGAGTTATAAGTATAATTATTATAGTCCTAGCGATAATAATAGTAAAATATGGCTAATAGTGCATGTTCTATTGATAATACTAAAAGTAATAAGTATATGTATTACAGTTCTATCGATAATAACTGCATAATATGGGTAATGATGCATGTTATATTGATGATAATAAAAGTAATACGTATATTTATTATAGTTCTAGCGATAATAACTGCATAATATGGGTAATAATGCATGTTATATTGATAATAATATAAGTAATAAGTATAATTATTACAGTTCTAGCGATAATAACTGCATAATATGGGTAATAATGCACGTTATATTGCTAACAATATAAGTAATAAGTATAATTATTACAGTTCTAGCGATAATAACTGCATTATATGCGTAATAATGCATGTTATATTGATAATATCGGGAGCAATAAGTGTAATTATTATAGTTCTAGCGATAATAATAGTACAATATGGCTAATAGTGCATGTTATATTGATAATATTAAAAGTAATAAGTATAATTATTATAGTTCTAGCGATAATAATAGTAAAATATGGCTAAGAGTGTCTGTTACATTGATAATAATACAAGTAATAAGTATATTTATTATACTTCTGTCGATAATAACTGCATTATATGAGTAATAATGCATGTTATATTGATAATAATACAAGTAATAAGTATAATTACTACAGTTCTAGCGATAATAACTCCATTATATGGGTAATAATGCATGTTACATTGATAATAATATAAGTAATAAGTATAATTATTACAGTTCTAGCGATAATAACTGCATTATATGGGTAATAATGCATGTTATATTGATAATAATATAAGTAATAAGTATAAATATTACAGTTCTAGCGATAATAACTGCATAATATGGGTAATAATGCACGTTACACTGCTAATAATATAAGTAATAAGTATAATTATTACAGTTCTGGTGATAATAACTGCATTATATGGGTAATAATGCATGTTATATTGATAATATCGGGAGTAATAAGTATAATTTTTATAGTTCTAGCGGTAATAATAGTAAAATATGGCTAATAGTGCATGTTATATTGATAATAATAAAAGTAATAAGTATATTTATTATAGTTCTAGCGATTATAACTGCATAATATAAGTTATAATGCATGTTATATTGAGAATAATATAAGTAATAAGTATAATTATTACAGTTCTAGCGATAATAACTGCATTATATGGGTAATAATGCATGTTATATTGATAATAATATAAGTAGTAAGTATAATTATTAGAGTTCTAGCAATAATAACTGCATAATATGGGTAATAATGCATGTTATATTCATAATAATAATAGTAATAAGTATATTTATTATAGTTCTATCGATAATAACTGCATAATATGGGTAATAATGCATGTTATAATGATGATAATGAAAGCTGTAAGTATATTTATTACAGCTCTAGCGATAATAACTGCATTATATGCGTAATAATGCATGTTATATTGATAATATCGGGAGTAATAAGTATAATTATTATATTTCTAGCGATAATAATAGTAAAATATGGGTAATAGTGCATGTTATATTGATAATAATAAAAGTAATAAGTATATTTATTACAGTTCTATCGATAATAACTGCATAATATGGGTAATAATGCATGTTATATTGATAATAATAAAAGTAATAAGTATATTTATTATAGTTCTATCGATAATAGCTGCATAATAATAAAAGTAGTAACTATATTTATTATAGTTCTAGCGATTATAACTGCATAATATGGGTAATAATGCATGTTATATTGAGAATAATGAAAGTAATAAGTATAATTATTACAGTTCTAGCGATAATAACTGCATTATATGCGTAATAATGCATGTTATATTGATAATATCGGGAGTAATAAGTGTAATTATTATAGTTCTAGCGATAATAATAGTAAAATATGGCTAATAGTGCATGTTATATTGATAATAATAAAAGTAATAAGTATATTTATTACAGTTCTATCGATAATAACTGCATAATGTTGGTAATAATGCATGTTTTATTGATGATAATAAAAGTAATACGTATATTTATTATAGTTCTATCGATAATAACTGCATAATATGGGTAATAATGCATGTCATATTGATAATAATATAAGTAATAAGTATAATTATTACAGTTCTATCGATAATAACTGCATAATATTGGTAATAATGCATGTTATATTGATGATAATAAAAGTAGTACGTATATTTATTATAGTTCTAGCGATAATAACTGCATAACATGGGTAATAATGCATGTTATATTGATAATAATATAAGTAATAAGTATAATTATTACAGTTCTAGCGATAATAACTGCATAATATGGGTAATAATGCATGTTATATTGATAATAATGAAAGTAATAAGTATATTTATTACAGTTCTATCGATAATAACTGCATTATATGGGTAATAATGCATGTTATATTGATAATAATATAAGTAGTAAGTATAATTATTACAGTTCTAGCGATAATAACTGCATAATGTTGGTAATAATGCATGTCTTATTGATGATAATAAAAGTAGTACGTATACTTATTATAGTTCTAGCAATAATAACTGCATAACATGGGTAATAATGCATGTTATATTGATAATAATATAAGTAATAAGTATAATTATTACAGTTCTAGCGATAATAACTGCATAATATGGGTAATAATGCATGTTATATTGATAATAATAAAAGTAATAAGTATATTTATTACAGTTCTATCGATAATAACTGCATAATGTTGGTAATAATGCATGTTTTATTGATGATAATAAAAGTAATTCGTATATATATTATAGTTCTATCGATAGTAACTGCATAATATGGGTAATAATGCATGTTATATTGATAATAATATGTAGTAAGTATAATTATTACAGTTCTAGAGATAATAACTGCATTATATGGGTAATAATGCATGTTATATTGATAATAATATAAGTAGTAAGTATAATTACTAGAGTTCTAGCGATAATAACTGCATAATATGGGTAATAATGCATGTTATATTGATAATAATAATAGTAATAAGTATATTTATTATAGTTCTATCGATAATAACTGCATAACATGGGTAATAATGCATGTTATATTGATAATAATATAAGTAATAAGTATAATTATTACAGTTCTAGCGATAATAACTGCATTATATGCGTAATAATGCATGTTATATTGATAATATCGGGAGTAATAAGTGTAATTATTATAGTTCTAGCGATAATAATAGTAAAATATGGCTAAGAGTGTCTGTTACATTGATAATAATACAAGTAATAAGTATATTTATTATTCTTCTGTCGATAATAACTGCATTATATGGGTAATAATGCATGTTATATTGATAATAATACAAGTAATAAGTATAATTACTACAGTTCTAGCGATAATAACTCCATTATATGGGTAATAATGCATGTTATATTGATAATAATATAAGTAATAAGTATAATTATTACAGTTCTAGCGATAATAACTTCATTATATGGGTAATAATGCATGTTATATTGATAATATCGGGAGTAATAAGTATAATTATTATAGTTCTAGCGATAATAATAGTACAATATGGATAATAGTGCATGTTATATTGATAATAATAAAAGTAATGAGTATATTTATTACAGTTCTATCGATAATAACTGCATAATATGGGTAATAATGCATGTTATATTGATAATAATATAAGTAATAAGTATAATTATTACAGTTCTAGCGATAATAACTGCATAATATGGGCAATAATGCATGTTATATTGATAATAATAATAGTAATAAGTATATTTATTATAGTTCTATCGATAATAATAGTAAAATATGGGTAATAGTGCATGTTATATTGATAATAATATAAGTAATAAGTATAATAATTACAGTTCTAGCGATAATAACTGCATTATATGGGTCATAATGCATGTTATATTGATAATATTGGGAGTAATAAGTATAATTATTATAGTCCTAGCGATAGTAATAGTAAAATATGGCTAATAGTGCATGTTCTATTGATAATAATAAAAGTAATAAGTATATTTTTGTTACAGTTCTATCGATAATAACTGCATAATATGGGTAATGATGCATGTTATATTGATGATAATAAAAGTAATACGTATATTTATTATAGTTCTAGCGATAATAACTGCATAATATGGGTAATAATGCATGTTATATTGATAATAATATAAATAATAAGTATAATTATTACAGTTCTGGCGATAATAACTGCATTATATGGGTAATAATGCACGCTATATTGCTAATAATATAAGTAATAAGTATAATTATTACAGTTCTATCGATAATAACTGCATAATATGGGTAATAATGCATGTTATATTGAGAATAATGAAAGTAATAAGTATAATTATTACAGTTCTAGCGATAATAACTGCATTATATGCGTAATAATGCATGTTATATTGATAATATCGGGAGTAATAAGTGTAATTATTATAGTTCTAGCGATAATAATAGTACAATATGGCTAATAGTGCATGTTATATTGATAATATTAAAAGTAATAAGTATAATTATTATAGTTCTAGCGATAATAATAGTAAAATATGGCTAAGAGTGTCTGTTACATTGATAATAATACAAGTAATAAGTATATTTATTATACTTCTGTCGATAATAACTGCATTATATGAGTAATAATGCATGTTATATTGATAATAATACAAGTAATAAGTATAATTACTACAGTTCTAGCGATAATAACTCCATTATATGGGTAATAATGCATGTTACATTGATAATAATATAAGTAATAAGTATAATTATTACAGTTCTAGCGATAATAACTGCATTATATGGGTAATAATGCATGTTATATTGATAACATCGGGAGTAATAAGTATAATTATTATAGTTCTAGCGATAATAATAGTACAATATGGATAATAGTGCATGTTATATTGATAATAATAAAAGTAATGAGTATATTTATTACAGTTCTATCGATAATAACTGCATAACATGGGTAATAATGCATGTTATATTGATAATAATATAAGTAATAAGTATATTTATTATAGCTCTAGCGATTATGACTGCATAATATAAGTTATAATGCATGTTATATTGAGAATAATATAAGTAATAAGTATAATTATTACAGTTCTAGCGATAATAACTGCATTATATGGGTAATAATGCATGTTCAATTGATAATAATATAAGTAGTAGGTATAATTATTAGAGTTCTAGCGATAATAACTGCATAATATGGGTAATAATGCATGTTATATTGATAATAATAATAGTAATAAGTATATTTATTATAGTTCTATCGATAATAACTGCATAATATGGGTAATAATGCATGTTATATTGATGATAATGAAAGTTGTAAGTATATTTATTACTGTTCTAGCGATAATATCTGCATTATATGCGTAATAATGCATGTTATATTGATAATATCGGGAGTAATAAGTATAATTATTATAGTTCTAGCGATGATAATCGTAAAATATGGGTAATAGTGCATGTTATATTGATAATAACATAAGTAATAAGTATAATTATTACAGTTCTACCGATAATAACTGTATTATATGGGTCATAATGCATGTTATATTGATAATATTGGGAGTAATAAGTATAATTATTGCAGTTCTAGCGATAATAATAGTACAATATGGCGAATAATGCACGTTATATTGATAATATCGGGAGTAGTAAGTATAAGTATTATAGTTCTTGCGATAATAATAGTAAAATATGGCTAATAGTGCATGTTATATTGATAATAATAAAAGTAATAAGTATATTTATTACAGTTCTATCGATGATAACTGCATAATATGGGTAATAATGCATGTTATATTGATAATAATATAAGTAATAAGTATAATTATTACAGTTCTGGCGATATTAACTGCAGTATATGGGTAATAATGCATGTTATATTGATAATAATAAAAGTAATAAGTATATTTATTATAGTTCTATGGATAATAACTGCATAATATGGGTAATAATGCATGTTATATTGATGATAATGAAAGTAGTAAGTATATGTATTACAGTTCTAGCGATAATAACTGCATTATATGGGTAATAATGCATGTTATATTGATAATATTGGGAGTTATAAGTATAATTATTATAGTCCTAGCGATAATAATAGTAAAATATGGCTAATAGTGCATGTTCTATTGATAATACTAAAAGTAATAAGTATATGTATTACAGTTCTATCGATAATAACTGCATAATATGGGTAATGATGCATGTTATATTGATAATAATATAAGTAATAAGTATAATTATTACAGTTCTAGCGATAATAACTGCATAATATGGGTAATAATGCACGTTATATTGCTAACAATATAAGTAATAAGTATAATTATTACAGTTCTAGCGATAATAACTGCATTATATGGGTAATAATGCATGTTATATTGATAATATCGGGAGTAATAAGTATAATTATTATAGTTCTAGCGATAATAATAGTACACTATGGCTAATAATGCATGTTATATTGATAATATCGGGAGTAATAAGTATAATTGTTATAGTTCTAGCGATAATAATAGTAAAATATGGCTAATTGTGCATGTTATATTGATAATAATAAAAGTAATAAGTATATTTATTACAGTTCTATCGATAATAACTGCATAATATGGGTATTAATGCATGTTATATTGATGATAATAAAAGTAATACGTATATGTATTATAGTTCTAGCGATAATAACTGCATAATATGGGTAATAATGCATGTTATATTGATAATAGTATAAGTAATAAGTATAATTATTACAGTTCTGGCGATAATAACTGCATTATATGGGTAATAATGCACGTTATATTGCTAATAATATAAGTAATAAGTATAATTATTATAATTCTAGCGATAATAATAGTAAAATATGGCTAATAGTGCATGTTATATTGATAATAATAAATGTAATAAGTATATTTATTATAGTTCTATCGATAATAACTGCATAATATGGGTAATAATGCATGTTATATTGATGATAATAAAAGTAATACGTATATTTATTATAGTTCTAGCGATTATAACTGCATTATATGGGTAATAATGCATGTTATATTGATAATATCGGGAGTAATAAGTATAATTATTATAGTTCCAGCGATAATAATAGTACAATGTGCCTAATAGTGCATGTTATATTGATAATAATAAAAGTAATAAGTATATGTATTACAGTTCTATCGATAATAACTGCATAATATGGGTAATGATGCATGTTATATTGATGATAATAAAAGTAATACGTATATTTATTATAGTTCCAGCGATAATAACTGCATAATATGGGTAATAATGCATGTTATATTGATAATAATATAAATAATAAGTATAATTATTACAGTTCTGGCGATAATAACTGCATTATATGGGTAATAATACACGTTATATTGCTAATAATATAAGTAATAAGTATAATTATTACAGTTCTAGCGATCATAACTGCATTATATGGGTAATAATGCATGTTATATTGATAATAATATAAGTAATAAGTATAATTATTACAGTTCTAGCGATAATAACTGCATTATATGGGTCGTAATGCATGTTATATTGATAATATTGGGAGTAATAAGTATAATTATTATAGTCCTAGCGATAGTAATAGTAAAATATGGCTAATAGTGCATGTTCTATTGATAATAATAAAAGTAATAAGTATATTTTTTACAGTTCTATCGATAATAACTGCGTAATATGGGTAATAATGCATGTTATATTGATGATAATGAAAGTTGCAAGTATATTTATTACATTTCTAGCGATAATAACTGCATTATATGCGTAATAATGCATGTTATATTGATAATAATAAAAGTAATAAGTATATTTATTATAGTTCCATGGATAATAACTGCATAATATGGGTAATAATGCATGTTATATTGATGATAATGAAAATAGTAAGTATATTTATTACAGTTCTAGCGATAATAACTGCATTATATGGGTAATAATGCATGTTATATTCATAATATTGGGAGTAATAAGTATAATTATTGTAGTCCTAGCGATAGTAATAGTAAAATATGGCTAATAGTGCATGTTCTATTGATAATAATAAAAGTAATAAGTATATTTATTACAGTTCTATCGATAATAACTGCGTAATATGGGTAATAATGCATGTTATATTGATGATAATGAAAATAGTAAGTATATTTATTACAGTTCTAGCGATAATAACTGCATTATATGGGTAATAATGCACGTTATATTGCTAATAATATAAGTAATAAGTATATTTATTACAGTTCTATCGATAATAACTGCATAATATGGGTAATGATGCATGTTATATTGATGATAATAAAAGTAATACGAATATTTATTATAGTTCTAGCGATAATAACTGCATAATATGGGTAATAATGCATGTTATATTGATGATAATGAAAGTAGTAAATATATTTATTACAGTTCTAGCGATAATAACTGCATTATATGGGTAATAATGCATGTTATATTGATAATATTGGGAGTAATAAGTATAATTATTATAGTCCTAGCGATAATAATAGTAAAATATGCCTAATAGTGCATGTTATATTGATAATAATAAAAGTAATAAGTATAATTATTATAGTTCTAGCGATAATAATAGTAAAATATGGCTAAGAGTGCATGTTATATTGATAATAGTAAAAGTAATAAGTATATTTATTATAGTTCTATGGATAATAACTGCATAATATGGGTAATAATGCATGTTATATTGATGATAATGAAAGTAGTAAGTATATTTATTACAGTTCTAGCGATAATAACTGCATTATATGGGTAATAATGCATGTTATATTGATAATAATAAAAGTAATAAGTATATTTATTATAGTTCTATGGATAATAACTGCATAATATGGGTAATAATGCATGTTATATTGGTGATAATGAAAGTAGTAAGTATATTTATTACAGATCTAGCGATAATAACTGCATTATATGGGTAATAATGCATGTTATATTGATAATATTGGGAGTAATAAGTATAATTATTATAGTCCTAGCGATAATAATAGTAAAATATGGCTAATAGTGTATGTTCTAGTGATAATAATAAAAGTAATAAGTATATGTATTACAGTTCTATCGATAATAACTGCATAATATGGGTAATAATGCATGTTATATTGATGATAATAAAAGTAATACGTATATTTATTATAGTTCTAGCGATAATAACTGTATAATATGGGTAATGATGCATGTTATATTGATGATAATAAAAGTAATACGTATATTTATTATAATTCTAGCAATTATAACTGCATTATATGGGTAATAGTGCATGTTATATTGATAATATCGGGAGTAATAAGTATAATTATTATAGTTCCAGCGATAATAATAGTACAATATGCCTAATAGTGCATGTTATATTGATAATAATAAAAGTAATAAGTATAATTATTATAGTTCTAGCGATAATAATAGTAAAATATGGCTAAGAGTGCATGTTATATTGATAATAGTAAAAGTAATAAGTATATTTATTATAGTTCTATGGATAATAACTGCATAATATGGGTAATAATGCATGTTATATTGATGATAATGAAAGTAGTAAGTATATTTATTACAGTTCTAGCGATAATAACTGCATTATATGGGTAATAATGCATGTTATATTGATAATAATAAAAGTAATAAGTATATTTATTATAGTTCTATGGATAATAACTGCATAATATGGGTAATAATGCATGTTATATTGGTGATAATGAAAGTAGTAAGTATATTTATTACAGATCTAGCGATAATAACTGCATTATATGGGTAATAATGCATGTTATATTGATAATATTGGGAGTAATAAGTATAATTATTATAGTCCTAGCGATAATAATAGTAAAATATGGCTAATAGTGTATGTTCTAGTGATAATAATAAAAGTAATAAGTATATGTATTACAGTTCTATCGATAATAACTGCATAATATGGGTAATAATGCATGTTATATTGATGATAATAAAAGTAATACGTATATTTATTATAGTTCTAGCGATAATAACTGTATAATATGGGTAATGATGCATGTTATATTGATGATAATAAAAGTAATACGTATATTTATTATAGTTCTAGCGATAATAACTGCATAATACGGGTAATAATGCATGTTATATTGATAATAATATAAGTAATAAGTATAATTATTACAGTTCTAGCGATAATAACTGCATAATATGGGTAATAATGCATGTTATATTGATAATAATAAAAGTAATAAGTATATTTATTATAGTTCTAGCGATTATAACTGCATAATATGGGTTATAATGCATGTTATATTGAGAATAATATAAGTAATAAGTATAATTATTACAGTTCTAGCGATAATAACTGCATTATCGGGGTAATAATGCATGTTATATTGATGATAATAAAAGTAATACGCTTATTTATTATAGTTCTAGCGATAATAACTGCATAATATGGGTAATAATGCATGTTATATTGATAATAATAAAAGTAATAAGTATATTTATTACAGTTCTATCGATAATAACTGCATAATGTTGATAATAATGCATGTTTTATTGATGATAATAAAAGTAATACGTATATATATTATAGTTCTATCGATAGTAACTGCATAATATGGGTAATAATGCATGTTATATTGATAATAATATGTAGTAAGTATAATTATTACAGTTCTAGAGATAATAACTGCATTATATGGGTAATAATGCATGTTATATTGATAATAATATAAGTAGTAAGTATAATTACTAGAGTTCTAGCGATAATAACTGCATAATATGGGTAATAATGCATGTTATATTGATAATAATAATAGTAATAAGTATATTTATTATAGTTCTATCGATAATAACTGCATAATATGGGTAATAATGCATGTTATATTGATAATAATATAAGTAATAAGTATAATTATTACAGTTCTAGCGATAATAACTGCATAATATGGGTAATAATGCATGTTATATTGATAATAATAGAAGTAATTAGTATATTTATTACAGTTCTATCGATAATAACTGCATAATGTTGGTAATAATGCATGTCTTATTGATGATAATAAAAGTAGTACGTATTTTTATTATAGTTCTAGCGATAATAACTGCATAACATGGGTAATAATGCATGTTATATTGATAATAATATAAGTAATAAGTATAATTATTACAGTTCTAGCGATAATAACTGCATTATATGCGTAATAATGCATGTTATATTGATAATATCGGGAGTAATAAGTGTAATTATTATAGTTCTAGCGATAATAATAGTAAAATATGGCTAAGAGTGTCTGTTACATTGATAATAATACAAGTAATAAGTATATTTATTATACTTCTGTCGATAATAACTGCATTATATGGGTAATAATGCATGTTATATTGATAATAATACAAGTAATAAGTATAATTACTACAGTTCTAGCGATAATAACTCCATTATATGGATAATAATGCATGTTATATTGATAATATCGGGAGTAATAAGTATAATTATTATAGTTCTAGCGATAACAATAGTACAATATGGATAATAGTGCATGTTATGTTGATAATAATAAAAGTAATGAGTATATTTATTACAGTTCTATCGATAATAACTGCATAATATGGGTAATAATGCATGTTATATTGATAATAATATGTAGTAAGTATAATTATTACAGTTCTAGCGATAATAACTTCATTATATGGGTAATAATGCATGTTATATTGATAATATCGGGAGTAATAAGTATAATTATTATAGTTCTAGCGATAACAATAGTACAATATGGATAATAGTGCATGTTATGTTGATAATAATAAAAGTAATGAGTATATTTATTACAGTTCTATCGATAATAACTGCATAATATGGGTAATAGTGCATGTTATATTGATAATAATATAAGTAATAAGTATAATAATTACAGTTCTAGCGATAATAACTGCATTATATGGGTCATAATGCATGTTATATTGATAATATTGGGAGTAATAAGTATAATTATTATAGTCCTCGCGATAGTAATAGTAAAATATGGCTAATAGTGCATGTTCTATTGATAATAATAAAAGTAATAAGTATATTTTTGTTACAGTTCTATCGATAATAACTGCATAATATGGGTAATGATGCATGTTATATTGATGATAATAAAAGTAATACGTATATTTATTATAGTTCTAGCGATAATAACTGCATAATATGGGTAATAATGCATGTTATATTGATAATAATATAAATAATAAGTATAATTATTACAGTTCTGGCGATAATAACTGCATTATATGGGTAATAATGCACGCTATATTGCTAATAATATAAGTAATAAGTATAATTATTACAGTTCTATCGATAATAACTGCATAATATGGGTAATAATGCATGTTATATTGATAATAATATAAGTAATAAGTATAATTATTACAGTTGTAGCGATAATAACTGCATTATATGGGTAATAATGCATGTTATATTGATAATAATAATAGTAATAAGTGTATTTATTATAGTTCTATCGATAATAACTGCATAATATGGGTAATAATGCATGTTATATTGATGATAATGAAAGCTGTAAGTATATTTATTACAGCTCTAGCGATAATAACTGCATTATATGCGTAATAATGCATGTTATATTGATAATATCGGGAGTAATAAGTATAATTATTATAGTTCTAGCGACAATAATAGTAAAATATGGGTAATAGTGCATGTTATATTGATAATAATAAAAGTAATAAGTATATTTATTACAGTTCTATCGATAATAACTGCATAATATGGGTAATAATGCATGTTATATTGATAATAATAAAAGTAATAAGTATATTTATTATAGTTCTATCGATAATAGCTGCATAATAATAAAAGTAGTAACTATATTTATTATAGTTCTAGCGATTATAACTGCATAATATGGGTAATAATGCATGTTATATTGAGAATAATGAAAGTAATAAGTATAATTATTACAGTCCTAGCGATAATAACTGCATTATATGCGTAATAATGCATGTTATATTGATAATATCGGGAGTAATAAGTGTAATTATTATAGTTCTAGCGATAATAATAGTACAATATGGCTAATAGTGCATGTTATATTGATAATATTAAAAGTAATAAGTATAATTATTATAGTTCTAGCGATAATAATAGTAAAATATGGCTAAGAGTGTCTGTTACATTGATAATAATACAAGTAATAAGTATATTTATTATACTTCTGTCGATAATAACTGCATTATATGGGTAATAATGCATGTTATATTGATAATAATACAAGTAATAAGTATAATTACTACAGTTCTAGCGATAATAACTCCATTATATGGGTAATAATGCATGTTACATTGATAATAATATAAGTAATAAGTATAATTATTACAGTTCTAGCGATAATAACTGCATTATATGGGTAATAATGCATGTTATATTGATAATATCGGGAGTAATAAGTATAATTATTATAGTTCTAGCGATAATAATAGTACAATATGGATAATAGTGCATGTTATATTGATAATAATAAAAGTAATGAGTATAATTATTACAGTTCTAGCGATAATAACTGCATAATATTGGTAATAATGCATGTTATATTGATGATAATAAAAGTAGTACGTATTTTTATTATAATTCTAGCGATAATAACTGCATAACATGGGTAATAATGCATGTTATATTGATAATAATATAAGTAATAAGTATATTTATTATAGTTCTAGCGATTATGACTGCATAATATAAGTTATAATGCATGTTATATTGAGAATAATATAAGTAATAAGTATAATTATTACAGTTCTAGCGATAATAACTGCATTATATGGGTAATAATGCATGTTAAATTGATAATAATATAAGTAGTAGGTATAATTATTAGAGTTCTAGCGATAATAACTGCATAATATGGGTAATAATGCATGTTATATTGATAATAATAATAGTAATAAGTATATTTATTATAGTTCTATCGATAATAACTGCATAATATGGGTAATAATGCATGTTATATTGATGATAATGAAAGTTGTAAGCATACTTATTACTGTTCTAGCGATAATATCTGCATTATATGCGTAATAATGCATGTTATATTAATAATATCGGGAGTAATAAGTATAATTATTATAGTTCTAGCGATGATAATCGTAAAATATGGGTAATAGTGCATGTTATATTGATAATAACATAAGTAATAAGTATAATTATTACAGTTCTACCGATAATAACTGTATTATATGGGTCATAATGCATGTTATATTGATAATATTGGGAGTAATAAGTATAATTATTGCAGTTCTAGCGATAATAATAGTACAATATGGCGAATAATGCACGTTATATTGATAATATCGGGAGTAGTAAGTATAAGTATTATAGTTCTTGCGATAATAATAGTAAAATATGGCTAATAGTGCATGTTATATTGATAATAATAAAAGTAATAAGTATATTTATTACAGTTCTATCGATGATAACTGCATAATATGGGTAATAATGCATGTTATATTGATAATAATATAAGTAATAAGTATAATTATTACAGTTCTGGCGATATTAACTGCAGTATATGGGTAATAATGCATGTTATATTGATAATAATAAAAGTAATAAGTATTATTTATTATAGTTCTATCGATAATAACTGCATAATATGGGTAATAATGCATGTTATTTTGATGATAATGAAAGTAGTAAGTATATTTAGTACAGTTCTATCGATAATAACTGCATAATATGGGTAATAATGCATGTTATATTGATAATAATTAAAGTAATAAGTATATTTATTATAGTTCTATGGATAATAACTGCATAATATGGGTAATAATGCATGTTATATTGATGATAATGAAAGTAGTAAGTATATGTATTACAGTTCTAGCGATAATAACTGCATTATATGGGTAATAATGCATGTTATATTGATAATATTGGGAGCTATAAGTATAATTATTATAGTCCTAGCGATAATAATAGTAAAATATGGCTAATAGTGCATGTTCTATTGATAATAATAAAAGTAATAAGTATATGTATTACAGTTCTATCGATAATAACTGCATAATAAGGGTAATGATGCATGTTATATTGACGATAATAAAAGTAATACGTATATTTATTATAGTTCTAGCGATAATAACTGCATAATATGGGTAATAATGCATGTTATATTGATAATAATATAAGTAATAAGTATAATTATTACAGTTCTAGCGATAATAACTGCATAATATGGGTAATAATGCACGTTATATTGCTAACAATATAAGTAATAAGTATAATTATTACAGTTCTAGCGATAATAACTGCATTATATGGGTAATAATGCATGTTATATTGATAATATCGGGAGTAATAAGTATAATTATTATAGTTCTAGCGATAATAATAGTACACTATGGCTAATAATGCATGTTATATTGATAATATCGGGAGTAATAAGTATAATTGTTATAGTTCTAGCGATAATAATAGTAAAATATGGCTAATTGTGCATGTTATATTGATAATAATAAAAGTAATAAGTATATTTATTACAGTTCTATCGATAATAACTGCATAATATGGGTATTAATGCATGTTATATTGATGATACTAAAAGTAATACGTATATTTATTATAGTTCTAGCGATAATAACTGCATAATATGGGTAATAATGCATGTTATATTGATAATAGTATAAGTAATAAGTATAATTATTACAGTTCTGGCGATAATAACTGCATTATATGGGTAATAATGCACGTTATATTGCTAATAATATAAGTAATAAGTATAATTATTATAATTCTAGCGATAATAATAGTAAAATATGGCTAATAGTGCATGTTATATTGATAATAATAAATGTAATAAGTATATTTATTATAGTTCTATCGATAATAACTGCATAATATGGGTAATAATGCATGTTATATTGATGATAATAAAAGTAGTAACTATATTTATTATAGTTCTAGCGATTATAACTGCATAATATGGGTAATAATGCATGTTATATTGATAATAATATAAGTAATAAGTATAATTATTACAGTTCTAGCGATAATAACTGCATAATATGGGTAATAATGCACGTTATATTGCTAACAATATAAGTAATAAGTATAATTATTACAGTTCTAGCGATAATAACTGCATTATATGGGTAATAATGCATGTTATATTGATAATATCGGGAGTAATAAGTATAATTATTATAGTTCTAGCGATAATAATAGTACAATATGGCTAATAATGCATGTTATATTGATAATATCGGGAGTAATAAGTATAATTGTTATAGTTCTAGCGATAATAATAGTAAAATATGGCTAATAGTGCATGTTATATTGATAATAATAAAAGTAATAAGTATATTTATTACAGTTCTATCGATAATAACTGCATAATATGGGTATTAATGCATGTTATATAGATGATAATAAAAGTAATACGTATATTTATTATAGTTCTAGCGATAATAACTGCATAATATGGGTAATAATGCATGTTATATTGATAATAATATAAATAATAAGTATAATTATTACAGTTCTGGCGATAATAACTGCATTATATGGGTAATAATACACGTTATATTGCTAATAATATAAGTAATAAGTATAATTATTACAGTTCTAGCGATAATAACTGCATTATATGCGTAATAATGCATGTTATATTGATAATATCGGGAGTAATAAGTGTAATTATTATAGTTCTAGCGATAATAATAGTAAAATATGGCTAAGAGTGTCTGTTACATTGATAATAATACAAGTAATAAGTATATTTATTATACTTCTGTCGATAATAACTGCATTATATGGATAATAATGCATGTTATATTGATAATAATACAAGTAATAAGTATAATTACTACAGTTCTAGCGATAATAACTCCATTATATGGATAATAATGCATGTTATATTGATAATAATATAAGTAATAAGTATAATTATTACAGTTCTAGCGATAATAACTTCATTATATGGGTAATAATGCATGTTATATTGATAATATCGGGAGTAATAAGTATAATTATTATAGTTCTAGCGATAACAATAGTACAATATGGATAATAGTGCATGTTATGTTGATAATAATAAAAGTAATGAGTATATTTATTACAGTTCTATCGATAATAACTGCATAATATGGGTAATAGTGCATGTTATATTGATAATAATATAAGTAATAAGTATAATAATTACAGTTCTAGCGATAATAACTGCATTATATGGGTCATAATGCATGTTATATTGATAATAATATGTAGTAAGTATAATTATTACAGTTCTAGCGATAATAACTTCATTATATGGGTAATAATGCATGTTATATTGATAATATCGGGAGTAATAAGTATAATTATTATAGTTCTAGCGATAACAATAGTACAATATGGATAATAGTGCATGTTATGTTGATAATAATAAAAGTAATGAGTATATTTATTACAGTTCTATCGATAATAACTGCATAATATGGGTAATAGTGCATGTTATATTGATAATAATATAAGTAATAAGTATAATAATTACAGTTCTAGCGATAATAACTGCATTATATGGGTCATAATGCATGTTATATTGATAATATTGGGAGTAATAAGTATAATTATTATAGTCCTAGCGATAGTAATAGTAAAATATGGCTAATAGTGCATGTTCTATTGATAATAATAAAAGTAATAAGTATATTTTTGTTACAGTTCTATCGATAATAACTGCATAATATGGGTAATGATGCATGTTATATTGATGATAATAAAAGTAATACGTATATTTATTATAGTTCTAGCGATAATAACTGCATAATATGGGTAATAATGCATGTTATATTGATAATAATATAAATAATAAGTATAATTATTACAGTTCTGGCGATAATAACTGCATTATATGGGTAATAATGCACGCTATATTGCTAATAATATAAGTAATAAGTATAATTATTACAGTTCTATCGATAATAACTGCATAATATGGGTAATAATGCATGTTATATTGATAATAATATAAGTAATAAGTATAATTATTACAGTTGTAGCGATAATAACTGCATTATATGGGTAATAATGCATGTTATATTGATAATAATAATAGTAATAAGTGTATTTATTATAGTTCTATCGATAATAACTGCATAATATGGGTAATAATGCATGTTATATTGATGATAATGAAAGCTGTAAGTATATTTATTACAGCTCTAGCGATAATAACTGCATTATATGCGTAATAATGCATGTTATATTGATAATATCGGGAGTAATAAGTATAATTATTATAGTTCTAGCGACAATAATAGTAAAATATGGGTAATAGTGCATGTTATATTGATAATAATAAAAGTAATAAGTATATTTATTACAGTTCTATCGATAATAACTGCATAATATGGGTAATAATGCATGTTATATTGATAATAATAAAAGTAATAAGTATATTTATTATAGTTCTATCGATAATAGCTGCATAATAATAAAAGTAGTAACTATATTTATTATAGTTCTAGCGATTATAACTGCATAATATGGGTAATAATGCATGTTATATTGAGAATAATGAAAGTAATAAGTATAATTATTACAGTTCTAGCGATAATAACTGCATTATATGCGTAATAATGCATGTTATATTGATAATATCGGGAGTAATAAGTGTAATTATTATAGTTCTAGCGATAATAATAGTACAATATGGCTAATAGTGCATGTTATATTGATAATATTAAAAGTAATAAGTATAATTATTATAGTTCTAGCGATAATAATAGTAAAATATGGCTAAGAGTGTCTGTTACATTGATAATAATACAAGAAATAAGTATATTTATTATACTTCTGTCGATAATAACTGCATTATATGGGTAATAATGCATGTTATATTGATAATAATACAAGTAATAAGTATAATTACTACAGTTCTAGCGATAATAACTCCATTATATGGGTAATAATGCATGTTACATTGATAATAATATAAGAAATAAGTATAATTATTACAGTTCTAGCGATAATAACTGCATTATATGGGTAATAATGCATGTTATATTGATAATATCGGGAGTAATAAGTATAATTATTATAGTTCTAGCGATAATAATAGTACAATATGGATAATAGTGCATGTTATATTGATAATAATAAAAGTAATGAGTATATTTATTACAGTTCTATCGATAATAACTGCATAATATGGGTAATAATGCATGTTATATTGATAATAATATAAGTAATAAGTATAATTATTACAGTTCTAGCGATAATAACTGCATAATATTGGTAATAATGCATGTTATATTGATGATAATAAAAGTAGTACGTATTTTTATTATAATTCTAGCGATAATAACTGCATAACATGGGTAATAATGCATGTTATATTGATAATAATATAAGTAATAAGTATATTTATTATAGTTCTAGCGATTATGACTGCATAATATAAGTTATAATGCATGTTATATTGAGAATAATATAAGTAATAAGTATAATTATTACAGTTCTAGCGATAATAACTGCATTATATGGGTAATAATGCATGTTAAATTGATAATAATATAAGTAGTAGGTATAATTATTAGAGTTCTAGCGATAATAACTGCATAATATGGGTAATAATGCATGTTATATTGATAATAATAATAGTAATAAGTATATTTATTATAGTTCTATCGATAATAACTGCATAATATGGGTAATAATGCATGTTATATTGATGATAATGAAAGTTGTAAGTATATTTATTACTGTTCTAGCGATAATATCTGCATTATATGCGTAATAATGCATGTTATATTAATAATATCGGGAGTAATAAGTATAATTATTATAGTTCTAGCGATGATAATCGTAAAATATGGGTAATAGTGCATGTTATATTGATAATAACATAAGTAATAAGTATAATTATTACAGTTCTACCGATAATAACTGTATTATATGGGTCATAATGCATGTTATATTGATAATATTGGGAGTAATAAGTATAATTATTGCAGTTCTAGCGATAACAATAGTACAATATGGCGAATAATGCACGTTATATTGATAATATCGGGAGTAGTAAGTATAAGTATTATAGTTCTTGCGATAATAATAGTAAAATATGGCTAATAGTGCATGTTATATTGATAATAATAAAAGTAATAAGTATATTTATTACAGTTCTATCGATGATAACTGCATAATATGGGTAATAATGCATGTTATATTGATAATAATATAAGTAATAAGTATAATTATTACAGTTCTGGCGATATTAACTGCAGTATATGGGTAATAATGCATGTTATATTGATAATAATAAAAGTAATAAGTATTATTTATTATAGTTCTATCGATAATAACTGCATAATATGGGTAATAATGCATGTTATTTTGATGATAATGAAAGTAGTAAGTATATTTAGTACAGTTCTATCGATAATAACTGCATAATATGGGTAATAATGCATGTTATATTGATAATAATTAAAGTAATAAGTATATTTATTATAGTTCTATGGATAATAACTGCATAATATGGGTAATAATGCATGTTATATTGATGATAATGAAAGTAGTAAGTATATGTATTACAGTTCTAGCGATAATAACTGCATTATATGGGTAATAATGCATGTTATATTGATAATATTGGGAGCTATAAGTATAATTATTATAGTCCTAGCGATAATAATAGTAAAATATGGCTAATAGTGCATGTTCTATTGATAATAATAAAAGTAATAAGTATATGTATTACAGTTCTATCGATAATAACTGCATAATAAGGGTAATGATGCATGTTATATTGACGATAATAAAAGTAATACGTATATTTATTATAGTTCTAGCGATAATAACTGCATAATATGGGTAATAATGCATGTTATATTGATAATAATATAAGTAATAAGTATAATTATTACAGTTCTAGCGATAATAACTGCATAATATGGGTAATAATGCACGTTATATTGCTAACAATATAAGTAATAAGTATAATTATTACAGTTCTAGCGATAATAACTGCATTATATGGGTAATAATGCATGTTATATTGATAATATCGGGAGTAATAAGTATAATTATTATAGTTCTAGCGATAATAATAGTACACTATGGCTAATAATGCATGTTATATTGATAATATCGGGAGTAATAAGTATAATTGTTATAGTTCTAGCGATAATAATAGTAAAATATGGCTAATTGTGCATGTTATATTGATAATAATAAAAGTAATAAGTATATTTATTACAGTTCTATCGATAATAACTGCATAATATGGGTATTAATGCATGTTATATTGATGATAATAAAAGTAATACGTATATTTATTATAGTTCTAGCGATAATAACTGCATAATATGGGTAATAATGCATGTTATATTGATAATAGTATAAGTAATAAGTATAATTATTACAGTTCTGGCGATAATAACTGCATTATATGGGTAATAATGCACGTTATATTGCTAATAATATAAGTAATAAGTATAATTATTATAATTCTAGCGATAATAATAGTAAAATATGGCTAATAGTGCATGTTATATTGATAATAATAAATGTAATAAGTATATTTATTATAGTTCTATCGATAATAACTGCATAATATGGGTAATAATGCATGTTATATTGATGATAATAAAAGTAGTAACTATATTTATTATAGTTCTAGCGATTATAACTGCATAATATGGGTAATAATGCATGTTATATTGATAATAATATAAGTAATAAGTATAATTATTACAGTTCTAGCGATAATAACTGCATAATATGGGTAATAATGCACGTTATATTGCTAACAATATAAGTAATAAGTATAATTATTACAGTTCTAGCGATAATAACTGCATTATATGGGTAATAATGCATGTTATATTGATAATATCGGGAGTAATAAGTATAATTATTATAGTTCTAGCGATAATAATAGTACAATATGGCTAATAATGCATGTTATATTGATAATATCGGGAGTAATAAGTATAATTGTTATAGTTCTAGCGATAATAATAGTAAAATATGGCTAATAGTGCATGTTATATTGATAATAATAAAAGTAATAAGTATATTTATTACAGTTCTATCGATAATAACTGCATAATATGGGTATTAATGCATGTTATATAGATGATAATAAAAGTAATACGTATATTTATTATAGTTCTAGCGATAATAACTGCATAATATGGGTAATAATGCATGTTATATTGATAATAATATAAATAATAAGTATAATTATTACAGTTCTGGCGATAATAACTGCATTATATGGGTAATAATACACGTTATATTGCTAATAATATAAGTAATAAGTATAATTATTACAGTTCTAGCGATAATAACTGCATTATATGGGTAATAATGCATGTTATATTGATAATAATAAAAGTAATAAGTATATTTATTATAGTTCTAGCGATAATAACTGCATTATATGGGTCGTAATGCATGTTATATTGATAATATTGGGAGTAATAAGTATAATTATTGTAGTCCTAGCGATAGTAATAGTAAAATATGGCTAATAGTGCATGTTCTATTGATAATAATAAAGGTAATAAGTATATTTATTACAGTTCTATCGATAATAACTGCGTAATATGGGTAATGATGCATGTTATATTGATGATAATAAAAGTAATACGTATATTTATTATAGTTCTAGCGATAATAACTGCATAATACGGGTATTAATGCATGTTATATTGATGATAATAAAAGTAATACGTATATTTATTATAGTTCTAGCGATAATAACTGCATAATATGGGTAATAATGCATGTTATATTGATAATAGTATAAGTAATAAGTATAATTATTACAGTTCTGGCGATAATAACTGCATTATATGGGTAATAATGCACGTTATATTGCTAATAATATAAGTAATAAGTATATTTATTACAGTTCTATCGATAATAACTGCATAATATGGGTAATGATGCATGTTATATTGATGATAATAAAAGTAATACGTATATTTATTATAGTTCTAGCGATAATAACTGCATAATATGGGTAATAATGCATGTTATATTGATGATAATGAAAGTAGTAAATATATTTATTACAGTTCTAGCGATAATAACTGCATTATATAGGTAATAATGCATGTTATATTGATAATATTGGGAGTAATAAGTATAATTATTATAGTCCTAGCGATAATAATAGTAAAATATGGCTAATAGTGCATGTTCTATTGATAATAATAAAAGTAATAAGTATATGTATTACAGTTCTATCGATAATAACTGCATAATATGGGTAATGATGCATGTTATATTGATGATAATAAAAGTAATACGTATATTTATTATAGTTCCAGCGATAATAACTGCATAATACGGGTATTAATGCATGTTATATTGATGATAATAAAAGTAATACGTATATTTATTATAGTTCTAGCGATAATAACTGCATAATATGGGTAATAATGCATGTTATATTGATAATAGTATAAGTAATAAGTATAATTATTACAGTTCTGGCGATAATAACTGCATTATATGGGTAATAATGCACGTTATATTGCAAATAATATAAGTAATAAGTATAATTATTATAATTCTAGCGATAATAATAGTAAAATATGGCTAATAGTGCATGTTATATTGATAATAATAAATGTAATGAGTATATTTATTATAGTTCTATCGATAATAACTGCATAATATGGGTAATAATGCATGTTATATTGATGATAATAAAAGTAGTAACTATATTTATTATAGTTCTAGCGATTATAACTGCATAATATGGGTAATAATGCATGTTATATTGATAATAATATAAGTAATAAGTATAATTATTACAGTTCTAGCGATAATAACTGCATAATATGGGTAATAATGCACGTTATATTGCTAACAATATAAGTAATAAGTATAATTATTACAGTTCTAGCGATAATAACTGCATTATATGGGTAATAATGCATGTTATATTGATAATATCGGGAGTAATAAGTATAATTATTATAGTTCTAGCGATAATAATAGTACAATATGGCTAATAATGCATGTTATATTGATAATATCGGGAGTAATAAGTATAATTGTTATAGTTCTAGCGATAATAATAGTAAAATATGGCTAATAGTGCATGTTATATTGATAATAATAAAAGTAATAAGTATATTTATTACAGTTCTATCGATAATAACTGCATAATATGGGTATTAATGCATGTTATATAGATGATAATAAAAGTAATACGTATATTTATTATAGTTCTAGCGATAATAACTGCATAATATGGGTAATAATGCATGTTATATTGATAATAATATAAATAATAAGTATAATTATTACAGTTCTGGCGATAATAACTGCATTATATGGGTAATAATACACGTTATATTGCTAATAATATAAGTAATAAGTATAATTATTACAGTTCTAGCGATAATAACTGCATTATATGGGTAATAATGCATGTTATATTGATAATAATAAAAGTAATAAGTATATTTATTAGAGTTCTACCGATAATAACTGCATAATATGGGTAATGATGCATGTTATATTGATGATAATAAAAGTAATACGTATATTTATTATAGTTCTAGCGATAATAACTGCATAATATGGGTAATAATGCATGTTATATTGATGATAATGAAAGTAGTAAATATATTTATTACAGTTCTAGCGATAATAACTGCATTATATGGGTAATAATGCATGTTATATTGATTATATTGGGAGTAATAAGTATAATTATTATAGTCCTAGCGATAATAATAGTAAAATATGGCTAATAGTGCATGTTCTATTGATAATAATAAAAGTAATAAGTATATGTATTACAGTTCTATCGATAATAACTGCATAATATGGGTAATGATGCATGTTATATTGATGATAATAAAAGTAATACGTATATTTATTATAGTTCTAGCGATAATAACTGCATAATACGGGTAATAATGCATGTTATATTGATAATAATATAAGTAATAAGTATAATTATTACAGTTCTAGCGATAATAACTGCATTATATGGGTAATAATGCATGTTATATTGATAATAATAAAAGTAATAAGTATATTTATTATAGTTCTAGCGATAATAACTGCATTATATGGGTCGTAATGCATGTTATATTGATAATATTGGGAGTAATAAGTATAATTATTGTAGTCCTAGCGATAGTAATAGTAAAATATGGCTAATAGTGCATGTTCTATTGATAATAATAAAAGTAATAAGTATATTTATTACAGTTCTATCGATAATAACTGCGTAATATGGGTAATAATGCATGTTATATTGATGATAATGAAAATAGTAAGTATATTTATTACAGTTCTAGCGATAATAACTGCATTATATGGGTAATAATGCACGTTATATTGCTAATAATATAAGTAATAAGTATATTTATTACAGTTCTATCGATAATAACTGCATAATATGGGTAATGATGCATGTTATATTAATAATAATAAAAGTAATAAGTATATTTATTATAGTTCTAGCGATTATAACTGCATAATATGGGTTATAATGCATGTTATGTTGATGATAATGAAAGTTGCAAGTATATTTATTACATTTCTAGCGATAATAACTGCATTATATGCGTAATAATGCATGTTATATTGATAATAATAAAAGAAATAAGTATATTTATTATAGTTCCATGGATAATAACTGCATAATATGGGTAATAATGCATGTTATATTGATGATAATGAAAATAGTAAGTATATTTATTACAGTTCTAGCGATAATAACTGCATTATATGGGTAATAATGCATGTTATATTGATGATAATGAAAATAGTAAGTATATTTATTACAGTTCTAGCGATAATAACTGCATTATATGGGTAATAATGCATGTTATATTGATGATAATAAAAGTAATACGTATATTTATTATAATTCTAGCAATTATAACTGCATTATATGGGTAATAGTGCATGTTATATTGATAATATCGGGAGTAATAAGTATAATTATTATAGTTCCAGCGATAATAATAGTACAATATGCCTAATAGTGCATGTTATATTGATAATAATAAAAGTAATAAGTATAATTATTATAGTTCTAGCGATAATAATAGTAAAATATGGCTAAGAGTGCATGTTATATTGATAATAGTAAAAGTAATAAGTATATTTATTATAGTTCTATGGATAATAACTGCATAATATGGGTAATAATGCATGTTATATTGATGATAATGAAAGTAGTAAGTATATTTATTACAGTTCTAGCGATAATAACTGCATTATATGGGTAATAATGCATGTTATATTGATAATAATAAAAGTAATAAGTATATTTATTATAGTTCTATGGATAATAACTGCATAATATGGGTAATAATGCATGTTATATTGGTGATAATGAAAGTAGTAAGTATATTTATTACAGATCTAGCGATAATAACTGCATTATATGGGTAATAATGCATGTTATATTGATAATATTGGGAGTAATAAGTATAATTATTATAGTCCTAGCGATAATAATAGTAAAATATGGCTAATAGTGTATGTTCTAGTGATAATAATAAAAGTAATAAGTATATGTATTACAGTTCTATCGATAATAACTGCATAATATGGGTAATAATGCATGTTATATTGATGATAATAAAAGTAATACGTATATTTATTATAGTTCTAGCGATAATAACTGCATAATATGGGTAATAATGCATGTTATATTGATGATAATGAAAGTAGTAAATATATTTATTACAGTTCTAGCGATAATAACTGCATTATATGGGTAATAATGCATGTTATATTGATTATATTGGGAGTAATAAGTATAATTATTATAGTCCTAGCGATAATAATAGTAAAATATGGCTAATAGTGCATGTTCTATTGATAATAATAAAAGTAATAAGTATATGTATTACAGTTCTATCGATAATAACTGCATAATATGGGTAATGATGCATGTTATATTGATGATAATAAAAGTAATACGTATATTTATTATAGTTCTAGCGATAATAACTGCATAATACGGGTAATAATGCATGTTATATTGATAATAATATAAGTAATAAGTATAATTATTACAGTTCTAGCGATAATAACTGCATTATATGGGTAATAATGCATGTTATATTGATAATAATAAAAGTAATAAGTATATTTATTATAGTTCTAGCGATAATAACTGCATTATATGGGTCGTAATGCATGTTATATTGATAATATTGGGAGTAATAAGTATAATTATTGTAGTCCTAGCGATAGTAATAGTAAAATATGGCTAATAGTGCATGTTCTATTGATAATAATAAAAGTAATAAGTATATTTATTACAGTTCTATCGATAATAACTGCGTAATATGGGTAATAATGCATGTTATATTGATGATAATGAAAATAGTAAGTATATTTATTACAGTTCTAGCGATAATAACTGCATTATATGGGTAATAATGCACGTTATATTGCTAATAATATAAGTAATAAGTATATTTATTACAGTTCTATCGATAATAACTGCATAATATGGGTAATGATGCATGTTATATTGATGATAATAAAAGTAATACGTATATTTATTATAGTTCTAGCGATAATAACTGCATAATATGGGTAATAATGCATGTTATATTGATGATAATGAAAGTAGTAAATATATTTATTACAGTTCTAGCGATAATAACTGCATTATATGGGTAATAATGCATGTTATATTGATAATATTGGGAGTAATAAGTATAATTATTATAGTCCTAGCGATAATATTAGTAAAATATGGCTAATAGTGCATGTTCTATTGATAATAATAAAAGTAATAAGTATATGTATTACAGTTCTATCGATAATAACTGCATAATATGGGTAATGATGCATGTTATATTGATGATAATAAAAGTAATACGTATATTTATTATAGTTCTAGCGATAATAACTGCATAATACGGGTAATAATGCATGTTATATTGATAATAATATAAGTAATAAGTATAATTATTACAGTTCTAGCGATAATAACTGCATAATATGGGTAATAATGCATGTTATATTAATAATAATAAAAGTAATAAGTATATTTATTATAGTTCTAGCGATTATAACTGCATAATATGGGTTATAATGCATGTTATGTTGATGATAATGAAAGTTGCAAGTATATTTATTACATTTCTAGCGATAATAACTGCATTATATGCGTAATAATGCATGTTATATTGATAATAATAAAAGAAATAAGTATATTTATTATAGTTCCATGGATAATAACTGCATAATATGGGTAATAATGCATGTTATATTGATGATAATGAAAATAGTAAGTATATTTATTACAGTTCTAGCGATAATAACTGCATTATATGGGTAATAATGCATGTTATATTGATGATAATGAAAATAGTAAGTATATTTATTACAGTTCTAGCGATAATAACTGCATTATATGGGTAATAATGCATGTTATATTGATGATAATAAAAGTAATACGTATATTTATTATAATTCTAGCAATTATAACTGCATTATATGGGTAATAGTGCATGTTATATTGATAATATCGGGAGTAATAAGTATAATTATTATAGTTCCAGCGATAATAATAGTACAATATGCCTAATAGTGCATGTTATATTGATAATAATAAAAGTAATAAGTATAATTATTATAGTTCTAGCGATAATAATAGTAAAATATGGCTAAGAGTGCATGTTATATTGATAATAGTAAAAGTAATAAGTATATTTATTATAGTTCTATGGATAATAACTGCATAATATGGGTAATAATGCATGTTATATTGATGATAATGAAAGTAGTAAGTATATTTATTACAGTTCTAGCGATAATAACTGCATTATATGGGTAATAATGCATGTTATATTGATAATAATAAAAGTAATAAGTATATTTATTATAGTTCTATGGATAATAACTGCATAATATGGGTAATAATGCATGTTATATTGGTGATAATGAAAGTAGTAAGTATATTTATTACAGATCTAGCGATAATAACTGCATTATATGGGTAATAATGCATGTTATATTGATAATATTGGGAGTAATAAGTATAATTATTATAGTCCTAGCGATAATAATAGTAAAATATGGCTAATAGTGTATGTTCTAGTGATAATAATAAAAGTAATAAGTATATGTATTACAGTTCTATCGATAATAACTGCATAATATGGGTAATAATGCATGTTATATTGATGATAATAAAAGTAATACGTATATTTATTATAGTTCTAGCGATAATAACTGCATAATATGGGTAATAATGCATGTTATATTGATGATAATGAAAGTAGTAAATATATTTATTACAGTTCTAGCGATAATAACTGCATTATATGGGTAATAATGCATGTTATATTGATAATATTGGGAGTAATAAGTTTAATTATTATAGTCCTAGCGATAATAATAGTAAAATATGGCTAATAGTGCATGTTCTATTGATAATAATAAAAGTAATAAGTATATGTATTACAGTTCTATCGATAATAACTGCATAATATGGGTAATGATGCATGTTATATTGATGATAATAAAAGTAATACGTATATTTATTATAGTTCTAGCGATAATAACTGCATAATACGGGTAATAATGCATGTTATATTGATAATAATATAAGTAATAAGTATAATTATTACAGTTCTAGCGATAATAACTGCATAATATGGGTAATAATGCATGTTATATTGATAATAATAAAAGTAATAAGTATATTTATTATAGTTCTAGCGATTATAACTGCATAATATGGGCTATAATGCATGTTATATTGAGAATAATATAAGTAATAAGTATAATTATTACAGTTCTAGCGATAATAACTGCATTATCGGGGTAATAATGCATGTTATATTGATAATAATAGAAGTAGTAAGTATATTTATTACAGTTCTATCGATAATAACTGCATAATATGGGTAATAATGCATGTTATATTGATGATAATAAAAGTAATACGTATATTTATTATAATTCTAGCAATTATAACTGCATTATATGGGTAATAATGCATGTTATATTGATAATATCGGGAGTAATAAGTATAATTATTATAGTTCCAGCGATAATAATAGTACAATATGCTTAATAGTGCATGTTATATTGATAATAATAAAAGTAATAAGTATAATTATTATAGTTCTAGCGATAATAATAGTAAAATATGGCTAAGAGTGCATGTTATATTGATAATAGTAAAAGTAATAAGTATATTTATTATAGTTCTATGGATAATAACTGCATAATATGGGTAATAATGCATGTTATATTGATGATAATGAAAGTAGTAAGTATATTTATTACAGTTCTAGCGATAATAACTGCATTATATGGGTAATAATGCATGTTATATTGATAATAATAAAAGTAATAAGTATATTTATTATAGTTCTATGGATAATAACTGCATAATATGGGTAATAATGCATGTTATATTGGTGATAATGAAAGTAGTAAGTATATTTATTACAGATCTAGCGATAATAACTGCATTATATGGGTAATAATGCATGTTATATTGATAATATTGGGAGTAATAAGTATAATTATTATAGTCCTAGCGATAATAATAGTAAAATATGGCTAATAGTGTATGTTCTAGTGATAGTAATAAAAGTAATAAGTATATGTATTACAGTTCTATCGATAATAACTGCATAATATGGGTAATAATGCATGTTATATTGATGATAATAAAAGTAATACGTATATTTATTATAGTTCTAGCGATAATAACTGCATAATATGGGTAATAATGCATGTTATATTGATGATAATGAAAGTAGTAAATATATTTATTACAGTTCTAGCGATAATAACTGCATTATATGGGTAATAATGCATGTTATATTGATAATATTGGGAGTAATAAGTATAATTATTATAGTCCTAGCGATAATAATAGTAAAATATGGCTAATAGTGCATGTTCTATTGATAATAATAAAAGTAATAAGTATATGTATTACAGTTCTATCAATAATAACTGCATAATATGGGTAATGATGCATGTTATATTGATGATAATAAAAGTAATACGTATATTTATTATAGTTCTAGCGATAATAACTGCATAATACGGGTAATAATGCATGTTATATTGATAATAATATAAGTAATAAGTATAATTATTACAGTTCTAGCGATAATAACTGCATAATATGGGTAATAATGCATGTTATATTGATAATAATAAAAGTAATAAGTATATTTATTATAGTTCTAGCGATTATAACTGCATAATATGGGTTATAATGCATGTTATATTGATGATAATGAAAGTTGCAAGTATATTTATTACATTTCTAGCGATAATAACTGCATTATATGCGTAATAATGCATGTTATATTGATAATAATAAAAGTAATAAGTATATTTATTATAGTTCCATGGATAATAACTGCATAATATGGGTAATAATGCATGTTATATTGATGATAATGAAAATAGTAAGTATATTTATTACAGTTCTAGCGATAATAACTGCATTATATGGGTAATAATGCATGTTATATTGATGATAATAAAAGTAATACGCTTATTTATTATAGTTCTAGCGATAATAACTGCATTATATGGCTAATAATGCATGTTATATTGATAATAATATAAGTAATTAGTATAATTATTACAGTTCTGGCGGTAATAACTGCATTATATGGGTAATAATGCAGGTTATATTGCTAATAATATAAGGAATAAGTATAATTATTACAGTTCTAGCGATAATAACTGCATTATATGGGTAATAATGCATGTTATATTGATAATAATAAAAGTAATAAGTATATTTATTATAGTTGTATCGATAATAACTGCATTATATGGGTCGTAATGCATGTTATATTGATAATATTAGGAGTAATAAGTATAATTATTGTAGTCCTAGCGATAGTAATAGTAAAATATGGCTAATAGTGCATGTTCTATTGATAATAATAAAAGTAATAAGTATATTTATTACAGTTCTAGCGATAATAACTGCATTATATGGGTAATAATGCATGTTATATTGATGATAATAAAAGTAATACGTATATTTATTATAATTCTAGCAATTATAACTGCATTATATGGGTAATAGTGCATGTTATATTGATAATATCGGGAGTAATAAGTATAATTATTATAGTTCCAGCGATAATAATAGTACAATATGCCTAATAGTGCATGTTATATTGATAATAATAAAAGTAATAAGTATAATTATTATAGTTCTAGCGATAATAATAGTAAAATATGGCTAAGAGTGCATGTTATATTGATAATAGTAAAAGTAATAAGTATATTTATTATAGTTCTATGGATAATAACTGCATAATATGGGTAATAATGCATGTTATATTGATGATAATGAAAGTAGTAAGTATATTTATTACAGTTCTAGCGATAATAACTGCATTATATGGGTAATAATGCATGTTATATTGATAATAATAAAAGTAATAAGTATATTTATTATAGTTCTATGGATAATAACTGCATAATATGGGTAATAATGCATGTTATATTGGTGATAATGAAAGTAGTAAGTATATTTATTACAGATCTAGCGATAATAACTGCATTATATGGGTAATAATGCATGTTATATTGATAATATTGGGAGTAATAAGTATAATTATTATAGTCCTAGCGATAATAATAGTAAAATATGGCTAATAGTGTATGTTCTAGTGATAATAATAAAAGTAATAAGTATATGTATTACAGTTCTATCGATAATAACTGCATAATATGGGTAATAATGCATGTTATATTGATGATAATAAAAGTAATACGTATATTTATTATAGTTCTAGCGATAATAACTGCATAATATGGGTAATAATGCATGTTATATTGATGATAATGAAAGTAGTAAATATATTTATTACAGTTCTAGCGATAATAACTGCATTATATGGGTAATAATGCATGTTATATTGATAATATTGGGAGTAATAAGTTTAATTATTATAGTCCTAGCGATAATAATAGTAAAATATGGCTAATAGTGCATGTTCTATTGATAATAATAAAAGTAATAAGTATATGTATTACAGTTCTATCGATAATAACTGCATAATATGGGTAATGATGCATGTTATATTGATGATAATAAAAGTAATACGTATATTTATTATAGTTCTAGCGATAATAACTGCATAATACGGGTAATAATGCATGTTATATTGATAATAATATAAGTAATAAGTATAATTATTACAGTTCTAGCGATAATAACTGCATAATATGGGTAATAATGCATGTTATATTGATAATAATAAAAGTAATAAGTATATTTATTATAGTTCTAGCGATTATAACTGCATAATATGGGTTATAATGCATGTTATATTGAGAATAATATAAGTAATAAGTATAATTATTACAGTTCTAGCGATAATAACTGCATTATCGGGGTAATAATGCATGTTATATTGATAATAATAGAAGTAGTAAGTATATTTATTACAGTTCTATCGATAATAACTGCATAATATGGGTAATAATGCATGTTATATTGATGATAATAAAAGTAATACGTATATTTATTATAATTCTAGCAATTATAACTGCATTATATGGGTAATAATGCATGTTATATTGATAATATCGGGAGTAATAAGTATAATTATTATAGTTCCAGCGATAATAATAGTACAATATGCTTAATAGTGCATGTTATATTGATAATAATAAAAGTAATAAGTATAATTATTATAGTTCTAGCGATAATAATAGTAAAATATGGCTAAGAGTGCATGTTATATTGATAATAGTAAAAGTAATAAGTATATTTATTATAGTTCTATGGATAATAACTGCATAATATGGGTAATAATGCATGTTATATTGATGATAATGAAAGTAGTAAGTATATTTATTACAGTTCTAGCGATAATAACTGCATTATATGGGTAATAATGCATGTTATATTGATAATAATAAAAGTAATAAGTATATTTATTATAGTTCTATGGATAATAACTGCATAATATGGGTAATAATGCATGTTATATTGGTGATAATGAAAGTAGTAAGTATATTTATTACAGATCTAGCGATAATAACTGCATTATATGGGTAATAATGCATGTTATATTGATAATATTGGGAGTAATAAGTATAATTATTATAGTCCTAGCGATAATAATAGTAAAATATGGCTAATAGTGTATGTTCTAGTGATAGTAATAAAAGTAATAAGTATATGTATTACAGTTCTATCGATAATAACTGCATAATATGGGTAATAATGCATGTTATATTGATGATAATAAAAGTAATACGTATATTTATTATAGTTCTAGCGATAATAACTGCATAATATGGGTAATAATGCATGTTATATTGATGATAATGAAAGTAGTAAATATATTTATTACAGTTCTAGCGATAATAACTGCATTATATGGGTAATAATGCATGTTATATTGATAATATTGGGAGTAATAAGTATAATTATTATAGTCCTAGCGATAATAATAGTAAAATATGGCTAATAGTGCATGTTCTATTGATAATAATAAAAGTAATAAGTATATGTATTACAGTTCTATCAATAATAACTGCATAATATGGGTAATGATGCATGTTATATTGATGATAATAAAAGTAATACGTATATTTATTATAGTTCTAGCGATAATAACTGCATAATACGGGTAATAATGCATGTTATATTGATAATAATATAAGTAATAAGTATAATTATTACAGTTCTAGCGATAATAACTGCATAATATGGGTAATAATGCATGTTATATTGATAATAATAAAAGTAATAAGTATATTTATTATAGTTCTAGCGATTATAACTGCATAATATGGGTTATAATGCATGTTATATTGATGATAATGAAAGTTGCAAGTATATTTATTACATTTCTAGCGATAATAACTGCATTATATGCGTAATAATGCATGTTATATTGATAATAATAAAAGTAATAAGTATATTTATTATAGTTCCATGGATAATAACTGCATAATATGGGTAATAATGCATGTTATATTGATGATAATGAAAATAGTAAGTATATTTATTACAGTTCTAGCGATAATAACTGCATTATATGGGTAATAATGCATGTTATATTGATGATAATAAAAGTAATACGCTTATTTATTATAGTTCTAGCGATAATAACTGCATTATATGGCTAATAATGCATGTTATATTGATAATAATATAAGTAATTAGTATAATTATTACAGTTCTGGCGGTAATAACTGCATTATATGGGTAATAATGCAGGTTATATTGCTAATAATATAAGGAATAAGTATAATTATTACAGTTCTAGCGATAATAACTGCATTATATGGGTAATAATGCATGTTATATTGATAATAATAAAAGTAATAAGTATATTTATTATAGTTGTATCGATAATAACTGCATTATATGGGTCGTAATGCATGTTATATTGATAATATTAGGAGTAATAAGTATAATTATTGTAGTCCTAGCGATAGTAATAGTAAAATATGGCTAATAGTGCATGTTCTATTGATAATAATAAAAGTAATAAGTATATTTATTACAGTTCTATCGATAATAACTGCATAATATGGGTAATAATGCAAGTTATATTGATGATAATAAAAGTAATACGTATATTTATTATAATTCTAGCAATTATAACTGCATTATATGGGTAATAGTGCATGTTATATTGATAATATCGGGAGTAATAAGTATAATTATTATAGTTCCAGCGATAATAATAGTACAATATGCCTAATAGTGCATGTTATATTGATAATAATAAAAGTAATAAGTATAATTATTATAGTTCTAGCGATAATAATAGTAAAATATGGCTAAGAGTGCATGTTATATTGATAATAGTAAAAGTAATAAGTATATTTATTATAGTTCTATGGATAATAACTGCATAATATGGGTAATAATGCATGTTATATTGATGATAATAAAAGTAATACGTATATTTATTATAGTTCTAGCGATAATAACTGCATAATATGGGTAATAATGCATGTTATATTGATGATAATGAAAGTAGTAAATATATTTATTACAGTTCTAGCGATAATAACTGCATTATATGGGTAATAATGCATGTTATATTGATAATATTGGGAGTAATAAGTATAATTATTATAGTCCTAGCGATAATAATAGTAAAATATGGCTAATAGTGCATGTTCTATTGATAATAATAAAAGTAATAAGTATATGTATTACAGTTCTATCGATAATAACTGCATAATATGGGTAATGATGCATGTTATATTGATGATAATAAAAGTAATACGTATATTTATTATAGTTCTAGCGATAATAACTGCATAATACGGGTAATAATGCATGTTATATTGATAATAATATAAGTAATAAGTATAATTATTACAGTTCTAGCGATAATAACTGCATAATATGGGTAATAATGCATGTTATATTGATAATAATAAAAGTAATAAGTATATTTATTATAGTTCTAGCGATTATAACTGCATAATATGGGTTATAATGCATGTTATATTGAGAATAATATAAGTAATAAGTATAATTATTACAGTTCTAGCGATAATAACTGCATTATCGGGGTAATAATGCATGTTATATTGATAATAATATAAGTAGTAAGTATATTTATTACAGTTCTATCGATAATAACTGCATAATATGGGTAATAATGCATGTTATATTGATGATAATAAAAGTAATACGTATATTTATTATAATTCTAGCAATTATAACTGCATTATATGGGTAATAATGCATGTTATATTGATAATATCGGGAGTAATAAGTATAATTATTATAGTTCCAGCGATAATAATAGTACAATATGCCTAATAGTGCATGTTATATTGATAATAATAAAAGTAATAAGTATAATTATTATAGTTCTAGCGATAATAATAGTAAAATATGGCTAAGAGTGCATGTTATATTGATAATAGTAAAAGTAATAAGTATATTTATTATAGTTCTATGGATAATAACTGCATAATATGGGTAATAATGCATGTTATATTGATGATAATGAAAGTAGTAAGTATATTTATTACAGTTCTAGCGATAATAACTGCATTATATGGGTAATAATGCATGTTATATTGATAATAATAAAAGTAATAAGTATATTTATTATAGTTCTATGGATAATAACTGCATAATATGGGTAATAATGCATGTTATATTGGTGATAATGAAAGTAGTAAGTATATTTATTACAGATCTAGCGATAATAACTGCATTATATGGGTAATAATGCATGTTATATTGATAATATTGGGAGTAATAAGTATAATTATTATAGTCCTAGCGATAATAATAGTAAAATATGGCTAATAGTGTATGTTCTAGTGATAATAATAAAAGTAATAAGTATATGTATTACAGTTCTCTCGATAATAACTGCATAATATGGGTAATAATGCATGTTATATTGATGATAATAAAAGTAATACGTATATTTATTATAGTTCTAGCGATAATAACTGCATAATATGGGTAATAATGCATGTTATATTGATGATAATGAAAGTAGTAAATATATTTATTACAGTTCTAGCGATAATAACTGCATTATATGGGTAATAATGCATGTTATATTGATAATATTGGGAGTAATAAGTATAATTATTATAGTCCTAGCGATAATAATAGTAAAATATGGCTAATAGTGCATGTTCTATTGATAATAATAAAAGTAATAAGTATATGTATTACAGTTCTATCGATAATAACTGCATAATATGGGTAATGATGCATGTTATATTGATGATAATAAAAGTAATACGTATATTTATTATAGTTCTAGCGATAATAACTGCATAATACGGGTAATAATGCATGTTATATTGATAATAATATAAGTAATAAGTATAATTATTACAGTTCTAGCGATAATAACTGCATAATATGGGTAATAATGCATGTTATATTGATAATAATAAAAGTAATAAGTATATTTATTATAGTTCTAGCGATTATAACTGCATAATATGGGTTATAATGCATGTTATATTGAGAATAATATAAGTAATAAGTATAATTATTACAGTTCTAGCGATAATAACTGCATTATCGGGGTAATAATGCATGTTATATTGATAATAATATAAGTAGTAAGTATATTTATTACAGTTCTATCGATAATAACTGCATAATATGGGTAATAATGCATGTTATATTGATGATAATAAAAGTAATACGTATATTTATTATAATTCTAGCAATTATAACTGCATTATATGGGTAATAATGCATGTTATATTGATAATATCGGGAGTAATAAGTATAATTATTATAGTTCCAGCGATAATAATAGTACAATATGCCTAATAGTGCATGTTATATTGATAATAATAAAAGTAATAAGTATAATTATTATAGTTCTAGCGATAATAATAGTAAAATATGGCTAAGAGTGCATGTTATATTGATAATAGTAAAAGTAATAAGTATATTTATTATAGTTCTATGGATAATAACTGCATAATATGGGTAATAATGCATGTTATATTGATGATAATGAAAGTAGTAAGTATATTTATTACAGTTCTAGCGATAATAACTGCATTATATGGGTAATAATGCATGTTATATTGATAATAATAAAAGTAATAAGTATATTTATTATAGTTCTATGGATAATAACTGCATAATATGGGTAATAATGCATGTTATATTGGTGATAATGAAAGTAGTAAGTATATTTATTACAGATCTAGCGATAATAACTGCATTATATGGGTAATAATGCATGTTATATTGATAATATTGGGAGTAATAAGTATAATTATTATAGTCCTAGCGATAATAATAGTAAAATATGGCTAATAGTGTATGTTCTAGTGGTAATAATAAAAGTAATAAGTATATGTATTACAGTTCTATCGATAATAACTGCATAATATGGGTAATAATGCATGTTATATTGATGATAATAAAAGTAATACGTATATTTATTATAGTTCTAGCGATAATAACTGCATAATATGGGTAATAATGCATGTTATATTGATGATAATGAAAGTAGTAAATATATTTATTACAGTTCTAGCGATAATAACTGCATTATATGGGTAATAATGCATGTTATATTGATAATATTGGGAGTAATAAGTATAATTATTATAGTCCTAGCGATAATAATAGTAAAATATGGCTAATAGTGCATGTTCTATTGATAATAATAAAAGTAATAAGTATATGTATTACAGTTCTATCGATAATAACTGCATAATATGGGTAATGATGCATGTTATATTGATGATAATAAAAGTAATACGTATATTTATTATAGTTCTAGCGATAATAACTGCATAATACGGGTAATAATGCATGTTATATTGATAATAATATAAGTAATAAGTATAATTATTACAGTTCTAGCGATAATAACTGCATAATATGGGTAATAATGCATGTTATATTGATAATAATATAAGTAATAAGTATAATTATTACAGTTGTAGCGATCATAACTGCATTATATGGGTAATAATGCATGTTATATTGATAATAATATAAGTAATAAGTATAAATATTACAGTTCTAGCGATAATAACTGCATAATATGGGTAATAATGCACGTTATACTGCTAATAATATAAGTAATAAGTATAATTATTACAGTTCTGGTGATAATAACTGCATTATATGGGTAATAATGCATGTTATATTGATAATATCGGGAGTAATAAGTATAATTATTATAGTTCTAGCGATAATAATAGTACAATATGGCTAATAATGCATGTTTTATTGATAATATCGGGAGTAATAAGTATAATTTTTATAGTTCTAGCGGTAATAATAGTAAAATATGGCTAATGGTGCATGTTATATTGATAATAACAAAAATAATAAGTATATTTATTATAGTTCTAGCGATTATAACTGCATAATATAAGTTATAATGCATGTTATATTGAGAATAATATAAGTAATAAGTATAATTATTACAGTTCTAGCGATAATAACTGCATTATATGGGTAATAATGCACGTTATATTGCTAATAATATAAGTAATAAGTATAATTATTATAATTCTAGCGATAATAATAGTAAAATATGGCTAATAGTGCATGTTATATTGATAATAATAAATGTAATAAGTATATTTATTATAGTTCTATCGATAATAACTGCATAATATGGGTAATAATGCATGTTATATTGATGATAATAAAAGTAATACGTATATTTATTATAGTTCTAGCGATTATAACTGCATTATATGGGTAATAATGCATGTTATATTGATAATATCGGGAGTAATAAGTATAATTATTATAGTTCCAGCGATAATAATAGTACAATGTGCCTAATAGTGCATGTTATATTGATAATAGTAAAAGTAATAAGTATATTTATTATAGTTCTATGGATAATAACTGCATAATATGGGTAATAATGCATGTTATATTGATGATAATGAAAGTAGTAAGTATATTTATTACAGTTCTAGCGATAATAACTGCATTATATGGGTAATAATGCATGTTATATCGATAATAATAAAAGTAATAAGTATATTTATTATAGTTCTATGGATAATAACTGCATAATATGGGTAATAATGAATGTTATATTGGTGATAATGAAAGTAGTAAGTATATTTATTACAGATCTAGCGATAATAACTGCATTATATGGGTAATAAGGCATGTTATATTGATAATATTGGGAGTAATAAGTATAATTATTATAGTCCTAGCGATAATAATAGTAAAATATGGCTAATAGTGTATGTTCTAGTGATAATAATAAAAGTAATAAGTATATGTATTACAGTTCTATCGATAATAACTGCATAATATGGGTAATAATGCATGTTATATTGATGATAATAAAAGTAATACGTATATTTATTATAGTTCTAGCGATAATAACTGCATAATATGGGTAATAATGCATGTTATATTGATGATAATGAAAGTAGTAAATATATTTATTACAGTTCTAGCGATAATAACTGCATTATATGGGTAATAATGCATGTTATATTGATAATATTGGGAGTAATAAGTATAATTATTATAGTCCTAGCGATAATAATAGTAAAATATGGCTAATAGTGCATGTTCTATTGATAATAATAAAAGTAATAAGTATATGTATTACAGTTCTATCGATAATAACTGCATAAAATGGGTAATGATGCATGTTATATTGATGATAATAAAAGTAATACGTATATTTATTATAGTTCTAGCGATAATAACTGCATAATACGGGTAATAATGCATGTTATATTGATAATAATATAAGTAATAAGTATAATTATTACAGTTCTAGCGATAATAACTGCATAATATGGGTAATAATGCATGTTATATTGATAATAATAAAAGTAATACGTATATTTATTATAGTTCTATCGATAATAACTGCATAATATGGGTAATAATGCATGTCATATTGATAATAATATAAGTAATAAGTATAATTATTACAGTTCTATCGATAATAACTGCATAATATTGGTAATAATGCATGTTATATTGATGATAATAAAAGTAGTACGTATATTTATTATAGTTCTAGCGATAATAACTGCATAACATGGGTAATAATGCATGTTATATTGATAATAATATAAGTAATAAGTATAATTATTACAGTTCTAGCGATAATAACTGCATAATATGGGTAATAATGCATGTTATATTGATAATAATAAAAGTAATAAGTATATTTATTATAGTTCTAGCGATTATAACTGCATAATATGGGTAATAATGCATGTTATATTGATAATAATAAAAGTAATAAGTATATTTATTACAGTTCTATCGATAATAACTGCATAATATGGGTAATGATGCATGTTATATTGATGATAATAAAAGTAATACGTATATTTATTATAGTTCTAGCGATAATAACTGCATAATATGGGTAATAATGCATGTTATATTGATAATAATATAAATAATAAGTATAATTATTACAGTTCTGGCGATAATAACTGCATTATATGGGTAATAATGCACGCTATATTGCTAATAATATAAGTAATAAGTATAATTATTACAGTTCTATTGATAATAACTGCATAATATGGGTAATAATGCATGTTATATTGATAATAATATAAGTAATAAGTATAATTATTACAGTTGTAGCGATAATAACTGCATTATATGGGTAATAATGCATGTTATATTGATAATAATATAAGTAATAAGTATAAATATTACAGTTCTAGCGATAATAACTGCATAATATGGGTAATAATGCACGTTATACTGCTAATAATATAAGTAATAAGTATAATTATTACAGTTCTGGTGATAATAACTGCATTATATGGGTAATAATGCATGTTATATTGATAATATCGGGAGTAATAAGTATAATTATTATAGTTCTAGCGATAATAATAGTACAATATGGCTAATAATGCATGTTATATTGATAATATCGGGAGTAATAAGTATAATTTTTATAGTTCTAGCGGTAATAATAGTAAAATATGGCTAATAGTGCATGTTATATTGATAATAATAAAAGTAATAAGTATATTTATTATAGTTCTAGCGATTATAACTGCATAATATAAGTTATAATGCATGTTATATTGAGAATAATATAAGTAATAAGTATAATTATTACAGTTCTAGCGATAATAACTGCATTATATGGGTAATAATGCATGTTATATTGATAATAATATAAGTAGTAAGTATAATTATTAGAGTTCTAGCGATAATAACTGCATAATATGGGTAATAATGCATGTTATATTCATAATAATAATAGTAATAAGTATATTTATTATAGTTCCATCGATAATAACTGCATAATATGGGTAATAATGCATGTTATAATGATGATAATGAAAGCTGTAAGTATATTTATTACAGCTCTAGCGATAATAACTGCATTATATGCGTAATAATGCATGTTATATTGATAATATCGGGAGTAATAAGTATAATTATTATAGTTCTAGCGATAATAATAGTAAAATATGGGTAATAGTGCATGTTATATTGATAATAATAAAAGTAATAAGTATATTTATTACAGTTCTATCGATAATAACTGCATAATATGGGTAATAATGCATGTTATATTGATAATAATAAAAGTAATAAGTATATTTATTATAGTTCTATCGATAATAGCTGCATAATAATAAAAGTAGTAACTATATTTATTATAGTTCTAGCGATTATAACTGCATAATATGGGTAATAATGCATGTTATATTGAGAATAATGAAAGTAATAAGTATAATTATTACAGTTCTAGCGATAATAACTGCATTATATGCGTAATAATGCATGTTATATTGATAATATCGGGAGTAATAAGTGTAATTATTATAGTTCTAGCGATAATAATAGTAAAATATGGCTAATAGTGCATGTTATATTGATAATAATGAAAGTAATAAGTATATTTATTACAGTTCTATCGATAATAACTGCATAATGTTGGTAATAATGCATGTTTTATTGATGATAATAAAAGTAATACGTATATTTATTATAGTTCTATCGATAATAACTGCATAATATGGGTAATAATGCATGTCATATTGATAATAATATAAGTAATAAGTATAATTATTACAGTTCTATCGATAATAACTGCATAATATTGGTAATAATGCATGTTATATTGATGATAATAAAAGTAGTACGTATATTTATTATAGTTCTAGCGATAATAACTGCATAACATGGCTAATAATGCATGTTATATTGATAATAATATAAGTAATAAGTATAATTATTACAGTTCTAGCGATAATAACTGCATAATATGGGTAATAATGCATGTTATATTGATAATAATAAAAGTAATAAGTATATTTATTACAGTTCTATCGATAATAACTGCATTATATGGGTAATAATGCATGTTATATTGATAATAATATAAGTAGTAAGTATAATTATTACAGTTCTAGCGATAATAACTGAATAATGTTGGTAATAATACATGTCTTATTGATGATAATAAAAGTAGTACGTATATTTATTATAGTTGTAGCAATAATAACTGCATAACATGTGTAATAATGCGTGTTATATTGATAATAATATAAGTAATAAGTATAATTATTACAGTTCTAGCGATAATAACTGCATAATATGGGTAATAATGCATGTTATATTGATAATAATAAAAGTAATAAGTATATTTATTACAGTTCTATCGATAATAACTGCATAATGTTGGTAATAATGCATGTTTTATTGATGATAATAAAAGTAATACGTATATATATTATAGTTCTATCGATAGTAACTGCATAATATGGGTAATAATGCATGTTATATTGATAATAATATGTAGTAAGTATAATTATTACAGTTCTAGAGATAATAACTGCATCATATGGTTAATAATGCATGTTATATTGATAATAATATAAGTAGTAAGTATAATTACTAGAGTTCTAGTTATAATAACTGCATAATATGGGTAATAATGCATGTTATATTGGTAATAATAATAGTAATAAGTATATTTATTATAGTTCTATCGATAATAACTGCATAATATGGGTAATAATGCATGTTATATTGATAATAATATAAGTAATAAGTATAATTATTACAGTTCTAGCGATAATAACTGCATAATATGGGTAATAATGCATGTTATATTGATAATAATAAAAGTAATTAGTATATTTATTACAGTTCTATCGATAATAACTGCATAATGTTGGTAATAATGCATGTCTTATTGATGATAATAAAAGTAGTACGTATTTTTATTATAGTTCTAGCGATAATAACTGCATAACATGGGTAATAATGCATGTTATATTGATAATAATATAAGTAATAAGTATAATTATTACAGTTCTAGCGATAATAACTGCATTATATGCGTAATAATGCATGTTATATTGATAATATCGGGAGTAATAAGTGTAATTATTATAGTTCTAGCGATAATAATAGTAAAATATGGCTAAGAGTGTCTGTTACATTGATAATAATACAAGTAATAAGTATATTTATTATACTTCTGTCGATAATAACTGCATTATATGGGTAATAATGCATGTTATATTGATAATAATACAAGTAATAAGTATAATTACTACAGTTCTAGCGATAATAACTCCATTATATGGGTAATAATGCATGTTATATTGATAATAATATAAGTAATAAGTATAATTATTACAGTTCTAGCGATAATAACTTCATTATATGGGTAATAATGCATGTTATATTGATAATATCGGGAGTAATAAGTATAATTATTATAGTTCTAGCGATAATAATAGTACAATATGGATAATAGTGCATGTTATATTGATAATAATAAAAGTAATGAGTATATTTATTACAGTTCTATCGATAATAACGGCATAATATGGGTAATAATGCATGTTATATTGATAATAATATAAGTAATAAGTATAATTATTACAGTTCTAGCGATAATAACTGCATAATATGGGCAATAATGCATGTTATATTGATAATAATAATAGTAATAAGTATATTTATTATAGTTCTATCGATAATAATAGTAAAATATGGGTAATAGTGCATGTTATATTGGTAATAATATAAGTAATAAGTATAGTTATTACAGTTCCAGCGATAATAACTGCATTATATGGGTCATAATGCATGTTATATTGATAATATTGGGAGTAATAAGTATAATTATTATAGTCCTAGCGATAGTAATAGTAAAATATGGCTAATAGTGCATGTTCTATTGATAATAATAAAAGTAATAAGTATCTTTTTGTTACAGTTCTATCGATAATAACTGCATAATATGGGTAATGATGCATGTTATATTGATGATAATAAAAGTAATACGTATATTTATTATAGTTCTAGCGATAATAACTGCATAATATGGGTAATAATGCATGTTATATTGATAATAATATAAATAATAAGTATAATTATTACAGTTCTGGCGATAATAACTGCATTATATGGGTAATAATGCACGCTATATTGCTAATAATATAAGTAATAAGTATAATTATTACAGTTCTATCGATAATAACTGCATAATATGGGTAATAATGCATGTTATATTGATAATAATATAAGTAATAAGTATAATTATTACAGTTGTAGCGATAATAACTGCATTATATGGGTAATAATGCATGTTATATTGATAATAATAATAGTAATAAGTATATTTATTATAGTTCTATCGATAATAACTGCATAATATGGGTAATAATGCATGTTATATTGATGATAATGAAAGCTGTAAGTATATTTATTACAGCTCTAGCGATAATAACTGCATTATATGCGTAATAATGCATGTTATATTGATAATATCGGGAGTAATAAGTATAATTATTATAGTTCTAGCGACAATAATAGTAAAATATGGGTAATAGTGCATGTTATATTGATAATAATAAAAGTAATAAGTATATTTATTATACTTCTGTCGATAATAACTGCATTATATGGGTAATAATGCATGTTATATTGATAATAATATAAGTAATAAGTATAATTATTACAGTTCAGGCGATAATAACTGCAGTATATGGGTAATAATGCATGTTATATTCATAATAATAAAAGTAATAAGTATATTTATTATAGTTTTAGCGATAATAACTGCATAATATGGGTAATAATGCATGTTATATTGATAATAATAAAAGTAATAAGTATATTTATTATAGTTCTAGCGATTATAACTGCATAATATGGGTAATAATGCATGTTATATTGATAATAATATAAGTAACAAGTATAATTATTACAGATCCAGCGATAATAACTGCATTATATGGTTAAAAATGCATGTTATATTGATAATATTGGGAGTAATAAGTATAATTATTATAGTTCTAGCGATAATAATAGTACAATATGGCGAATAATGCACGTTATATTGATAATATCGGGAGTAATAAGTATAATTATTAAAGTTCTAGCGATAATAATAGTAAAATATGGCTAAGAGTGCCTGTTATATTGATAATAATAAAAGTAATAAGTATATTTATTATACTTCTGTCGATAATAACTGCATTATATGGGTAATAATGCATGTTATATTGATAATAATAAAAGTAATAAGTATATTTATTATAGTTCTATCGATAATAACTGCATAATGTGGGTAATAATGCATGTTATATTGATAATAATAAAAGTAATAAGTATATTTATTGTAGTTCTATCGATAATAACTGCATAATATGGGTAATAATGCATGTTATATTGATGATAATGAAAGTAGTAAGTATATTTAGTACAGTTCTATCGATAATAACTGCATAATATGGGTAATAATGCATGTTATATTGATAATAGTAAAAGTAATAAATATATTTATTATAGTTCTATGGATAATAACTGCATAATATGGGTAATAATGCATGTTATATTGATGATAATGAAAGTAGTAAGTATATTTATTACAGTTCTAGCGATAATAACTGCATTATATTGGTAATAATGCATGTTATATTGATAATAATGAAAGTAGTAAGTATATTTATTACAGTTCTAGCGATAATAACTGCATTATATGGGTAATAATGCATGTTATATTGATAATATTGGGAGTAATAAGTATAATTATTATAGTCCTAGCGATAATAATAGTAAAATATGGCTAATAGTGCATGTTCTATTGATAATAATAAAAGTAATAAGTATATGTATTACAGTTCTATCGATAATAACTGCATAATATGGGTAATGATGCATGTTATATTGATGATAATAAAAGTAATACGTATATTTATTGTAGTTCTAGCGATAATAACTGCATAATATGGGTAATAATGCATGTTATATTGATAATAATATAAATAAAAAGTATAATTATTACAGTTCTGGCGATAATAACTGCATTATATGGGTAATAATGCACGTTATATTGCTATTAATATAAGTAATAAGTATAATTATTACAGTTCTAGCGATAATAACTGCATTATATGGGTAATAATGCATGTTATATTGATAATAATAAAAGTAATAAGTATATTTATTACAGTTCTATCGATAATAACTGCGTAATATGGGTAATAATGCATGTTATATTGATGATAATGAAAGTTGCAAGTATATTTATTACATTTCTAGCGATAATAACTGCATTATATGCGTAATAATGCATGTTATATTGATAATAATAAAAGTAATAAGTATATGTATTATAGTTCTATGGATAATAACTGCATAATATGGGTAATAATGCATGTTATATTGATGATAATGAAAATAGTAAGTATATTTACTACAGTTCTAGCGATAATAACTGCATTATATGGGTAATAATGCATGTTATATTGATGATAATAAAAGTAATACGTATATTTATTATAGTTCTAGCGATAATAACTGCATTATATGGCTAATAATGCATGTTATATTGATAATAATATAAGTAATAAGTATAATTATTACAGTTCTGGCGGTAATAACTGCATTATATGGGTAATACTGCACGTTATATTGCTAATAATATAAGTAATAAGTATAATTATTACAGTTCTAGCGATAATAACTGCATTATATGGCTAATAATGCATGTTATATTGATAATAATATAAGTAATAAGTATAATTATTACAGTTCTAGCGATAATAACTGCATAATATGGGTAATAATGCATGTTATATTGATAATAATAAAAGTAATAAGTATATTTATTACAGTTCTATCGATAATAACTGCATTATATGGGTAATAATGCATATTATATTGATAATAATATAAGTAGTAAGTATAATTATTACAGTTCTAGCGATAATAACTGAATAATGTTGGTAATAATACATGTCTTATTGATGATAATAAAAGTAGTACGTATATTTATTATAGTTCTAGCAATAATAACTGCATAACATGGGTAATAATGCGTGTTATATTGATAATAATATAAGTAATAAGTATAATTATTACAGTTCTAGCGATAATAACTGCATAATATGGGTAATAATGCATGTTATATTGATAATAATAAAAGTAATAAGTATATTTATTACAGTTCTATCGATAATAACTGCATAATGTTGGTAATAATGCATGTTTTATTGATGATAATAAAAGTAATACGTATATATATTATAGTTCTATCGATAGTAACTGCATAATATGGGTAATAATGCATGTTATATTGATAATAATATGTAGTAAGTATAATTATTACAGTTCTAGAGATAATAACTGCATCATATGGTTAATAATGCATGTTATATTGATAATAATATAAGTAGTAAGTATAATTACTAGAGTTCTAGTTATAATAACTGCATAATATGGGTAATAATGCATGTTATATTGGTAATAATAATAGTAATAAGTATATTTATTATAGTTCTATCGATAATAACTGCATAATATGGGTAATAATGCATGTTATATTGATAATAATATAAGTAATAAATATAATTATTACAGTTCTAGCGATAATAACTGCATAATATGGGTAATAATGCATGTTATATTGATAATAATAAAAGTAATTAGTATATTTATTACAGTTCTATCGATAATAACTGCATAATGTTGGTAATAATGCATGTCTTATTGATGATAATAAAAGTAGTACGTATTTTTATTATAGTTCTAGCGATAATAACTGCATAACATGGGTAATAATGCATGTTATATTGATAATAATATAAGTAATAAGTATAATTATTACAGTTCTAGCGATAATAACTGCATTATATGCGTAATAATGCATGTTATATTGATAATATCGGGAGTAATAAGTGTAATTATTATAGTTCTAGCGATAATAATAGTAAAATATGGCTAAGAGTGTCTGTTACATTGATAATAATACAAGTAATAAGTATATTTATTATACTTCTGTCGATAATAACTGCATTATATGGGTAATAATGCATGTTATATTGATAATAATACAAGTAATAAGTATAATTACTACAGTTCTAGCGATAATAACTCCATTATATGGGTAATAATGCATGTTATATTGATAATAATATAAGTAATAAGTATAATTATTACAGTTCTAGCGATAATAACTTCATTATATGGGTAATAATGCATGTTATATTGATAATATCGGGAGTAATAAGTATAATTATTATAGTTCTAGCGATAATAATAGTACAATATGGATAATAGTGCATGTTATATTGATAATAATAAAAGTAATGAGTATATTTATTACAGTTCTATCGATAATAACTGCATAATATGGGTAATAATGCATGTTATATTGATAATAATATAAGTAATAAGTATAATTATTACAGTTCTAGCGATAATAACTGCATAATATGGGCAATAATGCATGTTATATTGATAATAATAATAGTAATAAGTATATTTATTATAGTTCTATCGATAATAATAGTAAAATATGGGTAATAGTGCATGTTATATTGGTAATAATATAAGTAATAAGTATAGTTATTACAGTTCTAGCGATAATAACTGCATTATATGGGTCATAATGCATGTTATATTGATAATATTGGGAGTAATAAGTATAATTATTATAGTCCTAGCGATAGTAATAGTAAAATATGGCTAATAGTGCATGTTCTATTGATAATAATAAAAGTAATAAGTATATTTTTGTTACAGTTCTATCGATAATAACTGCATAATATGGGTAATGATGCATGTTATATTGATGATAATAAAAGTAATACGTATATTTATTATAGTTCTAGCGATAATAACTGCATAATATGGGTAATAATGCATGTTATATTGATAATAATATAAATAATAAGTATAATTATTACAGTTCTGGCGATAATAACTGCATTATATGGGTAATAATGCACGCTATATTGCTAATAATATAAGTAATAAGTATAATTATTACAGTTCTATCGATAATAACTGCATAATATGGGTAATAATGCATGTTATATTGATAATAATATAAGTAATAAGTATAATTATTACAGTTGTAGCGATAATAACTGCATTATATGGGTAATAATGCATGTTATATTGATAATAATAATAGTAATAAGTATATTTATTATAGTTCTATCGATAATAACTGCATAATATGGGTAATAATGCATGTTATATTGATGATAATGAAAGCTGTAAGTATATTTATTACAGCTCTAGCGATAATAACTGCATTATATGCGTAATAATGCATGTTATATTGATAATATCGGGAGTAATAAGTATAATTATTATAGTTCTAGCGACAATAATAGTAAAATATGGGTAATAGTGCATGTTATATTGATAATAATAAAAGTAATAAGTATATTTATTATACTTCTGTCGATAATAACTGCATTATATGGGTAATAATGCATGTTATATTGATAATAATATAAGTAATAAGTATAATTATTACAGTTCAGGCGATAATAACTGCAGTATATGGGTAATAATGCATGTTATATTCATAATAATAAAAGTAATAGGTATATTTATTATAGTTTTAGCGATAATAACTGCATAATATGGGTAATAATGCATGTTATATTGATAATAATAAAAGTAATAAGTATATTTATTATAGTTCTAGCGATTATAACTGCATAATATGGGTAATAATGCATGTTATATTGATAATAATATAAGTAACAAGTATAGTTATTACAGATCCAGCGATAATAACTGCATTATATGGTTAAAAATGCATGTTATATTGATAATATTGGGAGTAATAAGTATAATTATTATAGTTCTAGCGATAATAATAGTACAATATGGCGAATAATGCACGTTATATTGATAATATCGGGAGTAATAAGTATAATTATTAAAGTTCTAGCGATAATAATAGTAAAATATGGCTAAGAGTGCCTGTTATATTGATAATAATAAAAGTAATAAGTATATTTATTATACTTCTGTCGATAATAACTGCATTATATGGGTAATAATGCATGTTATATTGATAATAATAAAAGTAATAAGTATATTTATTATAGTTCTATCGATAATAACTGCATAATGTGGGTAATAATGCATGTTATATTGATAATAATAAAAGTAATAAGTATATTTATTGTAGTTCTATCGATAATAACTGCATAATATGGGTAATAATGCATGTTATATTGATGATAATGAAAGTAGTAAGTATATTTAGTACAGTTCTATCGATAATAACTGCATAATATGGGTAATAATGCATGTTATATTGATAATAGTAAAAGTAATAAATATATTTATTATAGTTCTATGGATAATAACTGCATAATATGGGTAATAATGCATGTTATATTGATGATAATGAAAGTAGTAAGTATATTTATTACAGTTCTAGCGATAATAACTGCATTATATTGGTAATAATGCATGTTATATTGATAATAATGAAAGTAGTAAGTATATTTATTACAGTTCTAGCGATAATAACTGCATTATATGGGTAATAATGCATGTTATATTGATAATATTGGGAGTAATAAGTATAATTATTATAGTCCTAGCGATAATAATAGTAAAATATGGCTAATAGTGCATGTTCTATTGATAATAATAAAAGTAATAAGTATATGTATTACAGTTCTATCGATAATAACTGCATAATATGGGTAATGATGCATGTTATATTGATGATAATAAAAGTAATACGTATATTTATTGTAGTTCTAGCGATAATAACTGCATAATATGGGTAATAATGCATGTTATATTGATAATAATATAAATAAAAAGTATAATTATTACAGTTCTGGCGATAATAACTGCATTATATGGGTAATAATGCACGTTATATTGCTATTAATATAAGTAATAAGTATAATTATTACAGTTCTAGCGATAATAACTGCATTATATGGGTAATAATGCATGTTATATTGATAATAATAAAAGTAATAAGTATATTTATTACAGTTCTATCGATAATAACTGCGTAATATGGGTAATAATGCATGTTATATTGATGATAATGAAAGTTGCAAGTATATTTATTACATTTCTAGCGATAATAACTGCATTATATGCGTAATAATGCATGTTATATTGATAATAATAAAAGTAATAAGTATATGTATTATAGTTCTATGGATAATAACTGCATAATATGGGTAATAATGCATGTTATATTGATGATAATGAAAATAGTAAGTATATTTACTACAGTTCTAGCGATAATAACTGCATTATATGGGTAATAATGCATGTTATATTGATGATAATAAAAGTAATACGTATATTTATTATAGTTCTAGCGATAATAACTGCATTATATGGCTAATAATGCATGTTATATTGATAATAATATAAGTAATAAGTATAATTATTACAGTTCTGGCGGTAATAACTGCATTATATGGGTAATACTGCACGTTATATTGCTAATAATATAAGTAATAAGTATAATTATTACAGTTCTAGCGATAATAACTGCATTATATGGCTAATAATGCATGTTATATTGATAATAATATAAGTAATAAGTATAATTATTACAGTTCTAGCGATAATAACTGCATAATATGGGTAATAATGCATGTTATATTGATAATAATAAAAGTAATAAGTATATTTATTACAGTTCTATCGATAATAACTGCATTATATGGGTAATAATGCATATTATATTGATAATAATATAAGTAGTAAGTATAATTATTACAGTTCTAGCGATAATAACTGAATAATGTTGGTAATAATACATGTCTTATTGATGATAATAAAAGTAGTACGTATATTTATTATAGTTCTAGCAATAATAACTGCATAACATGGGTAATAATGCGTGTTATATTGATAATAATATAAGTAATAAGTATAATTATTACAGTTCTAGCGATAATAACTGCATAATATGGGTAATAATGCATGTTATATTGATAATAATAAAAGTAATAAGTATATTTATTACAGTTCTATCGATAATAACTGCATAATGTTGGTAATAATGCATGTTTTATTGATGATAATAAAAGTAATACGTATATATATTATAGTTCTATCGATAGTAACTGCATAATATGGGTAATAATGCATGTTATATTGATAATAATATGTAGTAAGTATAATTATTACAGTTCTAGAGATAATAACTGCATCATATGGTTAATAATGCATGTTATATTGATAATAATATAAGTAGTAAGTATAATTACTAGAGTTCTAGTTATAATAACTGCATAATATGGGTAATAATGCATGTTATATTGGTAATAATAATAGTAATAAGTATATTTATTATAGTTCTATCGATAATAACTGCATAATATGGGTAATAATGCATGTTATATTGATAATAATATAAGTAATAAGTATAATTATTACAGTTCTAGCGATAATAACTGCATAATATGGGTAATAATGCATGTTATATTGATAATAATAAAAGTAATTAGTATATTTATTACAGTTCTATCGATAATAACTGCATAATGTTGGTAATAATGCATGTCTTATTGATGATAATAAAAGTAGTACGTATTTTTATTATAGTTCTAGCGATAATAACTGCATAACATGGGTAATAATGCATGTTATATTGATAATAATATAAGTAATAAGTATAATTATTACAGTTCTAGCGATAATAACTGCATTATATGCGTAATAATGCATGTTATATTGATAATATCGGGAGTAATAAGTGTAATTATTATAGTTCTAGCGATAATAATAGTAAAATATGGCTAAGAGTGTCTGTTACATTGATAATAATACAAGTAATAAGTATATTTATTATACTTCTGTCGATAATAACTGCATTATATGGGTAATAATGCATGTTATATTGATAATAATACAAGTAATAAGTATAATTACTACAGTTCTAGCGATAATAACTCCATTATATGGGTAATAATGCATGTTATATTGATAATAATATAAGTAATAAGTATAATTATTACAGTTCTAGCGATAATAACTGCATTATATGGCTAATAATGCATGTTATATTGATAATAATATAAGTAATAAGTATAATTATTACAGTTCTAGCGATAATAACTGCATAATATGGGTAATAATGCATGTTATATTGATAATAATAAAAGTAATAAGTATATTTATTACAGTTCTATCGATAATAACTGCATTATATGGGTAATAATGCATATTATATTGATAATAATATAAGTAGTAAGTATAATTATTACAGTTCTAGCGATAATAACTGAATAATGTTGGTAATAATACATGTCTTATTGATGATAATAAAAGTAGTACGTATATTTATTATAGTTCTAGCAATAATAACTGCATAACATGGGTAATAATGCGTGTTATATTGATAATAATATAAGTAATAAGTATAATTATTACAGTTCTAGCGATAATAACTGCATAATATGGGTAATAATGCATGTTATATTGATAATAATAAAAGTAATAAGTATATTTATTACAGTTCTATCGATAATAACTGCATAATGTTGGTAATAATGCATGTTTTATTGATGATAATAAAAGTAATACGTATATATATTATAGTTCTATCGATAGTAACTGCATAATATGGGTAATAATGCATGTTATATTGATAATAATATGTAGTAAGTATAATTATTACAGTTCTAGAGATAATAACTGCATCATATGGTTAATAATGCATGTTATATTGATAATAATAAAAGTAATTAGTATATTTATTACAGTTCTATCGATAATAACTGCATAATGTTGGTAATAATGCATGTCTTATTGATGATAATAAAAGTAGTACGTATTTTTATTATAGTTCTAGCGATAATAACTGCATAACATGGGTAATAATGCATGTTATATTGATAATAATATAAGTAATAAGTATAATTATTACAGTTCTAGCGATAATAACTGCATTATATGCGTAATAATGCATGTTATATTGATAATATCGGGAGTAATAAGTGTAATTATTATAGTTCTAGCGATAATAATAGTAAAATATGGCTAAGAGTGTCTGTTACATTGATAATAATACAAGTAATAAGTATATTTATTATACTTCTGTCGATAATAACTGCATTATATGGGTAATAATGCATGTTATATTGATAATAATACAAGTAATAAGTATAATTACTACAGTTCTAGCGATAATAACTCCATTATATGGGTAATAATGCATGTTATATTGATAATAATATAAGTAATAAGTATAATTATTACAGTTCTAGCGATAATAACTTCATTATATGGGTAATAATGCATGTTATATTGATAATATCGGGAGTAATAAGTATAATTATTATAGTTCTAGCGATAATAATAGTACAATATGGATAATAGTGCATGTTATATTGATAATAATAAAAGTAATGAGTATATTTATTACAGTTCTATCGATAATAACTGCATAATATGGGTAATAATGCATGTTATATTGATAATAATATAAGTAATAAGTATAATTATTACAGTTCTAGCGATAATAACTGCATAATATGGGCAATAATGCATGTTATATTGATAATAATAATAGTAATAAGTATATTTATTATAGTTCTATCGATAATAATAGTAAAATATGGGTAATAGTGCATGTTATATTGGTAATAATATAAGTAATAAGTATAGTTATTACAGTTCTAGCGATAATAACTGCATTATATGGGTCATAATGCATGTTATATTGATAATATTGGGAGTAATAAGTATAATTATTATAGTCCTAGCGATAGTAATAGTAAAATATGGCTAATAGTGCATGTTCTATTGATAATAATAAAAGTAATAAGTATATTTTTGTTACAGTTCTATCGATAATAACTGCATAATATGGGTAATGATGCATGTTATATTGATGATAATAAAAGTAATACGTATATTTATTATAGTTCTAGCGATAATAACTGCATAATATGGGTAATAATGCATGTTATATTGATAATAATATAAATAATAAGTATAATTATTACAGTTCTGGCGATAATAACTGCATTATATGGGTAATAATGCACGCTATATTGCTAATAATATAAGTAATAAGTATAATTATTACAGTTCTATCGATAATAACTGCATAATATGGGTAATAATGCATGTTATATTGATAATAATATAAGTAATAAGTATAATTATTACAGTTGTAGCGATAATAACTGCATTATATGGGTAATAATGCATGTTATATTGATAATAATAATAGTAATAAGTATATTTATTATAGTTCTATCGATAATAACTGCATAATATGGGTAATAATGCATGTTATATTGATGATAATGAAAGCTGTAAGTATATTTATTACAGCTCTAGCGATAATAACTGCATTATATGCGTAATAATGCATGTTATATTGATAATATCGGGAGTAATAAGTATAATTATTATAGTTCTAGCGACAATAATAGTAAAATATGGGTAATAGTGCATGTTATATTGATAATAATAAAAGTAATAAGTATATTTATTATACTTCTGTCGATAATAACTGCATTATATGGGTAATAATGCATGTTATATTGATAATAATATAAGTAATAAGTATAATTATTACAGTTCAGGCGATAATAACTGCAGTATATGGGTAATAATGCATGTTATATTCATAATAATAAAAGTAATAAGTATATTTATTATAGTTTTAGCGATAATAACTGCATAATATGGGTAATAATGCATGTTATATTGATAATAATAAAAGTAATAAGTATATTTATTATAGTTCTAGCGATTATAACTGCATAATATGGGTAATAATGCATGTTATATTGATAATAATATAAGTAACAAGTATAGTTATTACAGATCCAGCGATAATAACTGCATTATATGGTTAAAAATGCATGTTATATTGATAATATTGGGAGTAATAAGTATAATTATTATAGTTCTAGCGATAATAATAGTACAATATGGCGAATAATGCACGTTATATTGATAATATCGGGAGTAATAAGTATAATTATTAAAGTTCTAGCGATAATAATAGTAAAATATGGCTAAGAGTGCCTGTTATATTGATAATAATAAAAGTAATAAGTATATTTATTATACTTCTGTCGATAATAACTGCATTATATGGGTAATAATGCATGTTATATTGATAATAATAAAAGTAATAAGTATATTTATTATAGTTCTATCGATAATAACTGCATAATGTGGGTAATAATGCATGTTATATTGATAATAATAAAAGTAATAAGTATATTTATTGTAGTTCTATCGATAATAACTGCATAATATGGGTAATAATGCATGTTATATTGATGATAATGAAAGTAGTAAGTATATTTAGTACAGTTCTATCGATAATAACTGCATAATATGGGTAATAATGCATGTTATATTGATAATAGTAAAAGTAATAAATATATTTATTATAGTTCTATGGATAATAACTGCATAATATGGGTAATAATGCATGTTATATTGATGATAATGAAAGTAGTAAGTATATTTATTACAGTTCTAGCGATAATAACTGCATTATATTGGTAATAATGCATGTTATATTGATAATAATGAAAGTAGTAAGTATATTTATTACAGTTCTAGCGATAATAACTGCATTATATGGGTAATAATGCATGTTATATTGATAATATTGGGAGTAATAAGTATAATTATTATAGTCCTAGCGATAATAATAGTAAAATATGGCTAATAGTGCATGTTCTATTGATAATAATAAAAGTAATAAGTATATGTATTACAGTTCTATCGATAATAACTGCATAATATGGGTAATGATGCATGTTATATTGATGATAATAAAAGTAATACGTATATTTATTGTAGTTCTAGCGATAATAACTGCATAATATGGGTAATAATGCATGTTATATTGATAATAATATAAATAATAAGTATAATTATTACAGTTCTGGCGATAATAACTGCATTATATGGGTAATAATGCACGCTATATTGCTAATAATATAAGTAATAAGTATAATTATGACAGTTCTATCGATAATAACTGCATAATATGGGTAATAATGCATGTTATATTGATAATAATATAAGTAATAAGTATAATTATTACAGTTGTAGCGATAATAACTGCATTATATGGGTAATAATGCATGTTGTATTGATAATAATAGTAGTAATAAGTATATTTATTATAGTTCTATCGATAATAACTGCATAATATGGGTAATAATGCATGTTATATTGATGATAATGAAAGCTGTAAGTATATTTATTACAGCTCTAGCGATAATAACTGCATTATATGCGTAATAATGCATGTTATATTGATAATATCGGGAGTAATAAGTATAATTATTATAGTTCTAGCGACAATAATAGTAAAATATGGGTAATAGTGCATGTTATATTGATAATAATAAAAGTAATAAGTATATTTATTATACTTCTGTCGATAATAACTGCATTATATGGGTAATAATGCATGTTATATTGATAATAATATAAGTAATAAGTATAATTATTACAGTTCAGGCGATAATAACTGCAGTATATGGGTAATAATGCATGTTATATTCATAATAATAAAAGTAATAAGTATATTTATTATAGTTTTAGCGATAATAACTGCATAATATGGGTAATAATGCATGTTATATTGATAATAATAAAAGTAATAAGTATATTTATTATAGTTCTAGCGATTATAACTGCATAATATGGGTAATAATGCATGTTATATTGATAATAATATAAGTAACAAGTATAATTATTACAGATCCAGCGATAATAACTGCATTATATGGTTAAAAATGCATGTTATATTGATAATATTGGGAGTAATAAGTATAATTATTATAGTTCTAGCGATAATAATAGTACAATATGGCGAATAATGCACGTTATATTGATAATATCGGGAGTAATAAGTATAATTATTAAAGTTCTAGCGATAATAATAGTAAAATATGGCTAAGAGTGCCTGTTATATTGATAATAATAAAAGTAATAAGTATATTTATTATACTTCTGTCGATAATAACTGCATTATATGGGTAATAATGCATGTTATATTGATAATAATAAAAGTAATAAGTATATTTATTATAGTTCTATCGATAATAACTGCATAATGTGGGTAATAATGCATGTTATATTGATAATAATAAAAGTAATAAGTATATTTATTGTAGTTCTATCGATAATAACTGCATAATATGGGTAATAATGCATGTTATATTGATGATAATGAAAGTAGTAAGTATATTTAGTACAGTTCTATCGATAATAACTGCATAATATGGGTAATAATGCATGTTATATTGATAATAGTAAAAGTAATAAATATATTTATTATAGTTCTATGGATAATAACTGCATAATATGGGTAATAATGCATGTTATATTGATGATAATGAAAGTAGTAAGTATATTTATTACAGTTCTAGCGATAATAACTGCATTATATTGGTAATAATGCATGTTATATTGATAATAATGAAAGTAGTAAGTATATTTATTACAGTTCTAGCGATAATAAGTGCATTATATGGGTAATAATGCATGTTATATTGATAATATTGGGAGTAATAAGTATAATTATTATAGTCCTAGCGATAATAATAGTAAAATATGGCTAATAGTGCATGTTCTATTGATAATAATAAAAGTAATAAGTATATGTATTACAGTTCTATCGATAATAACTGCATAATATGGGTAATGATGCATGTTATATTGATGATAATAAAAGTAATACGTATATTTATTGTAGTTCTAGCGATAATAACTGCATAATATGGGTAATAATGCATGTTATATTGATAATAATATAAATAAAAAGTATAATTATTACAGTTCTGGCGATAATAACTGCATTATATGGGTAATAATGCACGTTATATTGCTAATAATATAAGTAATAAGTATAATTATTACAGTTCTAGCGATAATAACTGCATTATATGGGTAATAATGCATGTTATATTGATAATAATAAAAGTAATAAGTATATTTATTACAGTTCTATCGATAATAACTGCGTAATATGGGTAATAATGCATGTTATATTGATGATAATGAAAGTTGCAAATATATTTATTACATTTCTAGCGATAATAACTGCATTATATGCGTAATAATGCATGTTATATTGATAATAATAAAAGTAATAAGTATATGTATTATAGTTCTATGGATAATAACTGCATAATATGGGTAATAATGCATGTTATATTGATGATAATGAAAATAGTAAGTATATTTACTACAGTTCTAGCGATAATAACTGCATTATATGGGTAATAATGCATGTTATATTGATGATAATAAAAGTAATACGTATATTTATTATAGTTCTAGCGATAATAACTGCATTATATGGCTAATAATGCATGTTATATTGATAATAATATAAGTAATAAGTATAATTATTACAGTTCTGGCGGTAATAACTGCATTATATGGGTAATACTGCACGTTATATTGCTAATAATATAAGTAATAAGTATAATTATTACAGTTCTAGCGATAATAACTGCATTATATGGGTAATAATGCATGTTATATTGATAATAATAAAAGTAATAAGTATATTTATTATAGTTCTATCGATAATAACTGCATAATGTGGGTAATAATGCATGTTATATTGATGATAATAAAAGTAGTAAGTACATTTATTATAGTTCTAGCGATAATAACTGCATAATATGGGTAATAATGCATGTTATATTGATAATAATATAAATAATAAGTATAATTATTACAGTTCTGGCGATAATAACTGCATTATATGGGTAATAATGCACGTTATATTGCTAATAATATAAGTAATAAGTATAATTATTACAGTTCTAGCGATAATAACTGCATTATATGGGTAATAATGCATGTTATATTGATAATAATATAAGTAATAAGTATAATTATTACAGTTCTGGCGATAATAACTGCATTATATGGGTAATAATGCATGTTATATTGATAACAATAAAAGTAATAAGTATATTTATTATAGTTCTATCGATAATAACTGCATAATATGGGTAATAATGCATGTTATATTGATAATAATATAAATAATAAGTATAATTATTACAGTTCTGGCGATAATAACTGCATTATATGGGTAATAATGCACGTTATATTGCTAATAATATAAGTAATAAGTATAATTATTACAGTTCTAGCGATAATAACTGCATTATATGGGTAATAATGCATGTTATATTGATAATAATATAAGTAATAAGTATAATTATTACAGTTCTAGCGATAATAACTGCATAATATGGGTAATAATGCATGTTATATTGATAATAATATAAATAAAAAGTATAATTATTACAGTTCTGGCGATAATAACTGCATTATATGGGTAATAATGCACGTTATATTGCTAATAATATAAGTAATAAGTATAATTATTACAGATCTAGCGATAATAACTGCATTATATGGGTAATAATGCATGTTATATTGATAATAATAAAAGTAATAAGAATATTTATTACAGTTCTATCGATAATAACTGCGTAATATGGGTAATAATGCATGTTATATTGATGATAATGAAAGTTGCAAGTATATTTATTACATTTCTAGCGATAATAACTGCATTATATGCGTAATAATGCATGTTATATTGATAATAATAAAAGTAATAAGTATATGTATTATAGTTCTATGGATAATAACTGCATAATATGGGTAATAATGCATGTTATATTGATGATAATGAAAATAGTAAGTATATTTATTACAGTTCTGGCGATAATAACTGCATTATATGGGTAATAATGCATGTTATATTGATGATAATAAAAGTAATACGTATATTTATTATAGTTCTAGCGATAATAACTGCATTATATGGCTAATAATGCATGTTATATTGATAATAATATAAGTAATAAGTATAATTATTACAGTTCTGGCGGTAATAACTGCATTATATGGGTAATACTGCACGTTATATTGCTAATAATATAAGTAATAAGTATAATTATTACAGTTCTAGCGATAATAACTGCATTATATGGGTAATAATGCATGTTATATTGATAATAATAAAAGTAATAAGTATATTTATTATAGTTCTATCGATAATAACTGCATAATGTGGGTAATAATGCATGTTATATTGATGATAATAAAAGTAGTAAGTACATTTATTATAGTTCTAGCGATAATAACTGCATAATATGGGTAATAATGCATGTCATATTGATAATAATATAAGTAATAAGTATAATTATTACAGTTCTAGCGATAATAACTGCATTATATGGGTAATAATGCACGTTATATTGCTAATAATATAAGTAATAAGTATATTTATTACATTTCTATCGATAATAACTGCATAATATGGGTAATGATGCATGTTAAATTGATGATAATAAAAGTAATACGTATATTTATTATAGTTCTAGCGATAATAACTGCATAATATGGGTAATAATGCATGTTATATTGATAATAATATAAATAATAAGTATAATTATTACAGTTCTGGCGATAATAACTGCATTATATGGGTAATAATGCACGTTATATTGCTAATAATATAAGTAATAAGTATAATTATTACAGTTCTAGCGATAATAAATGCATTATATGGGTAATAATGCATGTTATATTGATAATAATATAAGTAATAAGTATAATTATTACAGTTCTGGCGATAATAACTGCATTATATGGGTAATAATGCATGTTATATTGATAATAGTAAAAGTAATAAGTATATTTATTATAGTTCTATCGATAATAACTGCATAATATGGGTAATAATGCATGTTATATTGATGATAATGAAAGTAGTAAGTATATTTAGTACAGTTCTATCGATAATAACTGCATAATATGGGTAATAATGCATGTTATATTGATGATAATGAAAGTAGTAAGTATATTTATTACAGTTCTAGCGATAATAACTGCATTATATGGGTAATAATGCATGTTATATTGATAATATTGGGAGTAATAAGTATAATTATTATAGTCCTAGCGATAATAATAGTAAAATATGGCTAATAGTGCATGTTCTATTGATAATAATAAAAGTAATAAGTATATGTATTACAGTTCTATCGATAATAACTGCATAATATGGGTAATGATGCATGTTATATTGATGATAATAAAAGTAATACGTATATTTATTGTAGTTCTAGCGATAATAACTGCATAATATGGGTAATAATGCATGTTATATTGATAATAATATAAATAAAAAGTATAATTATTACAGTTCTGGCGATAATAACTGCTTTATATGGGTAATAATGCACGTTATATTGCTAATAATATAAGTAATAAGTATAATTATTACAGTTCTAGCGATAATAACTGCATTATATGGGTAATAATGCATGTTATATTGATAATAATAAAAGTAATAAGTATATTTATTACAGTTCTATCGATAATAACTGCGTAATATGGGTAATAATGCATGTTATATTGATGATAATGAAAGTTGCAAGTATATTTATTACATTTCTAGCGATAATAACTGCATTATATGCGTAATAATGCATGTTATATTGATAATAATAAAAGTAATAAGTATATGTATTATAGTTCTATGGATAATAACTGCATAATATGGGTAATAATGCATGTTATATTGATGATAATGAAAATAGTAAGTATATTTACTACAGTTCTAGCGATAATAACTGCATTATATGGGTAATAATGCATGTTATATTGATGATAATAAAAGTAATACGTATATTTATTATAGTTCTAGCGATAATAACTGCATTATATGGCTAATAATGCATGTTATATTGATAATAATATAAGTAATAAGTATAATTATTACAGTTCTGGCGGTAATAACTGCATTATATGGGTAATACTGCACGTTATATTGCTAATAATATAAGTAATAAGTATAATTATTACAGTTCTAGCGATAATAACTGCATTATATGGGTAATAATGCATGTTATATTGATAATAATAAAAGTAATAAGTATATTTATTATAGTTCTATCGATAATAACTGCATAATGTGGGTAATAATGCATGTTATATTGATGATAATAAAAGTAGTAAGTACATTTATTATAGTTCTAGCGATAATAACTGCATAATATGGGTAATAATGCATGTTATATTGATAATAATATAACTAATAAGTATAATTATTACAGTTCTAGCGATAATAACTGCATTATATGGGTAATAATGCACGTTATATTGCTAATAATATAAGTAATAAGTATATTTATTACATTTCTATCGATAATAACTGCATAATATGGGTAATAATGCATGTTATATTGATAATAATATAAATAATAAGTATAATTATTACAGTTCTGGCGATAATAACTGCATTATATGGGTAATAATGCACGTTATATTGCTAATAATATAAGTAATAAGTATAATTATTACAGTTCTAGCGATAATAACTGCATTATATGGGTAATAATGCATGTTATATTGATAATAATAAAAGTAATAAGTATATTTATTATAGTTCTATCGATAATAACTGCATAATATGGGTAATAATGCATGTTATATTGATGATAATGAAAGTAGTAAGTATATTTAGTACAGTTCTATCGATAATAACTGCATAATATGGGTAATAATGCATGTTATATTGATGATAATAAAAGTAGTACGTATATTTATTATAGTTCTAGCGATAATAACTGCATAATACGGGTAATAATGCATGTTATATTGATAATAATATAAGTAATAAGTATAATTATTACAGTTCTGGCGATAATAACTGCATTATATGGGTAATAATGCATGTTATATTGATAATATCGGGAGTAATAAGTATAATTATTATAGTTCCAGCGATAATAATAGTACCATATGCCTAATAGTGCATGTTATATTGATAATAATAAAAGTAATAAGTATATTTATTATACTTCTGTCGATAATAACTGCATTATATGGGTAATAATGCATGTTATATTGATAATAATATAAGTAATAAGTATAATTATTACAGTTCAGGCGATAATAACTGCAGTATATGGGTAATAATGCATGTTATATTGATAATAATAAAAGTAATAAGTATATTTATTATAGTTTTAGCGATAATAACTGCATAATATGGGTAATAATGCATGTTATATTAATAATAATAAAAGTAATAAGTATATTTATTATAGTTCTAGCGATTATAACTGCATAATATGGGTAATAATGCATGTTATATTGATAATAATATAAGTAACAAGTATAATTATTACAGATCCAGCGATAATAACTGCATTATATGGTTAAAAATGCATGTTATATTGATAATATTGGGAGTAATAAGTATAATTATTATAGTTCTAGCGATAATAATAGTACAATATGGCGAATAATGCACGTTATATTGATAATATCGGGAGTAATAAGTATAATTATTAAAGTTCTAGCGATAATAATAGTAAAATATGGCTAAGAGTGCCTGTTATATTGATAATAATAAAAGTAATAAGTATATTTATTATACTTCTGTCGATAATAACTGCATTATATGGGTAATAATGCATGTTATATTGATAATAATAAAAGTAATAAGTATATTTATTATAGTTCTATCGATAATAACTGCATAATGTGGGTAATAATGCATGTTATATTGATAATAATAAAAGTAATAAGTATATTTATTGTAGTTCTATCGATAATAACTGCATAATATGGGTAATAATGCATGTTATATTGATGATAATGAAAGTAGTAAGTATATTTAGTACAGTTCTATCGATAATAACTGCATAATATGGGTAATAATGCATGTTATATTGATAATAGTAAAAGTAATAAGTATATTTATTATAGTTCTATGGATAATAACTGCATAATATGGGTAATAATGCATGTTATATTGATGATAATGAAAGTAGTAAGTATATTTATTACAGTTCTAGCGATAATAACTGCATTATATTGGTAATAATGCATGTTATATTGATAATAATGAAAGTAGTAAGTATATTTATTACAGTTCTAGCGATAATAACTGCATTATATGGGTAATAATGCATGTTATATTGATAATATTGGGAGTAATAAGTATAATTATTATAGTCCTAGCGATAATAATAGTAAAATATGGCTAATAGTGCATGTTCTATTGATAATAATAAAAGTAATAAGTATATGTATTACAGTTCTATCGATAATAACTGCATAATATGGGTAATGATGCATGTTATATTGATGATAATAAAAGTAATACGTATATTTATTGTAGTTCTAGCGATAATAACTGCATAATATGGGTAATAATGCATGTTATATTGATAATAATATAAATAAAAAGTATAATTATTACAGTTCTGGCGATAATAACTGCATTATATGGGTAATAATGCACGTTATATTGCTAATAATATAAGTAATAAGTATAATTATTACAGTTCTAGCGATAATAACTGCATTATATGGGTAATAATGCATGTTATATTGATAATAATAAAAGTAATAAGTATATTTATTACAGTTCTATCGATAATAACTGCGTAATATGGGTAATAATGCATGTTATATTGATGATAATGAAAGTTGCAAGTATATTTATTACATTTCTAGCGATAATAACTGCATTATATGCGTAATAATGCATGTTATATTGATAATAATAAAAGTAATAAGTATATGTATTATAGTTCTATGGATAATAACTGCATAATATGGGTAATAATGCATGTTATATTGATGATAATGAAAATAGTAAGTATATTTACTACAGTTCTAGCGATAATAACTGCATTATATGGGTAATAATGCATGTTATATTGATGATAATAAAAGTAATACGTATATTTATTATAGTTCTAGCGATAATAACTGCATTATATGGCTAATAATGCATGTTATATTGATAATAATATAAGTAATAAGTATAATTATTACAGTTCTGGCGGTAATAACTGCATTATATGGGTAATACTGCACGTTATATTGCTAATAATATAAGTAATAAGTATAATTATTACAGTTCTAGCGATAATAACTGCATTATATGGGTAATAATGCATGTTATATTGATGATAATGAAAGTAGTAAGTATATTTAGTACAGTTCTATCGATAATAACTGCATAATATGGGTAATAATGCATGTTATACTGATGATAATAAAAGTAGTACGTATATTTATTATAGTTCTAGCGATAATAACTGCATAATACGGGTAATAATGCATGTTATATTGATAATAATATAAGTAATAAGTATAATTATTACAGTTCTGGCGATAATAACTGCATTATATGGGTAATAATGCATGTTATATTGATAATATCGGGAGTAATAAGTATAATTATTATAGTTCCAGCGATAATAATAGTACCATATGCCTAATAGTGCATGTTATATTGATAATAATAAAAGTAATAAGTATAATTATTATAGTTCTAGCGATAATAATAGTAAAATATGGCTAAGAGTGCCTGTTATATTGATAATAATAAAAGTAATAAGTATATTTATTATACTTCTGTCGATAATAACTGCATTATATGGGTAATAATGCATGTTATATTGATAATAATATAAGTAATAAGTATAATTATTACAGTTCAGGCGATAATAACTGCAGTATATGGGTAATAATGCATGTTATATTGATAATAATATAAGTAATAAGTATAATTATTACAGTTCTGGCGGTAATAACTGCATTATATGGGTAATACTGCACGTTATATTGCTAATAATATAAGTAATAAGTATAATTATTACAGTTCTAGCGATAATAACTGCATTATATGGGTAATAATGCATGTTATATTGATAATAATAAAAGTAATAAGTATATTTATTATAGTTCTATCGATAATAACTGCATAATGTGGGTAATAATGCATGTTATATTGATGATAATAAAAGTAGTAAGTACATTTATTATAGTTCTAGCGATAATAACTGCATAATATGGGTAATAATGCATGTTATATTGATAATAATATAACTAATAAGTATAATTATTACAGTTCTAGCGATAATAACTGCATTATATGGGTAATAATGCACGTTATATTGCTAATAATATAAGTAATAAGTATATTTATTACATTTCTATCGATAATAACTGCATAATATGGGTAATAATGCATGTTATATTGATAATAATATAAATAATAAGTATAATTATTACAGTTCTGGCGATAATAACTGCATTATATGGGTAATAATGCATGTTATATTGATGATAATGAAAGTTGCAAGTATATTTATTACATTTCTAGCGATAATAACTGCATTATATGCGTAATAATGCATGTTATATTGATAATAATAAAAGTAATAAGTATATGTATTATAGTTCTATGGATAATAACTGCATAATATGGGTAATAATGCATGTTATATTGATGATAATGAAAATAGTAAGTATATTTACTACAGTTCTAGCGATAATAACTGCATTATATGGGTAATAATGCATGTTATATTGATGATAATAAAAGTAATACGTATATTTATTATAGTTCTAGCGATAATAACTGCATTATATGGCTAATAATGCATGTTATATTGATAATAATATAAGTAATAAGTATAATTATTACAGTTCTGGCGGTAATAACTGCATTATATGGGTAATACTGCACGTTATATTGCTAATAATATAAGTAATAAGTATAATTATTACAGTTCTAGCGATAATAACTGCATTATATGGGTAATAATGCATGTTATATTGATGATAATGAAAGTAGTAAGTATATTTAGTACAGTTCTATCGATAATAACTGCATAATATGGGTAATAATGCATGTTATACTGATGATAATAAAAGTAGTACGTATATTTATTATAGTTCTAGCGATAATAACTGCATAATACGGGTAATAATGCATGTTATATTGATAATAATATAAGTAATAAGTATAATTATTACAGTTCTGGCGATAATAACTGCATTATATGGGTAATAATGCATGTTATATTGATAATATCGGGAGTAATAAGTATAATTATTATAGTTCCAGCGATAATAATAGTACCATATGCCTAATAGTGCATGTTATATTGATAATAATAAAAGTAATAAGTATAATTATTATAGTTCTAGCGATAATAATAGTAAAATATGGCTAAGAGTGCCTGTTATATTGATAATAATAAAAGTAATAAGTATATTTATTATACTTCTGTCGATAATAACTGCATTATATGGGTAATAATGCATGTTATATTGATAATAATATAAGTAATAAGTATAATTATTACAGTTCAGGCGATAATAACTGCAGTATATGGGTAATAATGCATGTTATATTGATAATAATATAAGTAATAAGTATAATTATTACAGTTCTGGCGGTAATAACTGCATTATATGGGTAATACTGCACGTTATATTGCTAATAATATAAGTAATAAGTATAATTATTACAGTTCTAGCGATAATAACTGCATTATATGGGTAATAATGCATGTTATATTGATAATAATAAAAGTAATAAGTATATTTATTATAGTTCTATCGATAATAACTGCATAATGTGGGTAATAATGCATGTTATATTGATGATAATAAAAGTAGTAAGTACATTTATTATAGTTCTAGCGATAATAACTGCATAATATGGGTAATAATGCATGTTATATTGATAATAATATAACTAATAAGTATAATTATTACAGTTCTAGCGATAATAACTGCATTATATGGGTAATAATGCACGTTATATTGCTAATAATATAAGTAATAAGTATATTTATTACATTTCTATCGATAATAACTGCATAATATGGGTAATAATGCATGTTATATTGATAATAATATAAATAATAAGTATAATTATTACAGTTCTGGCGATAATAACTGCATTATATGGGTAATAATGCACGTTATATTGCTAATAATATAAGTAATAAGTATAATTATTACAGTTCTAGCGATAATAACTGCATTATATGGGTAATAATGCATGTTATATTGATAATAATAAAAGTAATAAGTATATTTATTATAGTTCTATCGATAATAACTGCATAATATGGGTAATAATGCATGTTATATTGATGATAATGAAAGTAGTAAGTATATTTAGTACAGTTCTATCGATAATAACTGCATAATATGGGTAATAATGCATGTTATATTGATGATAATAAAAGTAGTACGTATATTTATTATAGTTCTAGCGATAATAACTGCATAATACGGGTAATAATGCATGTTATATTGATAATAATATAAGTAATAAGTATAATTATTACAGTTCTGGCGATAATAACTGCATTATATGGGTAATAATGCATGTTATATTGATAATATCGGGAGTAATAAGTATAATTATTATAGTTCCAGCGATAATAATAGTACCATATGCCTAATAGTGCATGTTATATTGATAATAATAAAAGTAATAAGTATAATTATTATAGTTCTAGCGATAATAATAGTAAAATATGGCTAAGAGTGCCTGTTATATTGATAATAATAAAAGTAATAAGTATATTTATTATACTTCTGTCGATAATAACTGCATTATATGGGTAATAATGCATGTTATATTGATAATAATATAAGTAATAAGTATAATTATTACAGTTCAGGCGATAATAACTGCAGTATATGGGTAATAATGCATGTTATATTGATAATAATAAAAGTAATAAGTATATTTATTATAGTTTTAGCGATAATAACTGCATAATATGGGTAATAATGCATGTTATATTAATAATAATAAAAGTAATAAGTATATTTATTATAGTTCTAGCGATTATAACTGCATAATATGGGTAATAATGCATGTTATATTGATAATAATATAAGTAACAAGTATAATTATTACAGATCCAGCGATAATAACTGCATTATATGGTTAAAAATGCATGTTATATTGATAATATTGGGAGTAATAAGTATAATTATTATAGTTCTAGCGATAATAATAGTACAATATGGCGAATAATGCACGTTATATTGATAATATCGGGAGTAATAAGTATAATTATTAAAGTTCTAGCGATAATAATAGTAAAATATGGCTAAGAGTGCCTGTTATATTGATAATAATAAAAGTAATAAGTATATTTATTATACTTCTGTCGATAATAACTGCATTATATGGGTAATAATGCATGTTATATTGATAATAATAAAAGTAATAAGTATATTTATTATAGTTCTATCGATAATAACTGCATAATGTGGGTAATAATGCATGTTATATTGATAATAGTAAAAGTAATAAGTATATTTATTATAGTTCTATGGATAATAACTGCATAATATGGGTAATAATGCATGTTATATTGATGATAATGAAAGTAGTAAGTATATTTATTACAGTTCTAGCGATAATAACTGCATTATATTGGTAATAATGCATGTTATATTGATAATAATGAAAGTAGTAAGTATATTTATTACAGTTCTAGCGATAATAACTGCATTATATGGGTAATAATGCATGTTATATTGATAATATTGGGAGTAATAAGTATAATTATTATAGTCCTAGCGATAATAATAGTAAAATATGGCTAATAGTGCATGTTCTATTGATAATAATAAAAGTAATAAGTATATGTATTACAGTTCTATCGATAATAACTGCATAATATGGGTAATGATGCATGTTATATTGATGATAATAAAAGTAATACGTATATTTATTGTAGTTCTAGCGATAATAACTGCATAATATGGGTAATAATGCATGTTATATTGATAATAATATAAATAAAAAGTATAATTATTACAGTTCTGGCGATAATAACTGCATTATATGGGTAATAATGCACGTTATATTGCTAATAATATAAGTAATAAGTATAATTATTACAGTTCTAGCGATAATAACTGCATTATATGGGTAATAATGCATGTTATATTGATAATAATAAAAGTAATAAGTATATTTATTACAGTTCTATCGATAATAACTGCGTAATATGGGTAATAATGCATGTTATATTGATGATAATGAAAGTTGCAAGTATATTTATTACATTTCTAGCGATAATAACTGCATTATATGCGTAATAATGCATGTTATATTGATAATAATAAAAGTAATAAGTATATGTATTATAGTTCTATGGATAATAACTGCATAATATGGGTAATAATGCATGTTATATTGATGATAATGAAAATAGTAAGTATATTTACTACAGTTCTAGCGATAATAACTGCATTATATGGGTAATAATGCATGTTATATTGATGATAATAAAAGTAATACGTATATTTATTATAGTTCTAGCGATAATAACTGCATTATATGGCTAATAATGCATGTTATATTGATAATAATATAAGTAATAAGTATAATTATTACAGTTCTGGCGGTAATAACTGCATTATATGGGTAATACTGCACGTTATATTGCTAATAATATAAGTAATAAGTATAATTATTACAGTTCTAGCGATAATAACTGCATTATATGGGTAATAATGCATGTTATATTGATGATATTGAAAGTAGTAAGTATATTTAGTACAGTTCTATCGATAATAACTGCATAATATGGGTAATAATGCATGTTATACTGATGATAATAAAAGTAGTACGTATATTTATTATAGTTCTAGCGATAATAACTGCATAATACGGGTAATAATGCATGTTATATTGATAATAATATAAGTAATAAGTATAATTATTACAGTTCTGGCGATAATAACTGCATTATATGGGTAATAATGCATGTTATATTGATAATATCGGGAGTAATAAGTATAATTATTATAGTTCCAGCGATAATAATAGTACCATATGCCTAATAGTGCATGTTATATTGATAATAATAAAAGTAATAAGTATAATTATTATAGTTCTAGCGATAATAATAGTAAAATATGGCTAAGAGTGCCTGTTATATTGATAATAATAAAAGTAATAAGTATATTTATTATACTTCTGTCGATAATAACTGCATTATATGGGTAATAATGCATGTTATATTGATAATAATATAAGTAATAAGTATAATTATTACAGTTCAGGCGATAATAACTGCAGTATATGGGTAATAATGCATGTTATATTGATAATAATATAAGTAATAAGTATAATTATTACAGTTCTGGCGGTAATAACTGCATTATATGGGTAATACTGCACGTTATATTGCTAATAATATAAGTAATAAGTATAATTATTACAGTTCTAGCGATAATAACTGCATTATATGGGTAATAATGCATGTTATATTGATAATAATAAAAGTAATAAGTATATTTATTATAGTTCTATCGATAATAACTGCATAATGTGGGTAATAATGCATGTTATATTGATGATAATAAAAGTAGTAAGTACATTTATTATAGTTCTAGCGATAATAACTGCATAATATGGGTAATAATGCATGTTATATTGATAATAATATAACTAATAAGTATAATTATTACAGTTCTAGCGATAATAACTGCATTATATGGGTAATAATGCACGTTATATTGCTAATAATATAAGTAATAAGTATATTTATTACATTTCTATCGATAATAACTGCATAATATGGGTAATAATGCATGTTATATTGATAATAATATAAATAATAAGTATAATTATTACAGTTCTGGCGATAATAACTGCATTATATGGGTAATAATGCATGTTATATTGATGATAATGAAAGTTGCAAGTATATTTATTACATTTCTAGCGATAATAACTGCATTATATGCGTAATAATGCATGTTATATTGATAATAATAAAAGTAATAAGTATATGTATTATAGTTCTATGGATAATAACTGCATAATATGGGTAATAATGCATGTTATATTGATGATAATGAAAATAGTAAGTATATTTACTACAGTTCTAGCGATAATAACTGCATTATATGGGTAATAATGCATGTTATATTGATGATAATAAAAGTAATACGTATATTTATTATAGTTCTAGCGATAATAACTGCATTATATGGCTAATAATGCATGTTATATTGATAATAATATAAGTAATAAGTATAATTATTACAGTTCTGGCGGTAATAACTGCATTATATGGGTAATACTGCACGTTATATTGCTAATAATATAAGTAATAAGTATAATTATTACAGTTCTAGCGATAATAACTGCATTATATGGGTAATAATGCATGTTATATTGATGATAATGAAAGTAGTAAGTATATTTAGTACAGTTCTATCGATAATAACTGCATAATATGGGTAATAATGCATGTTATACTGATGATAATAAAAGTAGTACGTATATTTATTATAGTTCTAGCGATAATAACTGCATAATACGGGTAATAATGCATGTTATATTGATAATAATATAAGTAATAAGTATAATTATTACAGTTCTGGCGATAATAACTGCATTATATGGGTAATAATGCATGTTATATTGATAATATCGGGAGTAATAAGTATAATTATTATAGTTCCAGCGATAATAATAGTACCATATGCCTAATAGTGCATGTTATATTGATAATAATAAAAGTAATAAGTATAATTATTATAGTTCTAGCGATAATAATAGTAAAATATGGCTAAGAGTGCCTGTTATATTGATAATAATAAAAGTAATAAGTATATTTATTATACTTCTGTCGATAATAACTGCATTATATGGGTAATAATGCATGTTATATTGATAATAATATAAGTAATAAGTATAATTATTACAGTTCAGGCGATAATAACTGCAGTATATGGGTAATAATGCATGTTATATTGATAATAATATAAGTAATAAGTATAATTATTACAGTTCTGGCGGTAATAACTGCATTATATGGGTAATACTGCACGTTATATTGCTAATAATATAAGTAATAAGTATAATTATTACAGTTCTAGCGATAATAACTGCATTATATGGGTAATAATGCATGTTATATTGATAATAATAAAAGTAATAAGTATATTTATTATAGTTCTATCGATAATAACTGCATAATGTGGGTAATAATGCATGTTATATTGATGATAATAAAAGTAGTAAGTACATTTATTATAGTTCTAGCGATAATAACTGCATAATATGGGTAATAATGCATGTTATATTGATAATAATATAACTAATAAGTATAATTATTACAGTTCTAGCGATAATAACTGCATTATATGGGTAATAATGCACGTTATATTGCTAATAATATAAGTAATAAGTATATTTATTACATTTCTATCGATAATAACTGCATAATATGGGTAATAATGCATGTTATATTGATAATAATATAAATAATAAGTATAATTATTACAGTTCTGGCGATAATAACTGCATTATATGGGTAATAATGCACGTTATATTGCTAATAATATAAGTAATAAGTATAATTATTACAGTTCTAGCGATAATAACTGCATTATATGGGTAATAATGCATGTTATATTGATAATAATAAAAGTAATAAGTATATTTATTATAGTTCTATCGATAATAACTGCATAATATGGGTAATAATGCATGTTATATTGATGATAATGAAAGTAGTAAGTATATTTAGTACAGTTCTATCGATAATAACTGCATAATATGGGTAATAATGCATGTTATATTGATGATAATAAAAGTAGTACGTATATTTATTATAGTTCTAGCGATAATAACTGCATAATACGGGTAATAATGCATGTTATATTGATAATAATATAAGTAATAAGTATAATTATTACAGTTCTGGCGATAATAACTGCATTATATGGGTAATAATGCATGTTATATTGATAATATCGGGAGTAATAAGTATAATTATTATAGTTCCAGCGATAATAATAGTACCATATGCCTAATAGTGCATGTTATATTGATAATAATAAAAGTAATAAGTATAATTATTATAGTTCTAGCGATAATAATAGTAAAATATGGCTAAGAGTGCCTGTTATATTGATAATAATAAAAGTAATAAGTATATTTATTATACTTCTGTCGATAATAACTGCATTATATGGGTAATAATGCATGTTATATTGATAATAATATAAGTAATAAGTATAATTATTACAGTTCAGGCGATAATAACTGCAGTATATGGGTAATAATGCATGTTATATTGATAATAATAAAAGTAATAAGTATATTTATTATAGTTTTAGCGATAATAACTGCATAATATGGGTAATAATGCATGTTATATTAATAATAATAAAAGTAATAAGTATATTTATTATAGTTCTAGCGATTATAACTGCATAATATGGGTAATAATGCATGTTATATTGATAATAATATAAGTAACAAGTATAATTATTACAGATCCAGCGATAATAACTGCATTATATGGTTAAAAATGCATGTTATATTGATAATATTGGGAGTAATAAGTATAATTATTATAGTTCTAGCGATAATAATAGTACAATATGGCGAATAATGCACGTTATATTGATAATATCGGGAGTAATAAGTATAATTATTAAAGTTCTAGCGATAATAATAGTAAAATATGGCTAAGAGTGCCTGTTATATTGATAATAATAAAAGTAATAAGTATATTTATTATACTTCTGTCGATAATAACTGCATTATATGGGTAATAATGCATGTTATATTGATAATAATAAAAGTAATAAGTATATTTATTATAGTTCTATCGATAATAACTGCATAATGTGGGTAATAATGCATGTTATATTGATAATAATAAAAGTAATAAGTATATTTATTGTAGTTCTATCGATAATAACTGCATAATATGGGTAATAATGCATGTTATATTGATGATAATGAAAGTAGTAAGTATATTTAGTACAGTTCTATCGATAATAACTGCATAATATGGGTAATAATGCATGTTATATTGATAATAGTAAAAGTAATAAGTATATTTATTATAGTTCTATGGATAATAACTGCATAATATGGGTAATAATGCATGTTATATTGATGATAATGAAAGTAGTAAGTATATTTATTACAGTTCTAGCGATAATAACTGCATTATATTGGTAATAATGCATGTTATATTGATAATAATGAAAGTAGTAAGTATATTTATTACAGTTCTAGCGATAATAACTGCATTATATGGGTAATAATGCATGTTATATTGATAATATTGGGAGTAATAAGTATAATTATTATAGTCCTAGCGATAATAATAGTAAAATATGGCTAATAGTGCATGTTCTATTGATAATAATAAAAGTAATAAGTATATGTATTACAGTTCTATCGATAATAACTGCATAATATGGGTAATGATGCATGTTATATTGATGATAATAAAAGTAATACGTATATTTATTGTAGTTCTAGCGATAATAACTGCATAATATGGGTAATAATGCATGTTATATTGATAATAATATAAATAAAAAGTATAATTATTACAGTTCTGGCGATAATAACTGCATTATATGGGTAATAATGCACGTTATATTGCTAATAATATAAGTAATAAGTATAATTATTACAGTTCTAGCGATAATAACTGCATTATATGGGTAATAATGCATGTTATATTGATAATAATAAAAGTAATAAGTATATTTATTACAGTTCTATCGATAATAACTGCGTAATATGGGTAATAATGCATGTTATATTGATGATAATGAAAGTTGCAAGTATATTTATTACATTTCTAGCGATAATAACTGCATTATATGCGTAATAATGCATGTTATATTGATAATAATAAAAGTAATAAGTATATGTATTATAGTTCTATGGATAATAACTGCATAATATGGGTAATAATGCATGTTATATTGATGATAATGAAAATAGTAAGTATATTTACTACAGTTCTAGCGATAATAACTGCATTATATGGGTAATAATGCATGTTATATTGATGATAATAAAAGTAATACGTATATTTATTATAGTTCTAGCGATAATAACTGCATTATATGGCTAATAATGCATGTTATATTGATAATAATATAAGTAATAAGTATAATTATTACAGTTCTGGCGGTAATAACTGCATTATATGGGTAATACTGCACGTTATATTGCTAATAATATAAGTAATAAGTATAATTATTACAGTTCTAGCGATAATAACTGCATTATATGGGTAATAATGCATGTTATATTGATGATAATGAAAGTAGTAAGTATATTTAGTACAGTTCTATCGATAATAACTGCATAATATGGGAAATAATGCATGTTATACTGATGATAATAAAAGTAGTACGTATATTTATTATAGTTCTAGCGATAATAACTGCATAATACGGGTAATAATGCATGTTATATTGATAATAATATAAGTAATAAGTATAATTATTACAGTTCTGGCGATAATAACTGCATTATATGGGTAATAATGCATGTTATATTGATAATATCGGGAGTAATAAGTATAATTATTATAGTTCCAGCGATAATAATAGTACCATATGCCTAATAGTGCATGTTATATTGATAATAATAAAAGTAATAAGTATAATTATTATAGTTCTAGCGATAATAATAGTAAAATATGGCTAAGAGTGCCTGTTATATTGATAATAATAAAAGTAATAAGTATATTTATTATACTTCTGTCGATAATAACTGCATTATATGGGTAATAATGCATGTTATATTGATAATAATATAAGTAATAAGTATAATTATTACAGTTCAGGCGATAATAACTGCAGTATATGGGTAATAATGCATGTTATATTGATAATAATAAAAGTAATAAGTATATTTATTATAGTTTTAGCGATAATAACTGCATAATATGGGTAATAATGCATGTTATATTGATAATAATAAAAGTAATAAGTATATTTATTATAGTTCTAGCGATTATAACTGCATAATATGGGTAATAATGCATGTTATATTGATAATAATATAAATAAAAAGTATAATTATTACAGTTCTGGCGATAATAACTGCATTATATGGGTAATAATGCACGTTATATTGCTAATAATATAAGTAATAAGTATAATTATTACAGTTCTGGCGGTAATAACTGCATTATATGGGTAATACTGCACGTTATATTGCTAATAATATAAGTAATAAGTATAATTATTACAGTTCTAGCGATAATAACTGCATTATATGGGTAATAATGCATGTTATATTGATAATAATAAAAGTAATAAGTATATTTATTATAGTTCTATCGATAATAACTGCATAATGTGGGTAATAATGCATGTTATATTGGTGATAATAAAAGTAGTAAGTACATTTATTATAGTTCTAGCGATAATAACTGCATAATATGGGTAATAATGCATGTTATATTGATAATAATATAAATAATAAGTATAATTATTACAGTTCTGGCGATAATAACTGCATTATATGGGTAATAATGCACGTTATATTGCTAATAATATAAGTAATAAGTATAATTATTACAGTTCTAGCGATAATAACTGCATTATATGGGTAATAATGCATGTTATATTGATAATAATATAAGTAATAAGTATAATTATTACAGTTCTGGCGATAATAACTGCATTATATGGGTAATAATGCATGTTATATTGATAACAATAAAAGTAATAAGTATATTTATTATAGTTCTATCGATAATAACTGCATAATATGGGTAATAATGCATGTTATATTGATAATAATATAAATAATAAGTATAATTATTACAGTTCTGGCGATAATAACTGCATTATATGGGTAATAATGCACGTTATATTGCTAATAATATAAATAATAAGTATAATTATTACAGTTCTGGCGATAATAACTGCATTATATGGGTAATAATGCACGTTATATTGCTAATAATATAAGTAATAAGTATAATTATTACAGTTCTAGCGATAATAACTGCATTATATGGGTAATAATGCATGTTATATTGATAATAATAAAAGTAATAAGTATATTTATTATAGTTCTATCGATAATAACTGCATAATATGGGTAATAATGCATGTTATATTGATGATAATGAAAGTAGTAAGTATATTTAGTACAGTTCTATCGATAATAACTGCATAATATGGGTAATAATGCATGTTATATTGATGATAATAAAAGTAGTACGTATATTTATTATAGTTCTAGCGATAATAACTGCATAATACGGGTAATAATGCATGTTATATTGATAATAATATAAGTAATAAGTATAATTATTACAGTTCTGGCGATAATAACTGCATTATATGGGTAATAATGCATGTTATATTGATAATATCGGGAGTAATAAGTATAATTATTATAGTTCCAGCGATAATAATAGTACCATATGCCTAATAGTGCATGTTATATTGATAATAATAAAAGTAATAAGTATAATTATTATAGTTCTAGCGATAATAATAGTAAAATATGGCTAAGAGTGCCTGTTATATTGATAATAATAAAAGTAATAAGTATATTTATTATACTTCTGTCGATAATAACTGCATTATATGGGTAATAATGCATGTTATATTGATAATAATAAAAGTAATAAGTATATTTATTATAGTTCTATCGATAATAACTGCATAATGTGGGTAATAATGCATGTTATATTGATAATAATAAAAGTAATAAGTATATTTATTGTAGTTCTATCGATAATAACTGCATAATATGGGTAATAATGCATGTTATATTGATGATAATGAAAGTAGTAAGTATATTTAGTACAGTTCTATCGATAATAACTGCATAATATGGGTAATAATGCATGTTATATTGATAATAGTAAAAGTAATAAGTATATTTATTATAGTTCTATGGATAATAACTGCATAATATGGGTAATAATGCATGTTATATTGATGATAATGAAAGTAGTAAGTATATTTATTACAGTTCTAGCGATAATAACTGCATTATATTGGTAATAATGCATGTTATATTGATAATAATGAAAGTAGTAAGTATATTTATTACAGTTCTAGCGATAATAACTGCATTATATGGGTAATAATGCATGTTATATTGATAATATTGGGAGTAATAAGTATAATTATTATAGTCCTAGCGATAATAATAGTAAAATATGGCTAATAGTGCATGTTCTATTGATAATAATAAAAGTAATAAGTATATGTATTACAGTTCTATCGATAATAACTGCATAATATGGGTAATGATGCATGTTATATTGATGATAATAAAAGTAATACGTATATTTATTGTAGTTCTAGCGATAATAACTGCATAATATGGGTAATAATGCATGTTATATTGATAATAATATAAATAAAAAGTATAATTATTACAGTTCTGGCGATAATAACTGCATTATATGGGTAATAATGCACGTTATATTGCTAATAATATAAGTAATAAGTATAATTATTACAGTTCTAGCGATAATAACTGCATTATATGGGTAATAATGCATGTTATATTGATAATAATAAAAGTAATAAGTATATTTATTACAGTTCTATCGATAATAACTGCGTAATATGGGTAATAATGCATGTTATATTGATGATAATGAAAGTTGCAAGTATATTTATTACATTTCTAGCGATAATAACTGCATTATATGCGTAATAATGCATGTTATATTGATAATAATAAAAGTAATAAGTATATGTATTATAGTTCTATGGATAATAACTGCATAATATGGGTAATAATGCATGTTATATTGATGATAATGAAAATAGTAAGTATATTTACTACAGTTCTAGCGATAATAACTGCATTATATGGGTAATAATGCATGTTATATTGATGATAATAAAAGTAATACGTATATTTATTATAGTTCTAGCGATAATAACTGCATTATATGGCTAATAATGCATGTTATATTGATAATAATATAAGTAATAAGTATAATTATTACAGTTCTGGCGGTAATAACTGCATTATATGGGTAATACTGCACGTTATATTGCTAATAATATAAGTAATAAGTATAATTATTACAGTTCTAGCGATAATAACTGCATTATATGGGTAATAATGCATGTTATATTGATGATAATGAAAGTAGTAAGTATATTTAGTACAGTTCTATCGATAATAACTGCATAATATGGGTAATAATGCATGTTATACTGATGATAATAAAAGTAGTACGTATATTTATTATAGTTCTAGCGATAATAACTGCATAATACGGGTAATAATGCATGTTATATTGATAATAATATAAGTAATAAGTATAATTATTACAGTTCTGGCGATAATAACTGCATTATATGGGTAATAATGCATGTTATATTGATAATATCGGGAGTAATAAGTATAATTATTATAGTTCCAGCGATAATAATAGTACCATATGCCTAATAGTGCATGTTATATTGATAATAATAAAAGTAATAAGTATAATTATTATAGTTCTAGCGATAATAATAGTAAAATATGGCTAAGAGTGCCTGTTATATTGATAATAATAAAAGTAATAAGTATATTTATTATACTTCTGTCGATAATAACTGCATTATATGGGTAATAATGCATGTTATATTGATAATAATATAAGTAATAAGTATAATTATTACAGTTCAGGCGATAATAACTGCAGTATATGGGTAATAATGCATGTTATATTGATAATAATAAAAGTAATAAGTATATTTATTATAGTTTTAGCGATAATAACTGCATAATATGGGTAATAATGCATGTTATATTGATAATAATAAAAGTAATAAGTATATTTATTATAGTTCTAGCGATTATAACTGCATAATATGGGTAATAATGCATGTTATATTGATAATAATATAAGTAATAAGTATAATTATTACAGTTCTAGCGATAATAACTGCATTATATGGGTAATAATGCATGTTATATTGATAATAATAAAAGTAATAAGTATATTTATTATAGTTCTATCGATAATAACTGCATAATGTGGGTAATAATGCATGTTATATTGATGATAATAAAAGTAGTAAGTACATTTATTATAGTTCTAGCGATAATAACTGCATAATATGGGTAATAATGCATGTTATATTGATAATAATATAAATAATAAGTATAATTATTACAGTTCTGGCGATAATAACTGCATTATATGGGTAATAATGCACGTTATATTGCTAATAATATAAGTAATAAGTATAATTATTACAGTTCTAGCGATAATAACTGCATTATATGGGTAATAATGCATGTTATATTGATAATAATATAAGTAATAAGTATAATTATTACAGTTCTGGCGATAATAACTGCATTATGTGGGTAATAATGCATGTTATATTGATAACAATAAAAGTAATAAGTATATTTATTATAGTTCTATCGATAATAACTGCATAATATGGGTAATAATGCATGTTATATTGATAATAATATAAATAATAAGTATAATTATTACAGTTCTGGCGATAATAACTGCATTATATGGGTAATAATGCACGTTATATTGCTAATAATATAAGTAATAAGTATAATTATTACAGTTCTAGCGATAATAACTGCATTATATGGGTAATAATGCATGTTATATTGATAATAATATAAGTAATAAGTATAATTATTACAGTTCTAGCGATAATAACTGCATAATATGGGTAATAATGCATGTTATATTGATAATAATATAAATAAAAAGTATAATTATTACAGTTCTGGCGATAATAACTGCATTATATGGGTAATAATGCACGTTATATTGCTAATAATATAAGTAATAAGTATAATTATTACAGTTCTAGCGATAATAACTGCATTATATGGGTAATAATGCATGTTATATTGATAATAATAAAAGTAATAAGAATATTTATTACAGTTCTATCGATAATAACTGCGTAATATGGGTAATAATGCATGTTATATTGATGATAATGAAAGTTGCAAGTATATTTATTACATTTCTAGCGATAATAACTGCATTATATGCGTAATAATGCATGTTATATTGATAATAATAAAAGTAATAAGTATATGTATTATAGTTCTATGGATAATAACTGCATAATATGGGTAATAATGCATGTTATATTGATGATAATGAAAATAGTAAGTATATTTATTACAGTTCTAGCGATAATAACTGCATTATATGGGTAATAATGCATGTTATATTGATGATAATAAAAGTAATACGTATATTTATTATAGTTCTAGCGATAATAACTGCATGATATGGCTAATAATGCATGTTATATTGATAATAATATAAGTAATAAGTATAATTATTACAGTTCTGGCGGTAATAACTGCATTATATGGGCAATACTGCACGTTATATTGCTAATAATATAAGTAATAAGTATAATTATTACAGTTCTAGCGATAATAACTGCATTATATGGGTAATAATGCATGTTATATTGATAATAATAAAAGTAATAAGTATATTTATTATAGTTCTATCGATAATAACTGCATAATGTGGGTAATAATGCATGTTATATTGATGATAATAAAAGTAGTAAGTACATTTATTATAGTTCTAGCGATAATAACTGCATAATATGGGTAATAATGCATGTCATATTGATAATAATATAAGTAATAAGTATAATTATTACAGTTCTAGCGATAATAACTGCATTATATGGGTAATAATGCACGTTATATTGCTAATAATATAAGTAATAAGTATATTTATTACATTTCTATCGATAATAACTGCATAATATGGGTAATGATGCATGTTATATTGATGATAATAAAAGTAATACGTATATTTATTATAGTTCTAGCGATAATAACTGCATAATATGGGTAATAATGCATGTTATATTGATAATAATATAAATAATAAGTATAATTATTACAGTTCTGGCGATAATAACTGCATTATATGGGTAATAATGCACGTTATATTGCTAATAATATAAGTAATAAGTATAATTATTACAGTTCTAGCGATAATAAATGCATTATATGGGTAATAATGCATGTTATATTGATAATAATATAAGTAATAAGTATAATTATTACAGTTCTGGCGATAATAACTGCATTATATGGGTAATAATGCATGTTATATTGATAATAGTAAAAGTAATAAGTATATTTATTATAGTTCTATCGATAATAACTGCATAATATGGGTAATAATGCATGTTATATTGATGATAATGAAAGTAGTAAGTATATTTAGTACAGTTCTATCGATAATAACTGCATAATATGGGTAATAATGCATGTTATATTGATGATAATGAAAGTAGTAAGTATATTTATTACAGTTCTAGCGATAATAACTGCATTATATGGGTAATAATGCATGTTATATTGATAATATTGGGAGTAATAAGTATAATTATTATAGTCCTAGCGATAATAATAGTAAAATATGGCTAATAGTGCATGTTCTATTGATAATAATAAAAGTAATAAGTATATGTATTACAGTTCTATCGATAATAACTGCATAATATGGGTAATGATGCATGTTATATTGATGATAATAAAAGTAATACGTATATTTATTGTAGTTCTAGCGATAATAACTGCATAATATGGGTAATAATGCATGTTATATTGATAATAATATAAATAAAAAGTATAATTATTACAGTTCTGGCGATAATAACTGCTTTATATGGGTAATAATGCACGTTATATTGCTAATAATATAAGTAATAAGTATAATTATTACAGTTCTAGCGATAATAACTGCATTATATGGGTAATAATGCATGTTATATTGATAATAATAAAAGTAATAAGTATATTTATTACAGTTCTATCGATAATAACTGCGTAATATGGGTAATAATGCATGTTATATTGATGATAATGAAAGTTGCAAGTATATTTATTACATTTCTAGCGATAATAACTGCATTATATGCGTAATAATGCATGTTATATTGATAATAATAAAAGTAATAAGTATATGTATTATAGTTCTATGGATAATAACTGCATAATATGGGTAATAATGCATGTTATATTGATGATAATGAAAATAGTAAGTATATTTACTACAGTTCTAGCGATAATAACTGCATTATATGGGTAATAATGCATGTTATATTGATGATAATAAAAGTAATACGTATATTTATTATAGTTCTAGCGATAATAGCTGCATTATATGGCTAATAATGCATGTTATATTGATAATAATATAAGTAATAAGTATAATTATTACAGTTCTGGCGGTAATAACTGCATTATATGGGTAATACTGCGCGTTATATTGCTAATAATATAAGTAATAAGTATAATTATTACAGTTCTAGCGATAATAACTGCATTATATGGGTAATAATGCATGTTATATTGATAATAATAAAAGTAATAAGTATATTTATTATAGTTCTGTCGATAATAACTGCATAATGTGGGTAATAATGCATGTTATATTGATGATAATAAAAGTAGTAAGTACATTTATTATAGTTCTAGCGATAATAACTGCATAATATGGGTAATAATGCATGTTATATTGATAATAATATAACTAATAAGTATAATTATTACAGTTCTAGCGATAATAACTGCATTATATGGGTAATAATGCACGTTATATTGCTAATAATATAAGTAATAAGTATATTTATTACATTTCTATCGATAATAACTGCATAATATGGGTAATGATGCATGTTATATTGATGATAATAAAAGTAATACGTATATTTATTATAGTTCTAGCGATAATAACTGCATAATATGGGTAATAATGCATGTTATATTGATAATAATATAAATAATAAGTATAATTATTACAGTTCTGGCGATAATAACTGCATTATATGGGTAATAATGCACGTTATATTGCTAATAATATAAGTAATAAGTATAATTATTACAGTTCTAGCGATAATAACTGCATTATATGGGTAATAATGCATGTTATATTGATAATAATAAAAGTAATAAGTATATTTATTATAGTTCTATCGATAATAACTGCATAATATGGGTAATAATGCATGTTATATTGATGATAATGAAAGTAGTAAGTATATTTAGTACAGTTCTATCGATAATAACTGCATAATATGGGTAATAATGCATGTTATATTGATGATAATAAAAGTAGTACGTATATTTATTATAGTTCTAGCGATAATAACTGCATAATACGGGTAATAATGCATGTTATATTGATAATAATATAAGTAATAAGTATAATTATTACAGTTCTGGCGATAATAACTGCATTATATGGGTAATAATGCATGTTATATTGATAATATCGGGAGTAATAAGTATAATTATTATAGTTCCAGCGATAATAATAGTAAAATATGGCTAATAGTGCATGTTCTATTGATAATAATAAAAGTAATAAGTATATGTATTACAGTTCTATCGATAATAACTGCATAATATGGGTAATGATGCATGTTATATTGATGATAATAAAAGTAATACGTATATTTATTGTAGTTCTAGCGATAATAACTGCATAATATGGGTAATAATGCATGTTATATTGATAATAATATAAATAAAAAGTATAATTATTACAGTTCTGGCGATAATAACTGCATTATATGGGTAATAATGCACGTTATATTGCTAATAATATAAGTAATAAGTATAATTATTACAGTTCTAGCGATAATAACTGCATTATATGGGTAATAATGCATGTTATATTGATAATAATAAAAGTAATAAGTATATTTATTACAGTTCTATCGATAATAACTGCGTAATATGGGTAATAATGCATGTTATATTGATGATAATGAAAGTTGCAAGTATATTTATTACATTTCTAGCGATAATAACTGCATTATATGCGTAATAATGCATGTTATATTGATAATAATATAAATAAAAAGTATAATTATTACAGTTCTGGCGATAATAACTGCATTATATGGGTAATAATGCACGTTATATTGCTAATAATATAAGTAATAAGTATAATTATTACAGTTCTGGCGATAATAACTGCATTATATGGGTAATAATGCACGTTATATTGCTAATAATATAAGTAATAAGTATAATTATTACAGTTCTAGCGATAATAACTGCATTATATGGGTAATAATGCATGTTATATTGATGATAATGAAAGTAGTAAGTATATTTAGTACAGTTCTATCGATAATAACTGCATAATATGGGTAATAATGCATGTTATACTGATGATAATAAAAGTAGTACGTATATTTATTATAGTTCTAGCGATAATAACTGCATAATACGGGTAATAATGCATGTTATATTGATAATAATATAAGTAATAAGTATAATTATTACAGTTCTGGCGATAATAACTGCATTATATGGGTAATAATGCATGTTATATTTATAATATCGGGAGTAATAAGTATAATTATTATAGTTCCAGCGATAATAATAGTACCATATGCCTAATAGTGCATGTTATATTGATAATAATAAAAGTAATAAGTATAATTATTATAGTTCTAGCGATAATAATAGTAAAATATGGCTAAGAGTGCCTGTTATATTGATAATAATAAAAGTAATAAGTATATTTATTATACTTCTGTCGATAATAACTGCATTATATGGGTAATAATGCATGTTATATTGATAATAATATAAGTAATAAGTATAATTATTACAGTTCAGGCGATAATAACTGCAGTATATGGGTAATAATGCATGTTATATTGATAATAATAAAAGTAATAAGTATATTTATTATAGTTTTAGCGATAATAACTGCATAATATGGGTAATAATGCATGTTATATTGATAATAATAAAAGTAATAAGTATATTTATTATAGTTCTAGCGATTATAACTGCATAATATGGGTAATAATGCATGTTATATTGATAATAATATAAGTAATAAGTATAATTATTACAGTTCTGGCGATAATAACTGCATTATATGGGTAATAATGCATGTTATATTGATGATAATAAAAGTAATACGTATATTTATTATAGTTCTAGCGATAATAACTGCATTATATGGCTAATAATGCATGTTATATTGATAATAATATAAGTAATAAGTATAATTATTACAGTTCTGGCGGTAATAACTGCATTATATGGGTAATACTGCACGTTATATTGCTAATAATATAAGTAATAAGTATAATTATTACAGTTCTAGCGATAATAACTGCATTATATGGGTAATAATGCATGTTATATTGATAATAATAAAAGTAATAAGTATATTTAGTATAGTTCTATCGATAATAACTGCATAATGTGGGTAATAATGCATGTTATATTGATGATAATAAAAGTAGTAAGTACATTTATTATAGTTCTAGCGATAATAACTGCATAATATGGGTAATAATGCATGTTATATTGATAATAATATAAGTAATAAGTATAATTATTACAGTTCTAGCGATAATAACTGCATTATATGGGTAATAATGCACGTTATATTGCTAATAATATAAGTAATAAGTATATTTATTACATTTCTATCGATAATAACTGCATAATATGGGTAATGATGCATGTTATATTGATGATAATAAAAGTAATACGTATATTTATTATAGTTCTAGCGATAATAACTGCATAATATGGGTAATAATGCATGTTATATTGATAATAATATAAATAATAAGTATAATTATTACAGTTCTGGCGATAATAACTGCATTATATGGGTAATAATGCACGTTATATTGCTAATAATATAAGTAATAAGTATAATTATTACAGTTCTAGCGATAATAACTGCATTATATGGGTAATAATGCATGTTATATTGATAATAATATAAGTAATAAGTATAATTATTACAGTTCTGGCGATAATAACTGCATTATATGGGTAATAATGCATGTTATATTGATAATAATAAAAGTAATAAGTATATTTATTATAGTTCTATCGATAATAACTGCATAATATGGGTAATAATGCATGTTATATTGATGATAATGAAAGTAGTAAGTATATTTAGTACAGTTCTATCGATAATAACTGCATAATATGGGTAATAATGCATGTTATATTGATGATAATAAAAGTAGTACGTATATTTATTATAGTTCTAGCGATAATAACTGCATAATACGGGTAATAATGCATGTTATATTGATAATAATATAAGTAATAAGTATAATTATTACAGTTCTGGCGATAATAACTGCATTATATGGGTAATAATGCATGTTATATTGATAATATCGGGAGTAATAAGTATAATTATTATAGTTCCAGCGATAATAATAGTACCATATGCCTAATAGTGCATGTTATATTGATAATAATAAAAGTAATAAGTATAATTATTATAGTTCTAGCGATAATAATAGTAAAATATGGCTAAGAGTGCCTGTTATATTGATAATAATAAAAGTAATAAGTATATTTATTATACTTCTGTCGATAATAACTGCATTATATGGGTAATAATGCATGTTATATTGATAATAATATAAGTAATAAGTATAATTATTACAGTTCAGGCGATAATAACTGCAGTATATGGGTAATAATGCATGTTATATTGATAATAATAAAAGTAATAAGTATATTTATTATAGTTTTAGCGATAATAACTGCATAATATGGGTAATAATGCATGTTATATTGATAATAATAAAAGTAATAAGTATATTTATTATAGTTCTAGCGATTATAACTGCATAATATGGGTAATAATGCATGTTATATTGATAATAATATAAGTAACAAGTATAATTATTACAGATCCAGCGATAATAACTGCATTATATGGTTAAAAATGCATGTTATATTGATAATATCGGGAGTAATAAGTATAATTATTAAAGTTCTAGCGATAATAATAGTAAAATATGGCTAAGAGTGCCTGTTATATTGATAATAATAAAAGTAATAAGTATATTTATTATACTTCTGTCGATAATAACTGCATTATATGGGTAATAATGCATGTTATATTGATAATAATAAAAGTAATAAGTATATTTATTATAGTTCTATCGATAATAACTGCATAATGTGGGTAATAATGCATGTTATATTGATAATAATAAAAGTAATAAGTATATTTATTGTAGTTCTATCGATAATAACTGCATAATATGGGTAATAATGCATGTTATATTGATGATAATGAAAGTAGTAAGTATATTTAGTACAGTTCTATCGATAATAACTGCATAATATGGGTAATAATGCATGTTATATTGATAATAGTAAAAGTAATAAGTATATTTATTATAGTTCTATGGATAATAACTGCATAATATGGGTAATAATGCATGTTATATTGATGATAATGAAAGTAGTAAGTATATTTATTACAGTTCTAGCGATAATAACTGCATTATATTGGTAATAATGCATGTTATATTGATAATAATGAAAGTAGTAAGTATATATATTACAGTTCTAGCGATAATAACTGCATTATATGGGTAATAATGCATGTTATATTGATAATATTGGGAGTAATAAGTATAATTATTATAGTCCTAGCGATAATAATAGTAAAATATGGCTAATAGTGCATGTTCTATTGATAATAATAAAAGTAATAAGTATATGTATTACAGTTCTATCGATAATAACTGCATAATATGGGTAATGATGCATGTTATATTGATGATAATAAAAGTAATACGTATATTTATTGTAGTTCTAGCGATAATAACTGCATAATATGGGTAATAATGCATGTTATATTGATAAAAATATAAATAAAAAGTATAATTATTACAGTTCTGGCGATAATAACTGCATTATATGGGTAATAATGCACGTTATATTGCTAATAATATAAGTAATAAGTATAATTATTACAGTTCTAGCGATAATAACTGCATTATATGGGTAATAATGCATGTTATATTGATAATAATAAAAGTAATAAGTATATTTATTACAGTTCTATCGATAATAACTGCGTAATATGGGTAATAATGCATGTTATATTGATGATAATGGAAGTTGCAAGTATATTTATTACATTTCTAGCGATAATAACTGCATTATATGCGTAATAATGCATGTTATATTGATAATAATAAAAGTAATAAGTATATGTATTATAGTTCTATGGATAATAACTGCATAATATGGGTAATAATGCATGTTATATTGATGATAATGAAAATAGTAAGTATATTTACTACAGTTCTAGCGATAATAACTGCATTATATGGGTAATAATGCATGTTATATTGATGATAATAAAAGTAATACGTATATTTATTATAGTTCTAGCGATAATAACTGCATTATATGGCTAATAATGCATGTTATATTGATAATAATATAAGTAATAAGTATAATTATTACAGTTCTGGCGGTAATAACTGCATTATATGGGTAATACTGCACGTTATATTGCTAATAATATAAGTAATAAGTATAATTATTACAGTTCTAGCGATAATAACTGCATTATATGGGTAATAATGCATGTTATATTGATGATAATGAAAGTAGTAAGTATATTTAGTACAGTTCTATCGATAATAACTGCATAATATGGGTAATAATGCATGTTATATTGATGATAATAAAAGTAGTACGTATATTTATTATAGTTCTAGCGATAATAACTGCATAATACGGGTAATAATGCATGTTATATTGATAATAATATAAGTAATAAGTATAATTATTACAGTTCTGGCGATAATAACTGCATTATATGGGTAATAATGCATGTTATATTGATAATATCGGGAGTAATAAGTATAATTATTATAGTTCGAGCGATAATAATAGTACCATATGCCTAATAGTGCATGTTATATTGATAATAATAAAAGTAATAAGTATAATTATTATAGTTCTAGCGATAATAATAGTAAAATATGGCTAAGAGTGCCTGTTATATTGATAATAATAAAAGTAATAAGTATATTTATTATACTTCTGTCGATAATAACTGCATTATATGGGTAATAATGCATGTTATATTGATAATAATATAAGTAATAAGTATAATTATTACAGTTCAGGCGATAATAACTGCAGTATATGGGTAATAATGCATGTTATATTGATAATAATAAAAGTAATAAGTATATTTATTATAGTTTTAGCGATAATAACTGCATAATATGGGTAATAATGCATGTTATATTGATAATAATAAAAGTAATAAGTATATTTATTATAGTTCTAGCGATTATAACTGCATAATATGGCTAATAATGCATGTTATATTGATAATAATATAAGTAACAAGTATAATTATTACAGATCCAGCGATAATAACTGCATTATATGGTTAAAAATGCATGTTATATTGATAATATTGGGAGTAATAAGTATAATTATTATAGTTCTAGCGATAATAATAGTACAATATGGCGAATAATGCACGTTATATTGATAATATCGGGAGTAATAAGTATAATTATTAAAGTTCTAGCGATAATAATAGTAAAATATGGCTAAGAGTGCCTGTTATATTGATAATAATAAAAGTAATAAGTATATTTATTATACTTCTGTCGATAATAACTGCATTATATGGGTAATAATGCATGTTATATTGATAATAATAAAAGTAATAAGTATATTTATTATAGTTCTATCGATAATAACTGCATAATGTGGGTAATAATGCATGTTATATTGATAATAATAAAAGTAATAAGTATATTTATTGTAGTTCTATCGATAATAACTGCATAATATGGGTAATAATGCACGTTATATTGCTAATAATATAAGTAATAAGTATAATTATTACAGTTCTAGCGATAATAACTGCATTATATGGGTAATAATGCATGTTATATTGATAATAATAAAAGTAATAAGTATATTTATTACAGTTCTATCGATAATAACTGCGTAATATGGGTAATAATGCATGTTATATTGATGATAATGAAAGTTGCAAGTATATTTATTACATTTCTAGCGATAATAACTGCATTATATGCGTAATAATGCATGTTATATTGATAATAATAAAAGTAATAAGTATATGTATTATAGTTCTATGGATAATAACTGCATAATATGGGTAATAATGCATGTTATATTGATGATAATGAAAATAGTAAGTATATTTACTACAGTTCTAGCGATAATAACTGCATTATATGGGTAATAATGCATGTTATATTGATGATAATATAAATAAAAAGTATAATTATTACAGTTCTGGCGATAATAACTGCATTATATGGGTAATAATGCACGTTATATTGCTAATAATATAAGTAATAAGTATAATTATTACAGTTCTAGCGATAATAACTGCATTATATGGGTAATAATGCATGTTATATTGATAATAATAAAAGTAATAAGTATATTTATTACAGTTCTATCGATAATAACTGCGTAATATGGGTAATAATGCATGTTATATTGATGATAATGAAAGTTGCAAGTATATTTATTACATTTCTAGCGATAATAACTGCATTATATGCGTAATAATGCATGTTATATTGATAATAATAAAAGTAATAAGTATATGTATTATAGTTCTATGGATAATAACTGCATAATATGGGTAATAATGCATGTTATATTGATGATAATGAAAATAGTAAGTATATTTACTACAGTTCTAGCGATAATAACTGCATTATATGGGTAATAATGCATGTTATATTGATGATAATAAAAGTAATACGTATATTTATTATAGTTCTAGCGATAATAACTGCATTATATGGCTAATAATGCATGTTATATTGATAATAATATAAGTAATAAGTATAATTATTACAGTTCTGGCGGTAATAACTGCATTATATGGGTAATACTGCACGTTATATTGCTAATAATATAAGTAATAAGTATAATTATTACAGTTCTAGCGATAATAACTGCATTATATGGGTAATAATGCATGTTATATTGATAATAATAAAAGTAATAAGTATATTTATTATAGTTCTGTCGATAATAACTGCATAATGTGGGTAATAATGCATGTTATATTGATGATAATAAAAGTAGTAAGTACATTTATTATAGTTCTAGCGATAATAACTGCATAATATGGGTAATAATGCATGTTATATTGATAATAATATAAATAATAAGTATAATTATTACAGTTCTGGCGATAATAACTGCATTATATGGGTAATAATGCACGTTATATTGCTAATAATATAAGTAATAAGTATAATTATTACAGTTCTAGCGATAATAACTGCATTATATGGGTAATAATGCATGTTATATTGATAACAATAAAAGTAATAAGTATATTTATTATAGTTCTATCGATAATAACTGCATAATATGGGTAATAATGCATGTTATATTGATGATAATGAAAGTAGTAAGTATATTTAGTACAGTTCTATCGATAATAACTGCATAATATGGGTAATAATGCATGTTATATTGATGATAATAAAAGTAGTACGTATATTTATTATAGTTCTAGCGATAATAACTGCATAATACGGGTAATAATGCATGTTATATTGATAATAATATAAGTAATAAGTATAATTATTACAGTTCTGGCGATAATAACTGCATTATATGGGTAATAATGCATGTTATATTGATAATATCGGGAGTAATAAGTATAATTATTATAGTTCGAGCGATAATAATAGTACCATATGCCTAATAGTGCATGTTATATTGATAATAATAAAAGTAATAAGTATAATTATTATAGTTCTAGCGATAATAATAGTAAAATATGGCTAAGAGTGCCTGTTATATTGATAATAATAAAAGTAATAAGTATATTTATTATACTTCTGTCGATAATAACTGCATTATATGGGTAATAATGCATGTTATATTGATAATAATATAAGTAATAAGTATAATTATTACAGTTCAGGCGATAATAACTGCAGTATATGGGTAATAATGCATGTTATATTGATAATAATAAAAGTAATAAGTATATTTATTATAGTTTTAGCGATAATAACTGCATAATATGGGTAATAATGCATGTTATATTGATAATAATAAAAGTAATAAGTATATTTATTATAGTTCTAGCGATTATAACTGCATAATATGGCTAATAATGCATGTTATATTGATAATAATATAAGTAACAAGTATAATTATTACAGATCCAGCGATAATAACTGCATTATATGGTTAAAAATGCATGTTATATTGATAATATTGGGAGTAATAAGTATAATTATTATAGTTCTAGCGATAATAATAGTACAATATGGCGAATAATGCACGTTATATTGATAATATCGGGAGTAATAAGTATAATTATTAAAGTTCTAGCGATAATAACTGCATAATGTGGGTAATAATGCATGTTATATTGATAATAATAAAAGTAATAAGTATATTTATTGTAGTTCTATCGATAATAACTGCATAATATGGGTAATAATGCATGTTATATTGATGATAATGAAAGTAGTAAGTATATTTATTACAGTTCTAGCGATAATAACTGCATTATATTGGTAATAATGCATGTTATATTGATAATAATGAAAGTAGTAAGTATATTTATTACAGTTCTAGCGATAATAACTGCATTATATGGGTAATAATGCATGTTATATTGATAATATTGGGAGTAATAAGTATAATTATTATAGTCCTAGCGATAATAATAGTAAAATATGGCTAATAGTGCATGTTCTATTGATAATAATAAAAGTAATAAGTATATGTATTACAGTTCTATCGATAATAACTGCATAATATGGGTAATGATGCATGTTATATTGATGATAATAAAAGTAATACGTATATTTATTGTAGTTCTAGCGATAATAACTGCATAATATGGGTAATAATGCATGTTATATTGATAATAATATAAATAAAAAGTATAATTATTACAGTTCTGGCGATAATAACTGCATTATATGGGTAATAATGCACGTTATATTGCTAATAATATAAGTAATAAGTATAATTATTACAGTTCTAGCGATAATAACTGCATTATATGGGTAATAATGCATGTTATATTGATAATAATAAAAGTAATAAGTATATTTATTACAGTTCTATCGATAATAACTGCGTAATATGGGTAATAATGCATGTTATATTGATGATAATGAAAGTTGCAAGTATATTTATTACATTTCTAGCGATAATAACTGCATTATATGCGTAATAATGCATGTTATATTGATAATAATAAAAGTAATAAGTATATGTATTATAGTTCTATGGATAATAACTGCATAATATGGGTAATAATGCATGTTATATTGATGATAATGAAAATAGTAAGTATATTTACTACAGTTCTAGCGATAATAACTGCATTATATGGGTAATAATGCATGTTATATTGATGATAATAAAAGTAATACGTATATTTATTATAGTTCTAGCGATAATAACTGCATTATATGGCTAATAATGCATGTTATATTGATAATAATATAAGTAATAAGTATAATTATTACAGTTCTGGCGGTAATAACTGCATTATATGGGTAATACTGCACGTTATATTGCTAATAATATAAGTAATAAGTATAATTATTACAGTTCTAGCGATAATAACTGCATTATATGGGTAATAATGCATGTTATATTGATAATAATAAAAGTAATAAGTATATTTATTATAGTTCTATCGATAATAACTGCATAATGTGGGTAATAATGCATGTTATATTGATGATAATAAAAGTAGTAAGTACATTTATTATAGTTCTAGCGATAATAACTGCATAATATGGGTAATAATGCATGTTATATTGATAATAATATAAATAATAAGTATAATTATTACAGTTCTGGCGATAATAACTGCATTATATGGGTAATAATGCACGTTATATTGCTAATAATATAAGTAATAAGTATAATTATTACAGTTCTAGCGATAATAACTGCATTATATGGGTAATAATGCATGTTATATTGATAACAATAAAAGTAATAAGTATATTTATTATAGTTCTATCGATAATAACTGCATAATATGGGTAATAATGCATGTTATATTGATGATAATGAAAGTAGTAAGTATATTTAGTACAGTTCTATCGATAATAACTGCATAATATGGGTAATAATGCATGTTATATTGATGATAATAAAAGTAGTACGTATATTTATTATAGTTCTAGCGATAATAACTGCATAATACGGGTAATAATGCATGTTATATTGATAATAATATAAGTAATAAGTATAATTATTACAGTTCTGGCGATAATAACTGCATTATATGGGTAATAATGCATGTTATATTGATAATATCGGGAGTAATAAGTATAATTATTATAGTTCCAGCGATAATAATAGTACCATATGCCTAATAGTGCATGTTATATTGATAATAATAAAAGTAATAAGTATAATTATTATAGTTCTAGCGATAATAATAGTAAAATATGGCTAAGAGTGCCTGTTATATTGATAATAATAAAAGTAATAAGTATATTTATTATACTTCTGTCGATAATAACTGCATTATATGGGTAATAATGCATGTTATATTGATAATAATATAAGTAATAAGTATAATTATTACAGTTCAGGCGATAATAACTGCAGTATATGGGTAATAATGCATGTTATATTGATAATAATAAAAGTAATAAGTATATTTATTATAGTTTTAGCGATAATAACTGCATAATATGGGTAATAATGCATGTTATATTGATAATAATAAAAGTAATAAGTATATTTATTATAGTTCTAGCGATTATAACTGCATAATATGGGTAATAATGCATGTTATATTGATAATAATATAAGTAACAAGTATAATTATTACAGATCCAGCGATAATAACTGCATTATATGGTTAAAAATGCATGTTATATTGATAATATTGGGAGTAATAAGTATAATTATTATAGTTCAAGCGATAATAATAGTACAATATGGCGAATAATGCACGTTATATTGATAATATCGGGAGTAATAAGTATAATTATTAAAGTTCTAGCGATAATAATAGTAAAATATGGCTAAGAGTGCCTGTTATATTGATAATAATAAAAGTAATAAGTATATTTATTATACTTCTGTCGATAATAACTGCATTATATGGGTAATAATGCATGTTATATTGATAATAATAAAAGTAATAAGTATATTTATTATAGTTCTATCGATAATAACTGCATAATGTGGGTAATAATGCATGTTATATTGATAATAATAAAAGTAATAAGTATATTTATTGTAGTTCTATCGATAATAACTGCATAATATGGGTAATAATGCATGTTATATTGATGATAATGAAAGTAGTAAGTATATTTAGTACAGTTCTATCGATAATAACTGCATAATATGTGTAATAATGCATGTTATATTGATAATAGTAAAAGTAATAAGTATATTTATTATAGTTCTATGGATAATAACTGCATAATATGGGTAATAATGCATGTTATATTGATGATAATGAAAGTAGTAAGTATATTTATTACAGTTCTAGCGATAATAACTGCATTATATGGGTAATAATGCATGTTATATTGATAATAATGAAAGTAGTAAGTATATTTATTACAGTTCTAGCGATAATAACTGCATTATATGGGTAATATTGCATGTTATATTGATAATATTGGGAGTAATAAGTATAATTATTATAGTCCTAGCGATAATAATAGTAAAATATGGCTAATAGTGCATGTTCTATTGATAATAATAAAAGTAATAAGTATATGTATTACAGTTCTATCGATAATAACTGCATAATATGGGTAATGATGCATGTTATATTGATGATAATAGAAGTAATACGTATATTTATTGTAGTTCTAGCGATAATAACTGCATAATATGGGTAATAATGCATGTTATATTGATAATAATATAAATAAAAAGTATAATTATTACAGTTCTGGCGATAATAACTGCATTATATGGGTAATACTGCACGTTATATTGCTAATAATATAAGTAATAAGTATAATTATTACAGTTCTAGCGATAATAACTGCATTATATGGGTAATAATGCATGTTATATTGATGATAATGAAAGTTGCAAGTATATTTATTACATTTCTAGCGATAATAACTGCATTATATGCGTAATAATGCATGTTATATTGATAATAATAAAAGTAATAAGTATATGTATTATAGTTCTATGGATAATAACTGCATAATATGGGTAATAATGCATGTTATATTGATGATAATGAAAATAGTAAGTATATTTACTACAGTTCTAGCGATAATAACTGCATTATATGGGTAATAATGCATGTTATATTGATGATAATAAAAGTAATACGTATATTTATTATAGTTCTAGCGATAATAACTGCATTATATGGCTAATAATGCATGTTATATTGATAATAATATAAGTAATACGTATAATTATTACAGTTCTGGCGGTAATAACTGCATTATATGGGTAATACTGCACGTTATATTGCTAATAATATAAGTAATAAGTATAATTATTACAGTTCTAGCGATAATAACTGCATTATATGGGTAATAATGCATGTTATATTGATAATAATAAAAGTAATAAGTATATTTATTATAGTTCTATCGATAATAACTGCATAATGTGGGTAATAATGCATGTTATATTGATGATAATAGAAGTAGTAAGTACATTTATTATAGTTCTAGCGATAGTAACTGCATAATATGGGTAATAATGCATGTTATATTGATAATAATATAAGTAATAAGTATAATTATTACAGTTCTAGCGATAATAACTGCATTATATGGGTAATAATGCACGTTATATTGCTAATAATATAAGTAATAAGTATATTTATTACATTTCTATCGATAATAACTGCATAATATGGGTAATGATGCATGTTATATTGATGATAATAAAAGTAATACGTATATTTATTATAGTTCTAGCGATAATAACTGCATAATATGGGTAATAATGCATGTTATATTGATAATAATATAAATAATAAGTATAATTATTACAGTTCTGGCGATAATAACTGCATTATATGGGTAATAATGCACGTTATATTGCTAATAATATAAGTAATAAGTATAATTATTACAGTTCTAGCGATAATAACTGCATTATATGGGTAATAATGCATGTTATATTGATAATAATATAAGTAATAAGTATAATTATTACAGTTCTGGCGATAATAACTGCATTATATGGGTAATAATGCATGTTATATTGATGATAATGAAAGTAGTAAGTATATTTAGTACAGTTCTATCGATAATAACTGCATAATATGGGTAATAATGCATGTTATATTGATGATAATAAAAGTAGTACGTATATTTATTATAGTTCTAGCGATAATAACTGCATAATACGGGTAATAATGCATGTTATATTGATAATAATATAAGTAATAAGTATAATTATTACAGTTCTGGCGATAATAACTGCATTATATGGGTAATAATGCATGTTATATTGATAATATCGGGAGTAATAAGTATAGTTATTATAGTTCCAGCGATAATAATAGTACCATATGCCTAATAGTGCATGTTATATTGATAATAATAAAAGTAATAAGTATAATTATTATAGTTCTAGCGATAATAATAGTAAAATATGGCTAAGAGTGCCTGTTATATTGATAATAATAAAAGTAATAAGTATATTTATTATACTTCTGTCGATAATAACTGCATTATATGGGTAATAATGCATGTTATATTGATAATAATATAAGTAATAAGTATAATTATTACAGTTCAGGCGATAATAACTGCAGTATATGGGTAATAATGCATGTTATATTGATAATAATAAAAGTAATAAGTATATTTATTATAGTTTTAGCGATAATAACTGCATAATATGGGTAATAATGCATGTTATATTGATAATAATAAAAGTAATAAGTATATTTATTATAGTTCTAGCGATTATAACTGCATAATATGGGTAATAATGCATGTTATATTGATAATAATATAAGTAACAAGTATAATTATTACAGATCCAGCGATAATAACTGCATTATATGGTTAAAAATGCATGTTATATTGATAATATTGGGAGTAATAAGTATAATTATTATAGTTCTAGCGATAATAATAGTACAATATGGCGAATAATGCACGTTATATTGATAATATCGGGAGTAATAAGTATAATTATTAAAGTTCTAGCGATAATAATAGTAAAATATGGCTAAGAGTGCCTGTTGTATTGATAATAATAAAAGTAATAAGTATATTTATTATACTTCTGTCGATAATAACTGCATTATATGGGTAATAATGCATGTTATATTGATAATAATAAAAGTAATAAGTATATTTATTATAGTTCTATCGATAATAACTGCATAATGTGGGTAATAATGCATGTTATATTGATAATAATAAAAGTAATAAGTATATTTATTGTAGTTCTATCGATAATAACTGCATAATATGGGTAATAATGCATGTTATATTTATAATAATATAAGTAATAAGTATAATTATTACAGTCCTGGCGATAATAACTGCATTATATGGGTAATAATGCATGTTATATTGATAATAATATAAATAATAAGTGTAATTATTACAGTTCTGGCGATAATAACTGCATTATATGGGTAATAATGCATGTTACATTGATAATAATAAAAGTAATAAGTATATTTATTATAGTTCTATGGATAATAACTGCATAATATGGGTAATAATGCATGTTATATTTATAATAATATAAGTAATAAGTATAATTATTACAGTTCTGGCGATAATAACTGCATTATATGGGTAATAACGCACGTTATATTGCTAATAATATAAGTAATAAGTATAATTATTATAGTTCTAGCGATAATAATAGTAAAATATGGCTAATAGTGCATGTTCTATTGATAATAATAAAAGTAATAAGTATATGTATTACAGTTCTATCGATAATAACTGCGTAATATGGGTAATGATGCATGTTATATTGATGATAATAAAAGTAATACGTATATTTATTGTAGTTCTAGCGATAATAACTGCATAATATGGGTAATAATGCATGTTATATTGATAATAATATTAATAAAAAGTATAATTATTACAGTTCTGGCGATAATAACTGCATTATATGGGTAATAATGCACGTTATATTGCTAATAATATAAGTAATAAGTATAATTATTACAGTTCTAGCGATAATAACTGCATTATATGGGTAATAATGCATGTTATATTGATAATAATAAAAGTAATAAGTATATTTATTACAGTTCTATCGATAATAACTGCATAATATGGGTAATAATGCATGTTATATTGATAATAATATAAGAAATAAGTATAATTATTACAGTTCTGGCGATAATAACTGCAGTATATGGGTAATAATGCATGTTATATTGATAATAATAAAAGTAATAAGTATATTTATTGTAGTTCTATCGATAATAACTGCATAATATGGGTAATAATGCATGTTATATTGATGATAATGAAAGTAGTAAGTATATTTAGTACAGTTCTATCGATAATAACTGCATAATATGGGTAATAATGCATGTTATATTGATAATAGTAAAAGTAATAAGTATATTTATTATAGTTCTATGGATAATAACTGCATAATATGGGTAATAATGCATGTTATATTGACGATAATGAAAGTAGTAAGTATATTTATTACAGTTCTAGCGATAATAACTGCATTATAAGGGTAATAATGCATGTTATATTGATAATAATAAATGTAATAAGTATATTTATTATAGTTCTATGGATAATAACTGCATAATATGGGTAATAATGCATGTTATATTGGTGATAATGAAAGTAGTATGTATATTTATTACAGATCTAGCGATAATAACTGCATTATATGGGTAATAATGCATGTTACATTGATAATATTGGGAGTAATAAGTATAATTATTATAGTCCTAGCGATAATAATAGTAAAATATGGCTAATAGTGTATGTTCTATTGATAATAATAAAAGTAATAAGTATATGTATTACAGTTCTATCGATAATAACTGCATAATATGGGTAATAATGCATGTTATATTGATGATAATAAAAGTAATACGTATATTTATTATAGTTCTAGCGATAATAACTGCATAATATGGGTAATAATGCATGTTATATTTATAATAATATAAGTAATAAGTATAATTATTACAGTCCTGGCGATAATAACTGCATTATATGGGTAATAACGCACGTTATATTGCTAATAATATAAGTAATAAGTATAATTATTATAGTTCTAGCGATAATAATAGTAAAATATGGCTAATAGTGCATGTTATATTGATAATAATAAAAGTTATAAGTATATTTATTACAGTTCTATCGATAATAACTGCATAATATGGGTAATGATGCATGTTATATTGATGATAATAAAAGTAATACGTATATTTATTATAGTTCTAGCGATAATAACTGCATAATATGGGTAATAATGCATGTTATATTTATAATAATATAAGTAATAAGTATAATTATTACAGTCCTGGCGATAATAACTGCATTATATGGGTAATAATGCATGTTATATTGATAATAATATAAATAATAAGTATAATTATTACAGTTCTGGCGATAATAACTGCATTATATGGGTAATAATGCATGTTACATTGATAATAATAAAAGTAATAAGTATATTTATTATAGTTCTATGGATAATAACTGCATAATATGGGTAATAATGCATGTTATATTTATAATAATATAAGTAATAAGTATAATTATTACAGTTCTGGCGATAATAACTGCATTATATGGGTAATAACGCACGTTATATTGCTAATAATATAAGTAATAAGTATAATTATTATAGTTCTAGCGATAATAATAGTAAAATATGGCTAATAGTGCATGTTCTATTGATAATAATAAAAGTAATAAGTATATGTATTACAGTTCTATCGATAATAACTGCGTAATATGGGTAATGATGCATGTTATATTGATGATAATAAAAGTAATACGTATATTTATTGTAGTTCTAGCGATAATAACTGCATAATATGGGTAATAATGCATGTTATATTGATAATAATATAAATAAAAAGTATAATTATTACAGTTCTGGCGATAATAACTGCATTATATGGGTAATAATGCACGTTATATTGCTAATAATATAAGTAATAAGTATAATTATTACAGTTCTAGCGATAATAACTGCATTATATGGGTAATAATGCATGTTATATTGATAATAATAAAAGTAATAAGTATATTTATTACAGTTCTATCGATAATAACTGCGTAATATGGGGAATAATGCATGTTATATTGATGATAATGAAAGTTGCAAGTATATTTATTACATTTCTAGCGATAATAATTGCATTATATGCGTAATAATGCATGTTATATTGATAATAATAAAAGTAATAAGTATATGTATTATAGTTCTATGGATAATAACTGCATAATATGGGTAATAATGCATGTTATATTGATGATAATGAAAATAGTAAGTATATTTATTACAGTTCTAGCGATAATAACTGCATTATATGGGTAATAATGCATGTTATATTGATGATAATAAAAGTAATACGTATATTTATTGTAGTTCTAGCGATAATAACTGCATAATATGGGTAATAATGCATGTTATATTGATAATAATATAAATAAAAAGTATAATTATTACAGTTGTGGCGATAATAACTGCATTATATGGGTAATAATGCACGTTATATTGCTAATAATATAAGTAATAAGTATAATTATTACAGTTCCAGCGATAATAACTGCATTATATGGGTAATAATGCATGTTATATTGATAATAATAAAAGTAATAAGTATATTTATTACAGTTCTATCGATAATAACTGCGTAATATGGGGAATAATGCATGTTATATTGATGATAATGAAAGTTGCAAGTATATTTATTACATTTCTAGCGATAATAACTGCATTATATGCGTAATAATGCATGTTATATTGATAATAATAAAAGTAATAAGTATATGTATTATAGTTCTATGGATAATAACTGCATAATATGGGTAATAATGCATGTTATATTGATGATAATAAAAGTAGTAAGTACATTTATTATAGTTCTAGCGATAATAACTGCATAATATGGGTAATAATGCATGTTATATTGATAATAATATAAGTAATAAGTATAATTATTACAGTTCTAGCGATAATAACTGCATTATATGGGTAATAATGCACGTTATATTGCTAATAATATAAGTAATAAGTATAATTATTATAGTTCTAGCGATAATAATAGTAAAATATGGCTAATAGTGCATGTTCTATTGATAATAATAAAAGTAATAAGTATATGTATTACAGTTCTATCGATAATAACTGCGTAATATGGGTAATGATGCATGTTATATTGATGATAATAAAAGTAATACGTATATTTATTGTAGTTCTAGCGATAATAACTGCATAATATGGGTAATAATGCATGTTATATTGATAATAATATAAATAAAAAGTATAATTATTACAGTTCTGGCGATAATAACTGCATTATATGGGTAATAATGCACGTTATATTGCCAATAATATAAGTAATAAGTATAATTATTACAGTTCTAGCGATAATAACTGCATTATATGGGTAATAATGCATGTTATATTGATAATAATAAAAGTAATAAGTATATTTATTACAGTTCTATCGATAATAACTGCATAATATGGGTAATAATGCATGTTATATTGATAATAATATAAGTAATAAGTATAATTATTACAGTTCTGGCGATAATAACTGCAGTATATGGGTAATAATGCATGTTATATTGATAATAATAAAAGTAATAAGTATATTTATTGTAGTTCTATCGATAATAACTGCATAATATGGGTAATAATGCATGTTATATTGATGATAATGAAAGTAGTAAGTATATTTAGTACAGTTCTATCGATAATAACTGCATAATATGGGTAATAATGCATGTTATATTGATAATAGTAAAAGTAATAAGTATATTTATTATAGTTCTATGGATAATAACTGCATAATATGGGTAATAATGCATGTTACATTGATAATATTGGGAGTAATAAGTATAATTATTATAGTCCTAGCGATAATAATAGTAAAATATGGCTAATAGTGTATGTTCTATTGATAATAATAAAAGTAATAAGTATATGTATTACAGTTCTATCGATAATAACTGCATAATATGGGTAATAATGCATGTTATATTGATGATAATAAAAGTAATACGTATATTTATTATAGTTCTAGCGATAATAACTGCATAATATGGGTAATAATGCATGTTATATTTATAATAATATAAGTAATAAGTATAATTATTACAGTCCTGGCGATAATAACTGCATTATATGGGTAATAACGCACGTTATATTGCTAATAATATAAGTAATAAGTATAATTATTATAGTTCTAGCGATAATAATAGTAAAATATGGCTAATAGTGCATGTTATATTGATAATAATAAAAGTTATAAGTATATTTATTACAGTTCTATCGATAATAACTGCATAATATGGGTAATGATGCATGTTATATTGATGATAATAAAAGTAATACGTATATTTATTATAGTTCTAGCGATAATAACTGCATAATATGGGTAATAATGCATGTTATATTTATAATAATATAAGTAATAAGTATAATTATTACAGTCCTGGCGATAATAACTGCATTATATGGGTAATAATGCATGTTATATTGATAATAATATAAATAATAAGTATAATTATTACAGTTCTGGCGATAATAACTGCATTATATGGGTAATAATGCATGTTACATTGATAATAATAAAAGTAATAAGTATATTTATTATAGTTCTATGGATAATAACTGCATAATATGGGTAATAATGCATGTTATGTTTATAATAATATAAGTAATAAGTATAATTATTACAGTTCTGGCGATAATAACTGCATTATATGGGTAATAACGCACGTTATATTGCTAATAATATAAGTAATAAGTATAATTATTATAGTTCTAGCGATAATAATAGTAAAATATGGCTAATAGTGCATGTTCTATTGATAATAATAAAAGTAATAAGTATATGTATTACAGTTCTATCGATAATAACTGCGTAATATGGGTAATGATGCATGTTATATTGATGATAATAAAAGTAATACGTATATTTATTGTAGTTCTAGCGATAATAACTGCATAATATGGGTAATAATGCATGTTATATTGATAATAATATAAATAAAAAGTATAATTATTACAGTTCTGGCGATAATAACTGCATTATATGGGTAATAATGCACGTTATATTGCTAATAATATAAGTAATAAGTATAATTATTACAGTTCTAGCGATAATAACTGCATTATATGGGTAATAATGCATGTTATATTGATAATAATAAAAGTAATAAGTATATTTATTACAGTTCTATCGATAATAACTGCGTAATATGGGGAATAATGCATGTTATATTGATGATAATGAAAGTTGCAAGTATATTTATTACATTTCTAGCGATAATAACTGCATTATATGCGTAATAATGCATGTTATATTGATAATAATAAAAGTAATAAGTATATGTATTATAGTTCTATGGATAATAACTGCATAATATGGGTAATAATGCATGTTATATTGATGATAATGAAAATAGTAAGTATATTTATTACAGTTCTAGCGATAATAACTGCATTATATGGGTAATAATGCATGTTATATTGATGATAATAAAAGTAATACGTATATTTATTGTAGTTCTAGCGATAATAACTGCATAATATGGGTAATAATGCATGTTATATTGATAATAATATAAATAAAAAGTATAATTATTACAGTTCTGGCGATAATAACTGCATTATATGGGTAATAATGCACGTTATATTGCTAATAATATAAGTAATAAGTATAATTATTACAGTTCTAGCGATAATAACTGCATTATATGGGTAATAATGCATGTTATATTGATAATAATAAAAGTAATAAGTATATTTATTACAGTTCTATCGATAATAACTGCGTAATATGGGGAATAATGCATGTTATATTGATGATAATGAAAGTTGCAAGTATATTTATTACATTTCTAGCGATAATAACTGCATTATATGCGTAATAATGCATGTTATATTGATAATAATAAAAGTAATAAGTATATGTATTATAGTTCTATGGATAATAACTGCATAATATGGGTAATAATGCATGTTATATTGATGATAATGAAAATAGTAAGTATATTTATTACAGTTCTAGCGATAATAACTGCATTATATGGGTAATAATGCATGTTATATTGATGATAATAAAAGTAATACGTATATTTATTATAGTTCTAGCGATAATAACTGCATTATATGGCTAATAATGCATGTTATATTGATAATAATGTAAGTAATAAGTATAATTATTACAGTTCTGGCGGTAATAACTGCATTATATGGGTAATACTGCACGTTATATTGCTAATAATATAAGTAATAAGTATAATTATTACAGTTCTAGCGATAATAACTGCATTATATGGGTAATAATGCATGTTATATTGATAATAATAAAAGTAATAAGTATATTTATTATAGTTCTATCGATAATAACTGCATAATGTGGGTAATAATGCATGTTATATTGATGATAATAAAAGTAGTAAGTACATTTATTATAGTTCTAGCGATAATAACTGCATAATATGGGTAATAATGCATGTTATATTGATAATAATATAAGTAATAAGTATAATTATTACAGTTCTAGCGATAATAACTGCATTATATGGGTAATAATGCACGTTATATTGCTAATAATATAAGTAATAAGTATAATTATTATAGTTCTAGCGATAATAATAGTAAAATATGGCTAATAGTGCATGTTCTATTGATAATAATAAAAGTAATAAGTATATGTATTACAGTTCTATCGATAATAACTGCGTAATATGGGTAATGATGCATGTTATATTGATGATAATAAAAGTAATACGTATATTTATTGTAGTTCTAGCGATAATAACTGCATTATATGGGTAATAATGCACGTTATATTGCTAATAATATAAATAAAAAGTATAATTATTACAGTTCTGGCGATAATAACTGCATTATATGGGTAATAATGCACGTTATATTGCTAATAATATAAGTAATAAGTATAATTATTACAGTTCTAGCGATAATAACTGCATTATATGGGTAATAATGCATGTTATATTGATAATAATAAAAGTAATAAGTATATTTATTATAGTTCTATCGATAATAACTGCATAATATGGGTAATAATGCATGTTATATTGATGATAATGAAAGTAGTAAGTATATTTAGTACAGTTCTATCGATAATAACTGCATAATATGGGTAATAATGCATGTTATATTGATGATAATGAAAGTAGTAAGTATATTTATTACATTTCTAGCGATAATAACTGCATTATATGGGTAATAATGCATGTTATATTGATAATATTGGGAGTAATAAGTATAATTATTATAGTCCTAGCGATAATAATAGTAAAATATGGCTAATAGTGCATGTTCTATTGATAATAATAAAAGTAATAAGTATATGTATTACAGTTCTATCGATAATAACTGCATAATATGGGTAATGATGCATGTTATATTGATGATAATAAAAGTAATACGTATATTTATTGTAGTTCTAGCGATAATAACTGCAGTATATGGGTAATAATGCATGTTATATTGATAATAATAAAAGTAATAAGTATATTTATTGTAGTTCTATCGATAATAACTGCATAATATGGGTAATAATGCATGTTATATTGATGATAATGAAAATAGTAAGTATATTTATTACAGTTCTAGCGATAATAACTGCATTATATGGGTAATAATGCATGTTATATTGATGATAATAAAAGTAATACGTATATTTATTGTAGTTCTAGCGATAATAACTGCATAATATGGGTAATAATGCATGTTATATTGATAATAATATAAATAAAAAGTATAATTATTACAGTTGTGGCGATAATAACTGCATTATATGGGTAATAATGCACGTTATATTGCTAATAATATAAGTAATAAGTATAATTATTACAGTTCCAGCGATAATAACTGCATTATATGGGTAATAATGCATGTTATATTGATAATAATAAAAGTAATAAGTATATTTATTACAGTTCTATCGATAATAACTGCGTAATATGGGGAATAATGCATGTTATATTGATGATAATGAAAGTTGCAAGTATATTTATTACATTTCTAGCGATAATAACTGCATTATATGCGTAATAATGCATGTTATATTGATAATAATAAAAGTAATAAGTATATGTATTATAGTTCTATGGATAATAACTGCATAATATGGGTAATAATGCATGTTATATTGATGATAATGAAAATAGTAAGTATATTTATTACAGTTCTAGCGATAATAACTGCATTATATGGGTAATAATGCATGTTATATTGATGATAATAAAAGTAATACGTATATTTATTATAGTTCTAGCGATAATAACTGCATTATATGGCTAATAATGCATGTTATATTGATAATAATGTAAGTAATAAGTATAATTATTACAGTTCTGGCGGTAATAACTGCATTATATGGGTAATACTGCACGTTATATTGCTAATAATATAAGTAATAAGTATAATTATTACAGTTCTAGCGATAATAACTGCATTATATGGGTAATAATGCATGTTATATTGATAATAATAAAAGTAATAAGTATATTTATTATAGTTCTATCGATAATAACTGCATAATGTGGGTAATAATGCATGTTATATTGATGATAATAAAAGTAGTAAGTACATTTATTATAGTTCTAGCGATAATAACTGCATAATATGGGTAATAATGCATGTTATATTGATAATAATATAAGTAATAAGTATAATTATTACAGTTCTAGCGATAATAACTGCATTATATGGGTAATAATGCACGTTATATTGCTAATAATATAAGTAATAAGTATAATTATTATAGTTCTAGCGATAATAATAGTAAAATATGGCTAATAGTGCATGTTCTATTGATAATAATAAAAGTAATAAGTATATGTATTACAGTTCTATCGATAATAACTGCGTAATATGGGTAATGATGCATGTTATATTGATGATAATAAAAGTAATACGTATATTTATTGTAGTTCTAGCGATAATAACTGCATAATATGGGTAATAATGCATGTTATATTGATAATAATATAAATAAAAAGTATAATTATTACAGTTCTGGCGATAATAACTGCATTATATGGGTAATAATGCACGTTATATTGCTAATAATATAAGTAATAAGTATAATTATTACAGTTCTAGCGATAATAACTGCATTATATGGGTAATAATGCATGTTATATTGATAATAATAAAAGTAATAAGTATATTTATTACAGTTCTATCGATAATAACTGCATAATATGGGTAATAATGCATGTTATATTGATAATAATATAAGTAATAAGTATAATTATTACAGTTCTGGCGATAATAACTGCAGTATATGGGTAATAATGCATGTTATATTGATAATAATAAAAGTAATAAGTATATTTATTGTAGTTCTATCGATAATAACTGCATAATATGGGTAATAATGCATGTTATATTGATGATAATGAAAGTAGTAAGTATATTTAGTACAGTTCTATCGATAATAACTGCATAATATGGGTAATAATGCATGTTATATTGATAATAGTAAAAGTAATAAGTATATTTATTATAGTTCTATGGATAATAACTGCATAATATGGGTAATAATGCATGTTATATTGACGATAATGAAAGTAGTAAGTATATTTATTACAGTTCTAGCGATAATAACTGCATTATATGGGTAATAATGCATGTTATATTGATAATAATAAATGTAATAAGTATATTTATTATAGTTCTATGGATAATAACTGCATAATATGGGTAATAATGCATGTTATATTGGTGATAATGAAAGTAGTATGTATATTTATTACAGATCTAGCGATAATAACTGCATTATATGGGTAATAATGCATGTTACATTGATAATATTGGGAGTAATAAGTATAATTATTATAGTCCTAGCGATAATAATAGTAAAATATGGCTAATAGTGTATGTTCTATTGATAATAATAAAAGTAATAAGTATATGTATTACAGTTCTATCGATAATAACTGCATAATATGGGTAATAATGCATGTTATATTGATGATAATAAAAGTAATACGTATATTTATTATAGTTCTAGCGATAATAACTGCATAATATGGGTAATAATGCATGTTATATTTATAATAATATAAGTAATAAGTATAATTATTACAGTCCTGGCGATAATAACTGCATTATATGGGTAATAACGCACGTTTAATTGCTAATAATATAAGTAATAAGTATAATTATTATAGTTCTAGCGATAATAATAGTAAAATATGGCTAATAGTGCATGTTATATTGATAATAATAAAAGTTATAAGTATATTTATTACAGTTCTATCGATAATAACTGCATAATATGGGTAATGATGCATGTTATATTGATGATAATAAAAGTAATACGTATATTTATTATAGTTCTAGCGATAATAACTGCATAATATGGGTAATAATGCATGTTATATTTATAATAATATAAGTAATAAGTATAATTATTACAGTCCTGGCGATAATAACTGCATTATATGGGTAATAATGCATGTTATATTGATAATAATATAAATAATAAGTATAATTATTACAGTTCTGGCGATAATAACTGCATTATATGGGTAATAATGCATGTTACATTGATAATAATAAAAGTAATAAGTATATTTATTATAGTTCTATGGATAATAACTGCATAATATGGGTAATAATGCATGTTATATTTATAATAATATAAGTAATAAGTATAATTATTACAGTTCTGGCGATAATAACTGCATTATATGGGTAATAACGCACGTTATATTGCTAATAATATAAGTAATAAGTATAATTATTATAGTTCTAGCGATAATAATAGTAAAATATGGCTAATAGTGCATGTTCTATTGATAATAATAAAAGTAATAAGTATATGTATTACAGTTCTATCGATAATAACTGCGTAATATGGGTAATGATGCATGTTATATTGATGATAATAAAAGTAATACGTATATTTATTGTAGTTCTAGCGATAATAACTGCATAATATGGGTAATAATGCATGTTATATTGATAATAATATAAATAAAAAGTATAATTATTACAGTTCTGGCGATAATAACTGCATTATATGGGTAATAATGCACGTTATATTGCTAATAATATAAGTAATAAGTATAATTATTACAGTTCTAGCGATAATAACTGCATTATATGGGTAATAATGCATGTTATATTGATAATAATAAAAGTAATAAGTATATTTATTACAGTTCTATCGATAATAACTGCGTAATATGGGGAATAATGCATGTTATATTGATGATAATGAAAGTTGCAAGTATATTTATTACATTTCTAGCGATAATAACTGCATTATATGCGTAATAATGCATGTTATATTGATAATAATAAAAGTAATAAGTATATGTATTATAGTTCTATGGATAATAACTGCATAATATGGGTAATAATGCATGTTATATTGATGATAATGAAAATAGTAAGTATATTTATTACAGTTCTAGCGATAATAACTGCATTATATGGGTAATAATGCATGTTATATTGATGATAATAAAAGTAATACGTATATTTATTGTAGTTCTAGCGATAATAACTGCATAATATGGGTAATAATGCATGTTATATTGATAATAATATAAATAAAAAGTATAATTATTACAGTTCTGGCGATAATAACTGCATTATATGGGTAATAATGCACGTTATATTGCTAATAATATAAGTAATAAGTATAATTATTACAGTTCTAGCGATAATAACTGCATTATATGGGTAATAATGCATGTTATATTGATAATAATAAAAGTAATAAGTATATTTATTACAGTTATATCGATAATAACTGCGTAATATGGGGAATAATGCATGTTATATTGATGATAATGAAAGTTGCAAGTATATTTATTACATTTCTAGCGATAATAACTGCATTATATGCGTAATAATGCATGTTATATTGATAATAATAAAAGTAATAAGTATATGTATTATAGTTCTATGGATAATAACTGCATAATATGGGTAATAATGCATGTTATATTGATGATAATGAAAATAGTAAGTATATTTATTACAGTTCTAGCGATAATAACTGCATTATATGGGTAATAATGCATGTTATATTGATGATAATAAAAGTAATACGTATATTTATTATAGTTCTAGCGATAATAACTGCATTATATGGCTAATAATGCATGTTATATTGATAATAATGTAAGTAATAAGTATAATTATTACAGTTCTGGCGGTAATAACTGCATTATATGGGTAATAATGCACGTTATATTGCTAATAATATAAGTAATAAGTATAATTATTATAGTTCTAGCGATAATAATAGTAAAATATGGCTAATAGTGCATGTTCTATTGATAATAATAAAAGTAATAAGTATATGTATTACAGTTCTATCGATAATAACTGCGTAATATGGGTAATGATGCATGTTATATTGATGATAATAAAAGTAATACGTATATTTATTGTAGTTCTAGCGATAATAACTGCATTATATGGGTAATAATGCACGTTATATTGCTAATAATATAAATAAAAAGTATAATTATTACAGTTCTGGCGATAATAACTGCATTATATGGGTAATAATGCACGTTATATTGCTAATAATATAAGTAATAAGTATAATTATTACAGTTCTAGCGATAATAACTGCATTATATGGGTAATAATGCATGTTATATTGATAATAATAAAAGTAATAAGTATATTTATTATAGTTCTATCGATAATAACTGCATAATATGGGTAATAATGCATGTTATATTGATGATAATGAAAGTAGTAAGTATATTTAGTACAGTTCTATCGATAATAACTGCATAATATGGGTAATAATGCATGTTATATTGATGATAATGAAAGTAGTAAGTATATTTATTACATTTCTAGCGATAATAACTGCATTATATGGGTAATAATGCATGTTATATTGATAATATTGGGAGTAATAAGTATAATTATTATAGTCCTAGCGATAATAATAGTAAAATATGGCTAATAGTGCATGTTCTATTGATAATAATAAAAGTAATAAGTATATGTATTACAGTTCTATCGATAATAACTGCGTAATATGGGTAATGATGCATGTTATATTGATGATAATAAAAGTAATACGTATATTTATTGTAGTTCTAGCGATAATAACTGCATTATATGGGTAATAATGCACGTTATATTGCTAATAATATAAATAAAAAGTATAATTATTACAGTTCTGGCGATAATAACTGCATTATATGGGTAATAATGCATGTTATATTGATAATAATATAAATAAAAAGTATAATTATTACAGTTCTGGCGATAATAACTGCATTATATGGGTAATAATGCACGTTATATTGCTAATAATATAAGTAATAAGTATAATTATTACAGTTCTAGCGATAATAACTGCATTATATGGGTAATAATGCATGTTATATTGATAATAATAAAAGTAATAAGTATATTTATTACAGTTCTATCGATAATAACTGCGTAATATGGGGAATAATGCATGTTATATTGATGATAATGAAAGTTGCAAGTATATTTATTACATTTCTAGCGATAATAACTGCATTATATGCGTAATAATGCATGTTATATTGATAATAATAAAAGTAATAAGTATATGTATTATAGTTCTATGGATAATAACTGCATAATATGGGTAATAATGCATGTTATATTGATGATAATGAAAATAGTAAGTATATTTATTACAGTTCTAGCGATAATAACTGCATTATATGGGTAATAATGCATGTTATATTGATGATAATAAAAGTAATACGTATATTTATTGTAGTTCTAGCGATAATAACTGCATAATATGGGTAATAATGCATGTTATATTGATAATAATATAAATAAAAAGTATAATTATTACAGTTCTGGCGATAATAACTGCATTATATGGGTAATAATGCACGTTATATTGCTAATAATATAAGTAATAAGTATAATTATTACAGTTCTAGCGATAATAACTGCATTATATGGGTAATAATGCATGTTATATTGATAATAATAAAAGTAATAAGTATATTTATTACAGTTCTATCGATAATAACTGCGTAATATGGGGAATAATGCATGTTATATTGATGATAATGAAAGTTGCAAGTATATTTATTACATTTCTAGCGATAATAACTGCATTATATGCGTAATAATGCATGTTATATTGATAATAATAAAAGTAATAAGTATATGTATTATAGTTCTATGGATAATAACTGCATAATATGGGTAATAATGCATGTTATATTGATGATAATGAAAATAGTAAGTATATTTATTACAGTTCTAGCGATAATAACTGCATTATATGGGTAATAATGCATGTTATATTGATGATAATAAAAGTAATACGTATATTTATTATAGTTCTAGCGATAATAACTGCATTATATGGCTAATAATGCATGTTATATTGATAATAATGTAAGTAATAAGTATAATTATTACAGTTCTGGCGGTAATAACTGCATTATATGGGTAATACTGCACGTTATATTGCTAATAATATAAGTAATAAGTATAATTATTACAGTTCTAGCGATAATAACTGCATTATATGGGTAATAATGCATGTTATATTGATAATAATAAAAGTAATAAGTATATTTATTATAGTTCTATCGATAATAACTGCATAATGTGGGTAATAATGCATGTTATATTGATGATAATAAAAGTAGTAAGTACATTTATTATAGTTCTAGCGATAATAACTGCATAATATGGGTAATAATGCATGTTATATTGATAATAATATAAGTAATAAGTATAATTATTATAGTTCTAGCGATAATAATAGTAAAATATGGCTAATAGTGCATGTTCTATTGATAATAATAAAAGTAATAAGTATATGTATTACAGTTCTATCGATAATAACTGCGTAATATGGGTAATGATGCATGTTATATTGATGATAATAAAAGTAATACGTATATTTATTGTAGTTCTAGCGATAATAACTGCATAATATGGGTAATAATGCATGTTATATTGATAATAATATAAATAAAAAGTATAATTATTACAGTTCTGGCGATAATAACTGCATTATATGGGTAATAATGCACGTTATATTGCTAATAATATAAGTAATAAGTATAATTATTACAGTTCTAGCGATAATAACTGCATTATATGGGTAATAATGCATGTTATATTGATAATAATAAAAGTAATAAGTATATTTATTACAGTTCTATCGATAATAACTGCGTAATATGGGTAATAATGCATGTTATATTGATGATAATGAAAGTTGCAAGTATATTTATTACATTTCTAGCGATAATAACTGCATTATATGCGTAATAATGCATGTTATATTGATAATAATAAAAGTAATAAGTATATGTATTATAGTTCTATGGATAATAACTGCATAATATGGGTAATAATGCATGTTATATTGATGATAATGAAAATAGTAAGTATATTTATTACAGTTCTAGCGATAATAACTGCATTATATGGGTAATAATGCATGTTATATTGATGATAATAAAAGTAATACGTATATTTATTATAGTTCTAGCGATAATAACTGCATTATATGGCTAATAATGCATGTTATATTGGTAATAATATAAGTAATAAGTATAATTATTACAGTTCTGGCGGTAATATCTGCATTATATGGGTAATACTGCACGTTATATTGCTAATAATATAAGTAATAAGTATAATTATTACAGTTCTAGCGATAATAACTGCATTATATGGGTAATAATGCATGTTCTATTGATAATAATAAAAGTAATAAGTATAATTATTACAGTTCTGGCGATAATAACTGCATTATATGGGTAATAATGCATGTTATATTGATAATAATAAAAGTAATAAGTATATTTATTATAGTTCTATCGATAATAACTGCATAATATGGGTAATAATGCATGTTATATTGATGATAATGAAAGTAGTAAGTATATTTAGTACAGTTCTATCGATAATAACTGCATAATATGGGTAATGATGCATGCTATATTGATGATAATAAAAGTAATACGTATATTTATTATAGTTCTAGCGATAATAACTGCATAATACGGGTAATAATGCATGTTATATTGATAATAATATAAGTAATAAGTATAATTATTACAGTTCTGGCGATAATAACTGCATTATATGGGTAATAATGCATGTTATATTGATAATATCGGGAGTAATAAGTATAATTATTATAGTTCCAGCGATAATAATAGTACCATATGCCTAATAGTGCATGTTATATTGATAATAATAAAAGTAATAAGTATAATTATTATAGTTCTAGCGATAATAATAGTAAAATATGGCTAAGAGTGCCTGTTATATTGATAATAATAAAAGTAATAAGTATATTTATTATAGTTCTAGCGATTATAACTGCATAATATGGGTAATAATGCATGTTATATTGATAATAATATCAGTAACAAGTATAATTATTACAGATCCAGCGATAATAACTGCATTATATGGTTAAAAATGCATGTTATATTGATAATATTGGGAGTAATAAGTATAATTATTATAGTTCTAGCGATAATAATAGTACAATATGGCGAATAATGCACGTTATATTGATAATATCGGGAGTAATAAGTATAATTATTAAAGTTCTAGCGATAATAATAGTAAAATATGGCTAATAGTGCATGTTATATTGATAATAATAAAAGTAATAAGTATATTTATTACAGTTCTATCGATAATAACTGCATAATATGGGTAATAATGCATGTTATATTGATAATAATATAAGTAATAAGTATAATTATTACAGTTCTGGCGATAATAACTGCAGTATATGGGTAATAATGCATGTTATATTGATAATAATAAAAGTAATAAGTATATTTATTGTAGTTCTATCGATAATAACTGCATAATATGGGTAATAATGCATGTTATATTGATGATAATGAAAGTAGTAAGTATATTTAGTACAGTTCTATCGATAATAACTGCATAATATGGGTAATAATGCATGTTATATTGATAATAGTAAAAGTAATAAGTATATTTATTATAGTTCTATGGATAATAACTGCACAATATGGGTAATAATGCATGTTATATTGACGATAATGAAAGTAGTAAGTATATTTATTACAGTTCTAGCGATAATAACTGCATTATATGGGTAATAATGCATGTTATATTGATAATAATAAATGTAATAAGTATATTTATTATAGTTCTATGGATAATAACTGCATAATATGGGTAATAATGCATGTTATATTGGTGATAATGAAAGTAGTATGTATATTTATTACAGATCTAGCGATAATAACTGCATTATATGGGTAATAATGCATGTTACATTGATAATATTGGGAGTAATAAGTATAATTATTATAGTCCTAGCGATAATAATAGTAAAATATGGCTAATAGTGTATGTTCTATTGATAATAATAAAAGTAATAAGTATATGTATTACAGTTCTATCGATAATAACTGCATAATATGGGTAATAATGCATGTTATATTGATGATAATAAAAGTAATACGTATATTTATTATAGTTCTAGCGATAATAACTGCATAATATGGGTAATAATGCATGTTATATTTATAATAATATAAGTAATAAGTATAATTATTACAGTCCTGGCGATAATAACTGCATTATATGGGTAATAACGCACGTTATATTGCTAATAATATAAGTAATAAGTATAATTATTATAGTTCTAGCGATAATAATAGTAAAATATGGCTAATAGTGCATGTTATATTGATAATAATAAAAGTAATAAGTATATTTATTACAGTTCTATCGATAATAACTGCATAATATGGGTAATGATGCATGTTATATTGATGATAATAAAAGTAATACGTATATTTATTATAGTTCTAGCGATAATAACTGCATAATATGGGTAATAATGCATGTTATATTTATAATAATATAAGTAATAAGTATAATTATTACAGTCCTGGCGATAATAACTGCATTATATGGGTAATAACGCACGTTATATTGCTAATAATATAAGTAATAAGTATAATTATTATAGTTCTAGCGATAATAATAGTAAAATATGGCTAATAGTGCATGTTCTATTGATAATAATAAAAGTAATAAGTATATGTATTACAGTTCTATCGATAATAACTGCGTAATATGGGTAATGATGCATGTTATATTGATGATAATAAAAGTAATACGTATATTTATTGTAGTTCTAGCGATAATAACTGCATTATATGGGTAATAATGCATGTTATATTGATAATAATATAAATAATAAGTATAATTATTACAGTTCTGGCGATAATAACTGCATTATATGGGTAATAATGCATGTTACATTGATAATAATAAAAGTAATAAGTATATTTATTATAGTACTATGGATAATAACTGCATAATATGGGTAATAATGCATGTTATATTTATAATAATATAAGTAATAAGTATAATTATTACAGTTCTGGCGATAATAACTGCATTATATGGGTAATAACGCACGTTATATTGCTAATAATATAAGTAATAAGTATAATTATTATAGTTCTAGCGATAATAATAGTAAAATATGGCTAATAGTGCATGTTCTATTGATAATAATAAAAGTAATAAGTATATGTATTACAGTTCTATCGATAATAACTGCGTAATATGGGTAATGATGCATGTTATATTGATGATAATAAAAGTAATACGTATATTTATTGTAGTTCTAGCTATAATAACTGCATAATATGGGTAATAATGCATGTTATATTGATAATAATATAAATAAAAAGTATAATTATTACAGTTCTGGCGATAATAACTGCATTATATGGGTAATAATGCACGTTATATTGCTAATAATATAAGTAATAAGTATAATTATTACAGTTCTAGCGATAATAACTGCATTATATGGGTAATAATGCATGTTATATTGATAATAATAAAAGTAATAAGTATATTTATTACAGTTCTATCGATAATAACTGCATAATATGGGTAATAATGCATGTTATATTGATAATAATATAAGTAATAAGTATAATTATTACAGTTCTGGCGATAATAACTGCAGTATATGGGTAATAATGCATGTTATATTGATAATAATAAAAGTAATAAGTATATTTATTGTAGTTCTATCGATAATAACTGCATAATATGGGTAATAATGCATGTTATATTGATGATAATGAAAGTAGTAAGTATATTTAGTACAGTTCTATCGATAATAACTGCATTATATGGGTAATAATGCATGTTATATTGATAATAATAAATGTAATAAGTATATTTATTATAGTTCTATGGATAATAACTGCATAATATGGGTAATAATGCATGTTATATTGGTGATAATGAAAGTAGTATGTATATTTAGTACAGTTCTATCGATAATAACTGCATAATATGGGTAATAATGCATGTTATATTGATAATAGTAAAAGTAATAAGTATATTTATTATAGTTCTATGGATAATAACTGCACAATATGGGTAATAATGCATGTTATATTGACGATAATGAAAGTAGTAAGTATATTTATTACAGTTCTAGCGATAATAACTGCATTATATGGGTAATAATGCATGTTATAGTGATAATAATAAATGTAATAAGTATATTTATTATAGTTCTATGGATAATAACTGCATAATATGGGTAATAATGCATGTTATATTGGTGATAATGAAAGTAGTATGTATATTTATTACAGATCTAGCGATAATAACTGCATTATATGGGTAATAATGCATGTTACATTGATAATATTGGGAGTAATAAGTATAATTATTATAGTCCTAGCGATAATAATAGTAAAATATGGCTAATAGTGTATGTTCTATTGATAATAATAAAAGTAATAAGTATATGTATTACAGTTCTATCGATAATAACTGCATAATATGGGTAATAATGCATGTTATATTGATGATAATAAAAGTAATACGTATATTTATTATAGTTCTAGCGATAATAACTGCATAATATGGGTAATAATGCATGTTATATTTATAATAATATAAGTAATAAGTATAATTATTACAGTCCTGGCGATAATAACTGCATTATATGGGTAATAACGCACGTTATATTGCTAATAATATAAGTAATAAGTATAATTATTATAGTTCTAGCGATAATAATAGTAAAATATGGCTAATAGTGCATGTTATATTGATAATAATAAAAGTAATAAGTATATTTATTACAGTTCTATCGATAATAACTGCATAATATGGGTAATGATGCATGTTATATTGATGATAATAAAAGTAATACGTATATTTATTATAGTTCTAGCGATAATAACTGCATAATATGGGTAATAATGCATGTTATATTTATAATAATATAAGTAATAAGTATAATTATTACAGTCCTGGCGATAATAACTGCATTATATGGGTAATAACGCACGTTATATTGCTAATAATATAAGTAATAAGTATAATTATTATAGTTCTAGCGATAATAATAGTAAAATATGGCTAATAGTGCATGTTCTATTGATAATAATAAAAGTAATAAGTATATGTATTACAGTTCTATCGATAATAACTGCGTAATATGGGTAATGATGCATGTTATATTGATGATAATAAAAGTAATACGTATATTTATTGTAGTTCTAGCGATAATAACTGCATTATATGGGTAATAATGCATGTTATATTGATAATAATATAAATAATAAGTATAATTATTACAGTTCTGGCGATAATAACTGCATTATATGGGTAATAATGCATGTTACATTGATAATAATAAAAGTAATAAGTATATTTATTATAGTACTATGGATAATAACTGCATAATATGGGTAATAATGCATGTTATATTTATAATAATATAAGTAATAAGTATAATTATTACAGTTCTGGCGATAATAACTGCATTATATGGGTAATAACGCACGTTATATTGCTAATAATATAAGTAATAAGTATAATTATTATAGTTCTAGCGATAATAATAGTAAAATATGGCTAATAGTGCATGTTCTATTGATAATAATAAAAGTAATAAGTATATGTATTACAGTTCTATCGATAATAACTGCGTAATATGGGTAATGATGCATGTTATATTGATGATAATAAAAGTAATACGTATATTTATTGTAGTTCTAGCGATAATAACTGCATAATATGGGTAATAATGCATGTTATATTGATAATAATATAAATAAAAAGTATAATTATTACAGTTCTGGCGATAATAACTGCATTATATGGGTAATAATGCACGTTATATTGCTAATAATATAAGTAATAAGTATAATTATTACAGTTCTAGCGATAATAACTGCATTATATGGGTAATAATGCATGTTATATTGATAATAATAAAAGTAATAAGTATATTTATTACAGTTCTATCGATAATAACTGCATAATATGGGTAATAATGCATGTTATATTGATAATAATATAAGTAATAAGTATAATTATTACAGTTCTGGCGATAATAACTGCAGTATATGGGTAATAATGCATGTTATATTGATAATAATAAAAGTAATAAGTATATTTATTGTAGTTCTATCGATAATAACTGCATAATATGGGTAATAATGCATGTTATATTGATGATAATGAAAGTAGTAAGTATATTTAGTACAGTTCTATCGATAATAACTGCATTATATGGGTAATAATGCATGTTATATTGATAATAATAAATGTAATAAGTATATTTATTATAGTTCTATGGATAATAACTGCATAATATGGGTAATAATGCATGTTATATTGGTGATAATGAAAGTAGTATGTATATTTATTACAGATCTAGCGATAATAACTGCATTATATGGGTAATAATGCATGTTACATTGATAATATTGGGAGTAATAAGTATAATTATTATAGTCCTAGCGATAATAATAGTAAAATATGGCTAATAGTGTATGTTCTATTGATAATAATAAAAGTAATAAGTATATGTATTACAGTTCTATCGATAATAACTGCATAATATGGGTAATAATGCATGTTATATTGATGATAATAAAAGTAATACGTATATTTATTATAGTTCTAGCGATAATAACTGCATAATATGGGTAATAATGCATGTTATATTTATAATAATATAAGTAATAAGTATAATTATTACAGTCCTGGCGATAATAACTGCATTATATGGGTAATAACGCACGTTATATTGCTAATAATATAAGTAATAAGTATAATTATTATAGTTCTAGCGATAATAATAGTAAAATATGGCTAATAGTGCATGTTATATTGATAATAATAAAAGTTATAAGTATATTTATTACAGTTCTATCGATAATAACTGCATAATATGGGTAATGATGCATGTTATATTGATGATAATAAAAGTAATACGTATATTTATTATAGTTCTAGCGATAATAACTGCATAATATGGGTAATAATGCATGTTATATTTATAATAATGTAAGTAATAAGTATAATTATTACAGTCCTGGCGATAATAACTGCATTATATGGGTAATAATGCATGTTATATTGATAATAATATAAATAATAAGTATAATTATTACAGTTCTGGCGATAATAACTGCATTATATGGGTAACAATGCATGTTACATTGATAATAATAAAAGTAATAAGTATATTTATTATAGTTCTATGGATAATAACTGCATAATATGGGTAATAATGCATGTTATATTTATAATAATATAAGTAATAAGTATAATTATTACAGTTCTGGCGATAATAACTGCATTATATGGGTAATAACGCACGTTATATTGCTAATAATATAAGTAATAAGTATAATTATTATAGTTCTAGCGATAATAATAGTAAAATATGGCTAATAGTGCATGTTCTATTGATAATAATAAAAGTAATAAGTATATGTATTACAGTTCTATCGATAATAACTGCGTAATATGGGTAATGATGCATGTTATATTGATGATAATAAAAGTAATACGTATATTTATTGTAGTTCTAGCGATAATAACTGCATAATATGGGTAATAATGCATGTTATATTGATAATAATATAAATAAAAAGTATAATTATTACAGTTCTGGCGATAATAACTGCATTATATGGGTAATAATGCACGTTATATTGCTAATAATATAAGTAATAAGTATAATTATTACAGTTCTAGCGATAATAACTGCATTATATGGGTAATAATGCATGTTATATTGATAATAATAAAAGTAATAAGTATATTTATTACAGTTCTATCGATAATAACTGCGTAATATGGGTAATAATGCATGTTATATTGATGATAATGAAAGTTGCAAGTATATTTATTACATTTCTAGCGATAATAACTGCATTATATGCGTAATAATGCATGTTATATTGATAATAATAAAAGTAATAAGTATATGTATTATAGTTCTATGGATAATAACTGCATAATATGGGTAATAATGCATGTTATATTGATGATAATGAAAATAGTAAGTATATTTATTACAGTTCTAGCGATAATAACTGCATTATATGGGTAATAATGCATGTTATATTGATGATAATAAAAGTAATACGTATATTTATTATAGTTCTAGCGATAATAACTGCATTATATGGCTAATAATGCATGTTATATTGATAATAATATAAGTAATAAGTATAATTATTACAGTTCTGGCGGTAATAACTGCATTATATGGGTAATACTGCACGTTATATTGCTAATAATATAAGTAATAAGTATAATTATTACAGTTCTAGCGATAATAACTGCATTATATGGGTAATAATGCATGTTATATTGATAATAATAAAAGTAATAAGTATATTTATTATAGTTCTATCGATAATAACTGCATAATGTGGGTAATAATGCATGTTATATTGATGATAATAAAAGTAGTAAGTACATTTATTATAGTTCTAGCGATAATAACTGCATAATATGGGTAATAATGCATGTTATATTGATAATAATATAAGTAATAAGTATAATTATTACAGTTCTAGCGATAATAACTGCATTATATGGGTAATAATGCACGTTATATTGCTAATAATATAAGTAATAAGTATATTTATTACATTTCTATCGATAATAACTGCATAATATGGGTAATGATGCATGTTATATTGATGATAATAAAAGTAATACGTATATTTATTATAGTTCTAGCGATAATAACTGCATAATATGGGTAATAATGCATGTTATATTGATAATAATATAAATAATAAGTATAATTATTACAGTTCTGGCGATAATAACTGCATTATATGGGTAATAATGCACGTTATATTGCTAATAATATAAGTAATAAGTATAATTATTACAGTTCTAGCGATAATAACTGCATTATATGGGTAATAATGCATGTTATATTGATAATAATATAAGTAATAAGTATAATTATTACAGTTCTGGCGATAATAACTGCATTATATGGGTAATAATGCATGTTATATTGATAATCATAAAAGTAATAAGTATATTTATTATAGTTCTATCGATAATAACTGCATAATATGGGTAATAATGCATGTTATATTGATGATAATGAAAGTAGTAAGTATATTTAGTACAGTTCTATCGATAATAACTGCATAATATGGGTAATAATGCATGTTATATTGATGATAATGAAAGTAGTAAGTATATTTATTACATTTCTAGCGATAATAACTGCATTATATGGGTAATAATGCATGTTATATTGATAATATTGGGAGTAATAAGTATAATTATTATAGTCCTAGCGATAATAATAGTAAAATATGGCTAATAGTGCATGTTCTATTGATAATAATAAAAGTAATAAGTATATGTATTACAGTTCTATCGATAATAACTGCATAATATGGGTAATGATGCATCTTATATTGATGATAATAAAAGTAATACGTATATTTATTGTAGTTCTAGCGATAATAACTGCATAATATGGGTAATAATGCATGTTATATTGATAATAATATAAATAAAAAGTATAATTATTACAGTTCTGGCGATAATAACTGCATTATATGGGTAATAATGCACGTTATATTGCTAATAATATAAGTAATAAGTATAATTATTACAGTTCTAGCGATAATAACTGCATTATATGGGTAATAATGCATGTTATATTGATAATAATAAAAGTAATAAGTATATTTATTACAGTTCTATCGATAATAACTGCGTAATATGGGTAATAATGCATGTTATATTGATGATAATGAAAGTTGCAAGTATATTTATTACATTTCTAGCGATAATAACTGCATTATATGCGTAATAATGCATGTTATATTGATAATAATAAAAGTAATAAGTATATTTATTATAGTTCTAGCGATTATAACTGCATAATATGGGTAATAATGCATGTTATATTGATAATAATATAAGTAACAAGTATAATTATTACAGATCCAGCGATAATAACTGCATTATATGGTTAAAAATGCATGTTATATTGCTAATATTGGGAGTAATAAGTATAATTATTATAGTTCTAGCGATAATAATAGTACAATATGGCGAATAATGCACGTTATATTGATAATATCGGGAGTAATAAGTATAATTATTAAAGTTCTAGCGATAATAATAGTAAAATATGGCTAATAGTGCATGTTATATTGATAATAATAAAAGTAATAAGTATATTTATTACAGTTCTATCGATAATAACTGCATAATATGGGTAATAATGCATGTTATATTGATAATAATATAAGTAATAAGTATAATTATTACAGTTCTGGCGATAATAACTGCAGTATATGGGTAATAATGCATGTTATATTGATAATAATAAAAGTAATAAGTATATTTATTGTAGTTCTATCGATAATAACTGCATAATATGGGTAATAATGCATGTTATATTGATGATAATGAAAGTAGTAAGTATATTTAGTACAGTTCTATCGATAATAACTGCATAATATGGGTAATAATGCATGTTATATTGATAATAGTAAAAGTAATAAGTATATTTATTATAGTTCTATGGATAATAACTGCATAATATGGGTAATAATGCATGTTATATTGACGATAATGAAAGTAGTAAGTATATTTATTACAGTTCTAGCGATAATAACTGCATTATATGGGTAATAATGCATGTTATATTGATAATAATAAATGTAATAAGTATATTTATTATAGTTCTATGGATAATAACTGCATAATATGGGTAATAATGCATGTTATATTGGTGATAATGAAAGTAGTATGTATATTTATTACAGATCTAGCGATAATAACTGCATTATATGGGTAATAATGCATGTTACTTTGATAATATTGGGAGTAATAAGTATAATTATTATAGTCCTAGCGATAATAATAGTAAAATATGGCTAATAGTGTATGTTCTATTGATAATAATAAAAGTAATAAGTATATGTATTACAGTTCTATCGATAATAACTGCATAATATGGGTAATAATGCATGTTATATTGATGATAATAAAAGTAATACGTATATTTATTATAGTTCTAGCGATAATAACTGCATAATATGGGTAATAATGCATGTTATATTTATAATAATATAAGTAATAAGTATAATTATTACAGTCCTGGCGATAATAACTGCATTATATGGGTAATAACGCACGTTATATTGCTAATAATATAAGTAATAAGTATAATTATTATAGTTCTAGCGATAATAATAGTAAAATATGGCTAATAGTGCATGTTATATTGATAATAATAAAAGTTATAAGTATATTTATTACAGTTCTATCGATAATAACTGCATAATATGGGTAATGATGCATGTTATATTGATGATAATAAAAGTAATACGTATATTTATTATAGTTCTAGCGATAATAACTGCATAATATGGGTAATAATGCATGTTATATTTATAATAATATAAGTAATAAGTATAATTATTACAGTCCTGGCGATAATAACTGCATTATATGGGTAATAATGCATGTTATATTGATAATAATATAAATAATAAGTATAATTATTACAGTTCTGGCGATAATAACTGCATTATATGGGTAATAATGCATGTTACATTGATAATAATAAAAGTAATAAGTATATTTATTATAGTTCTATGGATAATAACTGCATAATATGGGTAATAATGCATGTTATATTTATAATAATATAAGTAATAAGTATAATTATTACAGTTCTGGCGATAATAACTGCATTATATGGGTAATAACGCACGTTATATTGCTAATAATATAAGTAATAAGTATAATTATTATAGTTCTAGCGATAATAATAGTAAAATATGGCTAATAGTGCATGTTCTATTGATAATAATAAAAGTAATAAGTATATGTATTACAGTTCTATCGATAATAACTGCGTAATATGGGTAATGATGCATGTTATATTGATGATAATAAAAGTAATACGTATATTTATTGTAGTTCTAGCGATAATAACTGCATAATATGGGTAATAATGCATGTTATATTGATAATAATATAAATAAAAAGTATAATTATTACAGTTCTGGCGATAATAACTGCATTATATGGGTAATAATGCACGTTATATTGCTAATAATATAAGTAATAAGTATAATTATTACAGTTCTAGCGATAATAACTGCATTATATGGGTAATAATGCATGTTATATTGATAATAATAAAAGTAATAAGTATATTTATTACAGTTCTATCGATAATAACTGCGTAATATGGGTAATAATGCATGTTATATTGATGATAATGAAAGTTGCAAGTATATTTATTACATTTCTAGCGATAATAACTGCATTATATGCGTAATAATGCATGTTATATTGATAATAATAAAAGTAATAAGTATATGTATTATAGTTCTATGGATAATAACTGCATAATATGGGTAATAATGCATGTTATATTGATGATAATGAAAATAGTAAGTATATTTATTACAGTTCTAGCGATAATAACTGCATTATATGGGTAATAATGCATGTTATATTGATGATAATAAAAGTAATACGTATATTTATTATAGTTCTAGCGATAATAACTGCATTATATGGCTAATAATGCATGTTATATTGATAATAATATAAGTAATAAGTATAATTATTACAGTTCTGGCGGTAATATCTGCATTATATGGGTAATACTGCACGTTATATTGCTAATAATATAAGTAATAAGTATAATTATTACAGTTCTAGCGATAATAACTGCATTATATGGGTAATAATGCATGTTATATTGATAATAATAAAAGTAATAAGTATATTTATTATAGTTCTATCGATAATAGCTGCATAATGTGGGTAATAATGCATGTTATATTGATGATAAAAAAAGTAGTAAGTACATTTATTATAGTTCTAGCGATAATAACTGCATAATATGGGTAATAATGCATGTTATATTGATAATAATATAAGTAATAAGTATAATTATTACAGTTCTAGCGATAATAACTGCATTATATGGGTAATACTGCACGTTATATTGCTAATAATATAAGTAATAAGTATAATTATTACAGTTCTAGCGATAATAACTGCATTATATGGGTAATAATGCATGTTATATTGATAATAATAAAAGTAATAAGTATATTTATTATAGTTCTATCGATAATAGCTGCATAATGTGGGTAATGATGCATGTTATATTGATGATAATAAAAGTAATACGTATATTTATTATAGTTCTAGCGATAATAACTGCATAATATGGGTAATAATGCATGTTATATTGATAATAATATAAATAATAAGTATAATTATTACAGTTCTGGCGATAATAACTGCATTATATGGGTAATAATGCACGTTATATTGCTAATAATATAAGTAATAAGTATAATTATTACAGTTCTAGCGATAATAACTGCATTATATGGGTAATAATGCATGTTATATTGATAATAATATAAGTAATAAGTATAATTATTACAGTTCTGGCGATAATAACTGCATTATATGGGTAATAATGCATGTTATATTGATAATAATAAAAGTAATAAGTATATTTATTATAGTTCTATCGATAATAACTGCATAATATGGGTAATAATGCATGTTATATTGATGATAATGAAAGTAGTAAGTATATTTAGTACAGTTCTATCGATAATAACTGCATAATATGGGTAATAATGCATGTTATATTGATGATAATGAAAGTAGTAAGTACATTTATTACAGTTCTAGCGATAATAACTGCATTATATGGGTAATAATGCATGTTATATTGATGATAATAAAAGTAATACGTATATTTATTATAGTTCTAGCGATAATAACTGCATTATATGGCTAATAATGCATGTTATATTGATAATAATATAAGTAATAAGTATAATTATTACAGTTCTGGCGGTAATAACTGCATTATATGGGTAATACTGCACGTTATATTGCTAATAATATAAGTAATAAGTATAATTATTACAGTTCTAGCGATAATAACTGCATTATATGGGTAATAATGCATGTTATATTGATAATAATAAAAGTAATAAGTATATTTATTATAGTTCTATCGATAATAACTGCATAATGTGGGTAATAATGCATGTTATATTGATGATAATAAAAGTAGTAAGTACATTTATTATAGTTCTAGCGATAATAACTGCATAATATGGGTAATAATGCATGTTATATTGATAATAATATAAGTAATAAGTATAATTATTACAGTTCTAGCGATAATAACTGCATTATATGGGTAATAATGCACGTTATATTGCTAATAATATAAGTAATAAGTATATTTATTACATTTCTATCGATAATAACTGCATAATATGGGTAATGATGCATGTTATATTGATGATAATAAAAGTAATACGTATATTTATTATAGTTCTAGCGATAATAACTGCATAATATGGGTAATAATGCATGTTATATTGATAATAATATAAATAATAAGTATAATTATTACAGTTCTGGCGATAATAACTGCATTATATGGGTAATAATGCACGTTATATTGCTAATAATATAAGTAATAAGTATAATTATTACAGTTCTAGCGATAATAACTGCATTATATGGGTAATAATGCATGTTATATTGATAATAATATAAGTAATAAGTATAATTATTACAGTTCTGGCGATAATAACTGCATTATATGGGTAATAATGCATGTTATATTGATAATAATAAAAGTAATAAGTATATTTATTATAGTTCTATCGATAATAACTGCATAATATGGGTAATAATGCATGTTATATTGATGATAATGAAAGTAGTAAGTATATTTAGTACAGTTCTATCGATAATAACTGCATAATATGGGTAATAATGCATGTTATATTGATGATAATAAAAGTAGTACGTATATTTATTATAGTTCTAGCGATAATAACTGCATAATACGGGTAATAATGCATGTTATATTGATAATAATATAAGTAATAAGTATAATTATTACAGTTCTGGCGATAATAACTGCATTATATGGGTAATAATGCATGTTATATTGATAATATCGGGAGTAATAAGTATAATTATTATAGTTCCAGCGATAATAATAGTACCATATGCCTAATAGTGCATGTTATATTGATAATAATAAAAGTAATAAGTATAATTATTATAGTTCTAGCGATAATAATAGTAAAATATGGCTAAGAGTGCCTGTTATATTGATAATAATAAAAGTAATAAGTATATTTATTATACTTCTGTCGATAATAACTGCATTATATGGGTAATAATGCATGTTATATTGATAATAATATAAGTAATAAGTATAATTATTACAGTTCAGGCGATAATAACTGCAGTATATGGGTAATAATGCATGTTATATTGATAATAATAAAAGTAATAAGTATATTTATTATAGTTTTAGCGATAATAACTGCATAATATGGGTAATAATGCATGTTATATTGATAATAATAAAAGTAATAAGTATATTTATTATAGTTCTAGCGATTATAACTGCATAATATGGGTAATAATGCATGTTATATTGATAATAATATAAGTAACACGTATAATTATTACAGATCCAGCGATAATAACTGCATTATATGGTTAAAAATGCATGTTATATTGATAATATTGGGAGTAATAAGTATAATTATTATAGTTCTAGCGATAATAATAGTACAATATGGCGAATAATGCACGTTATATTGATAATATCGGGAGTAATAAGTATAATTATTAAAGTTCTAGCGATAATAATAGTAAAATATGGCTAATAGTGCATGTTATATTGATAATAATAAAAGTAATAAGTATATTTATTACAGTTCTATCGATAATAACTGCATAATATGGGTAATAATGCATGTTATATTGATAATAATATAAGTAATAAGTATAATTATTACAGTTCTGGCGATAATAACTGCAGTATATGGGTAATAATGCATGTTATATTGATAATAACAAAAGTAATAAGTATATTTATTGTAGTTCTATCGATAATAACTGCATAATATGGGTAATAATGCATGTTATATTGATAATATTGGGAGTAATAAGTATAATTATTATAGTCCTAGCGATAATAATAGTAAAATATGGCTAATAGTGCATGTTCTATTGATAATAATAAAAGTAATAAGTATATGTATTACAGTTCTATCGATAATAACTGCATAATATGGGTAATGATGCATGTTATATTGATGATAATAAAAGTAATACCTATATTTATTATAGTTCTAGCGATAATAACTGCATAATACGGGTAATAATGCATGTTATATTGATAATAATATAAGTAATAAGTATAATTATTACAGTTCTGGCGATAATAACTGCATTATATGGGTAATAATGCATGTTATATTGATAATATCGGGAGTAATAAGTATAATTATTATAGTTCTAGCGATAATAATAGTACAATATGGCTAATAATGCATGTTATATTGATAGTATCGGGAGTAATAAGTATAATTGTTATAGTTCTAGCGGTAATAATAGTAAAATATGGCTAATAGTGCATGTTATATTGATAATAATAAAAGTAACAAGTATATGTATTACAGATCTATCGATAATAACTGCATAATATGGGTAATCATGCATGTTATATTGATGATAATAAAAGTAGTAAGTACATTTATTATAGTTCTAGCGATAATAACTGCATAATATGGGTAATAATGCATGTTATATTGATAATAATATAAATAATAAGTATAATTATTACAGTTCTGGCGATAATAACTGCATTATATGGGTAATAATGCACGTTATATTGCTAATAATATAAGTAATAAGTATAATTATTACAGTTCTGGCGATAATAACTGCAGTATATGGGTAATAATGCATGTTATATTGATAATAATAAAAGTAATAAGTATATTTATTATAGTTCTAGCGATAATAACTGCATAATATGGGTAATAATGCATGCTATATTGATAATAATAAAAGTAATAAGTATATTTATTATATTTCTAGCGATTATAACTGCATAATATGGGTAATAATGCATGTTATATTGATAATAATATAAGTAACAAGTATAATTATTACAGATCCAGCGATAATAACTGCATTATATGGTTAAAAATGCATGTTATATTGATAATATTGGGAGTAATAAGTATATTTATTATACTTCTGTCGATAATAACTGCATTATATGGGTAATAATGCATGTTATATTGATAATAATATAAGTAATAAGTATAATTATTACAGTTCTGGCGATAATAACTGCAGTATATGGGTAATAATGCATGTTATATTGATAATAATAAAAGTAATAAGTATATTTATTATAGTTCTAGCGATAATAACTGCATAATATGGGTAATAATGCATGTTATATTGATAATAATAAAAGTAATAAGTATATTTATTACAGTTCTATCGATAATAACTGCATAACATGGGTAGTAATGCATGTTATATTGATAATAATATAAGTAATAAGTATAATTATTACAGTTCTGGCGATAATAACTGCAGTATATGGGTAATAATGCATGTTATATTGATAATAATAAAAGTAATAAGTATATTTATTGTAGTTCTATCGATAATAACTGCATAATGTGGGTAATAATGCATGTTATATTGATGATAATGAAAGTAGTAAGTGTATTTAGTACAGTTCTATCGATAATAACTGCATAATATGGGTAATAATGCATGTTATATTGATAATAGTAAAAGTAATAAGTATATTTATTATAGTTCTATGGATAATAACTGCATAATATGGGTAATAATGCATGTTATATTGATGATAATGAAAGTAGTAAGTATATTTATTACAGTTCTAGCGATAATAACTGCATTACATGGGTAATAATGCATGTTATATTGATAATAATAAAAGTAATAAGTATATTTATTATAGTTCTATGGATAATAACTGCATAATATGGGTAATAATGCATGTTATATTGGTGATAATGAAAGTAGTAAGTATATTTATTACAGATCTAGCGATAATAACTGCATTATATGGGTAATAATGCATGTTATATTGATAATATTGGGAGTAATAAGTATAATTATTATAGTCCTAGCGATAATAATAGTAAAATATGGCTAATAGTGTATGTTCTATTGATAATAATAAAAGTAATAAGTATATGTATTACAGTTCTATCGATAATAACTGCATAATATGGGTAATAATGCATGTTATATTTATAATAATATAAGTAATAAGTATAATTATTACAGTTCTGGCGATAATAACTGCATTATATGGGTAATAACGCACGTTATATTGCTAATAATATAAGTAATAAGTATAATTATTATAGTTCTAGCGATAATAATAGTAAAATATGGCTAATAGTGCATGTTATATTGATAATAATAAAAGTAATAAGTATATTTATTACAGTTCTATCGATAATAACTGCATAATATGGGTAATGATGCATGTTATATTGATGATAATAAAAGTAATACGTATATTTATTATAGTTCTAGCGATAATAACTGCATAATATGGGTAATAATGCATGTTATATTGATAATAATATAAATAATAAGTATAATTATTACAGTTCTGGCGATAATAACTGCATTATATGGGTAATAATGCACGTTATATTGCTAATAATATAAGTAATAAGTATAATTATTACAGTTCTAGCGATAATAACTGCATTATATGGGTAATAATGCATGTTATATTGATAATATCGGGAGTAATAAGTATAATTATTATAGTTCTAGCGATAATAATAGTACAATATGGCTAATAATGCATGTTATATTGATAATATCGGGAGTAATAAGTATAATTGTTATAGTTCTAGCGATAATAATAGTAAAATATGGCTAATAGTGCATGTTATATTGATAATAATAAAAGTAATAAGTATATTTATTACAGTTCTATCGATAATAACTGCATAACATGGGTAATAATGCATGTTATATTGATAATAATATAAGTAATAAGTATAATTATTACAGTTCTGGCGATAATAACTGCAGTATATGGGTAATAATGCATGTTATATTGATAATAATAAAAGTAATAAGTATATTTATTGTAGTTCTATCGATAATAACTGCATAATGTGGGTAATAATGCATGTTATATTGATGATAATGAAAGTAGTAAGTATATTTAGTACAGTTCTATCGATAATAACTGCATAATATGGGTAATAATGCATGTTATATTGATAATAGTAAAAGTAATAAGTATATTTATTATAGTTCTATGGATAATAACTGCATAATATGGGTAATAATGCATGTTATATTGATGATAATGAAAGTAGTAAGTATATTTATTACAGTTCTAGCGATAATAACTGCATTACATGGGTAATAATGCATGTTATATTGATAATAATAAAAGTAATAAGTATATTTATTATAGTTCTATGGATAATAACTGCATAATATGGGTAATAATGCATGTTATATTGGTGATAATGAAAGTAGTAAGTATATTTATTACAGATCTAGCGATAATAACTGCATTATATGGGTAATAATGCATGTTATATTGATAATATTGGGAGTAATAAGTATAATTATTATAGTCCTAGCGATAATAATAGTAAAATATGGCTAATAGTGTATGTTCTATTGATAATAATAAAAGTAATAAGTATATGTATTACAGTTCTATCGATAATAACTGCATAATATGGGTAATAATGCATGTTATATTTATAATAATATAAGTAATAAGTATAATTATTACAGTTCTGGCGATAATAACTGCATTATATGGGTAATAACGCACGTTATATTGCTAATAATATAAGTAATAAGTATAATTATTATAGTTCTAGCGATAATAATAGTAAAATATGGCTAATAGTGCATGTTATATTGATAATAATAAAAGTAATAAGTATATTTATTACAGTTCTATCGATAATAACTGCATAATATGGGTAATGATGCATGTTATATTGATGATAATAAAAGTAATACGTATATTTATTATAGTTCTAGCGATAATAACTGCATAATATGGGTAATAATGCATGTTATATTGATAATAATATAAATAATAAGTATAATTATTACAGTTCTGGCGATAATAACTGCATTATATGGGTAATAATGCACGTTATATTGCTAATAATATAAGTAATAAGTATAATTATTACAGTTCTAGCGATAATAACTGCATTATATGGGTAATAATGCATGTTATATTGATAATATCGGGAGTAATAAGTATAATTATTATAGTTCTAGCGATAATAATAGTACAATATGGCTAATAATGCATGTTATATTGATAATATCGGGAGTAATAAGTATAATTGTTATAGTTCTAGCGATAATAATAGTAAAATATGGCTAATAGTGCATGTTATATTGATAATAATAAAAGTAATAAGTATATTTATTACAGTTCTATCGATAATAACTGCATAACATGGGTAATAATGCATGTTATATTGATAATAATATAAGTAATAAGTATAATTATTACAGTTCTGGCGATAATAACTGCAGTATATGGGTAATAATGCATGTTATATTGATAATAATAAAAGTAATAAGTATATTTATTGTAGTTCTATCGATAATAACTGCATAATGTGGGTAATAATGCATGTTATATTGATGATAATGAAAGTAGTAAGTATATTTAGTACAGTTCTATCGATAATAACTGCATAATATGGGTAATAATGCATGTTATATTGATAATAGTAAAAGTAATAAGTATATTTATTATAGTTCTATGGATAATAACTGCATAATATGGGTAATAATGCATGTTATATTGATGATAATGAAAGTAGTAAGTATATTTATTACAGTTCTAGCGATAATAACTGCATTACATGGGTAATAATGCATGTTATATTGATAATAATAAAAGTAATAAGTATATTTATTATAGTTCTATGGATAATAACTGCATAATATGGGTAATAATGCATGTTATATTGGTGATAATGAAAGTAGTAAGTATATTTATTACAGATCTAGCGATAATAACTGCATTATATGGGTAATAATGCATGTTATATTGATAATATTGGGAGTAATAAGTATAATTATTATAGTCCTAGCGATAATAATAGTAAAATATGGCTAATAGTGTATGTTCTATTGATAATAATAAAAGTAATAAGTATATGTATTACAGTTCTATCGATAATAACTGCATAATATGGGTAATAATGCATGTTATATTTATAATAATATAAGTAATAAGTATAATTATTACAGTTCTGGCGATAATAACTGCATTATATGGGTAATAACGCACGTTATATTGCTAATAATATAAGTAATAAGTATAATTATTATAGTTCTAGCGATAATAATAGTAAAATATGGCTAATAGTGCATGTTATATTGATAATAATAAAAGTAATAAGTATATTTATTACAGTTCTATCGATAATAACTGCATAATATGGGTAATGATGCATGTTATATTGATGATAATAAAAGTAATACGTATATTTATTATAGTTCTAGCGATAATAACTGCATAATATGGGTAATAATGCATGTTATATTGATAATAATATAAATAATAAGTATAATTATTACAGTTCTGGCGATAATAACTGCATTATATGGGTAATAATGCACGTTATATTGCTAATAATATAAGTAATAAGTATAATTATTACAGTTCTAGCGATAATAACTGCATTATATGGGTAATAATGCATGTTATATTGATAATAATAAAAGTAATAAGTATATTTATTACAGTTCTATCGATAATAACTGCGTAATATGGGTAATAATGCATGTTATATTGATAATAATAAAAGTTATAAGTATATTTATTACAGTTCTAGCGATAATAACTGCATTATATGGGTAATAATGCATGTTATATTGATGATAATAAAAGTAATACGTATATTTATTATAGTTCTAGCGATAATAACTGCATTATATGGCTAATAATGCATGTTATATTGATAATAATATAAGTAATAAGTATAATTATTACAGTTCTGGCGGTAATAACTGCATTATATGGGTAATAATGCACGTTATATTGCTAATAATATAAGTAATAAGTATATTTATTACATTTCTATCGATAATAACTGCATAATATGGGTAATGATGCATGTTATATTGATGATAATAAAAGTAATACGTATATTTATTATAGTTCTTGCGATAATAACTGCATAATATGCGTAATAATGCATGTTATATTGATAATAATATAAATAATAAGGATAGTTATTACAGTTCTGGCGATAATAACTGCATTATATGGGTAATAATGCACGTTATATTGCTAATAATATAAGTAATAAGTATAATTATTACAGTTCTAGCGATAATAACTGCATTATATGGGTAATAATGCATGTTATATTGATAATAATATAAGTAATAAGTATAATTATTACAGTTCTGGCGATAATAACTGCACTATATGGGTAATAATGCATGTTATATTGATAATAATAAAAGTAATAAGTATATTTATTATAGTTCTATCGATAATAACTGCATAATATGGGTAATAATGCATGTTATATTGATGATAATGAAAGTAGTAAGTATATTTAGTACAGTTCTATCGATAATAACTGCATAATATGTCTAATAATGCATGTTATATTGATGATAATGAAAGTAGTAAGTATATTTATTACAGTTCTAGCGATAATAACTGCATTATATGGGTAATAATGCATGTTATATTGATAATATTGGGAGTAATAAGTATAATTATTATAGTCCTAGCGATAATAAGAGTATAATATGGCTAATAGTGCATGTTCTATTGATAATAATAAAAGTAATAAGTATATGTATTACAGTTCTATCGATAATAACTGCATAATATGGGTAATGATGCATGTTATATTGATGATAATAAAAGTAATACCTATATTTATTATAGTTCTAGCGATAATAACTGCATAATACGGGTAATAATGCATGTTATATTGATAATAATATAAGTAATAAGTATAATTATTACAGTTCTGGCGATAATAACTGCATTATATGGGTAATAATGCATATTATATTGATAATATCGGGAGTAATAAGTATAATTATTATAGTTCTAGCGATAATAATAGTACAATATGGCTAATAATGCATGTTATATTGATAATATCGGGAGTAATAAGTATAATTGTTGTAGTTCTAGCGATAATAATAGTAAAATATGGCTAATAGTGCATGTTATATTGATAATAATAAAAGTAACAAGTATATGTATTACAGTTCTATCGATAATAACTGCATAATATGGGTAATCATGCATATTATATTGATGATAATAAAAGTAATACGTATATTTATTATACTTCTGTCGATAATAACTGCATTATATGTCTAATAATGCATGTTATATTGATGATAATGAAAGTAGTAAGTATATTTATTACAGTTCTAGCGATAATAACTGCAGTATATGGGTAATAATGCATGTTATATTGATAATAATAAAAGTAATAAGTATATTTATTATAGTTCTATCGATAATAACTGCATAATATGGGTAATAATGCATGTTATATTGATGATAATGAAAGTAGTAAGTATATTTAGTACAGTTCTATCGATAATAACTGCATAATATGTCTAATAATGCATGTTATATTGATGATAATGAAAGTAGTAAGTATATTTATTACAGTTCTAGCGATAATAACTGCATTATATGGGTAATAATGCATGTTATATTGATAATATTGGGAGTAATAAGTATAATTATTATAGTCCTAGCGATAATAAGAGTATAATATGGCTAATAGTGCATGTTCTATTGATAATAATAAAAGTAATAAGTATATGTATTACAGTTCTATCGATAATAACTGCATAATATGGGTAATGATGCATGTTATATTGATGATAATAAAAGTAATACCTATATTTATTATAGTTCTAGCGATAATAACTGCATAATACGGGTAATAATGCATGTTATATTGATAATAATATAAGTAATAAGTATAATTATTACAGTTCTGGCGATAATAACTGCATTATATGGGTAATAATGCATATTATATTGATAATATCGGGAGTAATAAGTATAATTATTATAGTTCTAGCGATAATAATAGTACAATATGGCTAATAATGCATGTTATATTGATAATATCGGGAGTAATAAGTATAATTGTTATAGTTCTAGCGATAATAATAGTAAAATATGGCTAATAGTGCATGTTATATTGATAATAATAAAAGTAACAAGTATATGTATTACAGTTCTATCGATAATAACTGCATAATATGGGTAATCATGCATATTATATTGATGATAATAAAAGTAATACGTATATTTATTATACTTCTGTCGATAATAACTGCATTATATGTCTAATAATGCATGTTATATTGATGATAATGAAAGTAGTAAGTATATTTATTACAGTTCTAGCGATAATAACTGCAGTATATGGGTAATAATGCATGTTATATTGATAATAATAAAAGTAATAAGTATATTTATTATAGTTCTATCGATAATAACTGCATAATATGGGTAATAATGCATGTTATATTGATGATAATGAAAGTAGTAAGTATATTTAGTACAGTTCTATCGATAATAACTGCATAATATGGGTAATAATGCATGTTATATTGATAATAGTAAAAGTAATAAGTATATTTATTATAGTTCTATGAATAATAACTGCATAATATGGGTAATAATGCATGTTATATTGATGATAATGAAAGTAGTAAGTATATTTATTACAGTTCTAGCGATAATAACTGCATTATATGGGTAATAATGCATGTTATATTGATAATAATAAAAGTAATAAGTATATTTATTATAGTTCTATGGATAATAACTGCATAATATGGGTAATAATGCATGTTATATTGGTGATAATGAAAGTAGTAAGTATATTTATTACAGATCTAGCGATAATAACTGCATTATATGGGTAATAATGCATGTTATATTGGTAATATTGGGAGTAATAAGTATAATTATTATAGTCCTAGCGATAATAATAGTAAAATATGGCTAATAGTGCATGTTATATTGATAATAATAAAAGTAATAGGTATATTTATTACAGTTCTATCGATAATAACTGCATAATATGGGTAATAATGCATGTTATATTGATGATAATAAAAGTAATACGTATATTTATTATAGTTCTAGCGATTATAACTGCATTATATGGGTAATAATGCATGTTATATTGATAATATCGGGAGTAATAAGTATAATTATTATAGTTCCAGCGATAATAATAGTACAATATGCCTAATAGTGCATGTTATATTGATAATAATAAAAGTAATAAGTATAATTATTATAGTTCTAGCGATAATAATAGTAAAATATGGCTAAGAGTGCCTGTTATATTGATAATAATAAAAGTAATAAGTATATTTATTATACTTCTGTCGATAATAACTGCATTATATGGGTAATAATGCATGTTATATTGATAATAATATAAGTAATAAGTATAATTATTACAGTTCTGGCGATAATAACTGCAGTATATGGGTAATAATGCATGTTATATTGATAATAATAAAAGTAATAAGTATATTTATTATAGTTCTAGCGATAATAACTGCATAATATGGGTAATAATGCATGTTATATTGATAATAATAAAAGTAATAAGTATATTTATTACAGTTCTATCGATAATAACTGCATAACATGGGTAATAATGCATGTTATATTGATAATAATATAAGTAATAAGTATAATTATTACAGTTCTGGCGATAATAACTGCAGTATATGGGTAATAATGCATGTTATATTGATAATAATAAAAGTAATAAGTATATTTATTGTAGTTCTATCGATAATAACTGCATAATGTGGGTAATAATGCATGTTATATTGTTGATAATGAAAGTAGTAAGTATATTTACTACAGTTCTATCGATAATAACTGCATAATATGGGTAATAATGCATGTTATATTGATAATAGTAAAAGTAATAAGTATATTTATTATAGTTCTATGGATAATAACTGCATAATATGGGTAATAATGCATGTTATATTGATGATAATGAAAGTAGTAAGTATATTTATTACAGTTCTAGCGATAATAACTGCATTACATGGGTAATAATGCATGTTATATTGATAATAATAAAAGTAATAAGTATATTTATTATAGTTCTATGGATAATAACTGCATAATATGGGTAATAATGCATGTTATATTGGTGATAATGAAAGTAGTAAGTATATTTATTACAGATCTAGCGATAATAACTGCATTATATGGGTAATAATGCATGTTATATTGATAATATTGGGAGTAATAAGTATAATTATTATAGTCCTAGCGATAATAATAGTAAAATATGGCTAATAGTGTATGTTCTATTGATAATAATAAAAGTAATAAGTATATGTATTACAGTTCTATCGATAATAACTGCATAATATGGGTAATAATGCATGTTATATTTATAATAATATAAGTAATAAGTATAATTATTACAGTTCTGGCGATAATAACTGCATTATATGGGTAATAACGCACGTTATATTGCTAATAATATAAGTAATAAGTATAATTATTATAGTTCTAGCGATAATAATAGTAAAATATGGCTAATAGTGCATGTTATATTGATAATAATAAAAGTAATAAGTATATTTATTACAGTTCTATCGATAATAACTGCATAATATGGGTAATGATGCATGTTATATTGATGATAATAAAAGTAATACGTATATTTATTATAGTTCTAGCGATAATAACTGCATAATATGGGTAATAATGCATGTTATATTGATAATAATATAAATAATAAGTATAATTATTACAGTTCTGGCGATAATAACTGCATTATATGGGTAATAATGCACGTTATATTGGTAATAATATAAGTAATAAGTATAATTATTACAGTTCTAGCGATAATAACTGCATTATATGGGTAATAATGCATGTTATATTGATAATAATAAAAGTAATAAGTATATTTATTACAGTTCTATCGATAATAACTGCGTAATATGGGTAATAATGCATGTTATATTGATAATAATAAAAGTAATAAGTATATTTATTATAGTTCTATGGATAATAACTGCATAATATGGGTAATAATGCATGTTATATTGATGATAATGAAAATAGTAAGTATATTTATTACAGTTCTAGCGATAATAACTGCATTATATGGGTAATAATGCATGTTATATTGATGATAATAAAAGTAATACGTATATTTATTATAGTTCTAGCGATAATAACTGCATTATATGGCTAATAATGCATGTTATATTGATAATAATATAAGTAATAAGTATAATTATTACAGTTCTATCGATAATAACTGCATAATATGGCTAATAATGCATGTTATATTGATGATAATGAAAGTAGTAAGTATATTTAGTACAGTTCTATCGATAATAACTGCATAATATGTCTAATAATGCATGTTATATTGATGATAATGAAAGTAGTAAGTATATTTATTACAGTTCTAGCGATAATAACTGCATTATATGGGTAATAATGCATGTTATATTGATAATATTGGGAGTAATAAGTATAATTATTATAGTCCTAGCGATAATAATAGTAAAATATGGCTAATAGTGCATGTTCTATTGATAATAATAAAAGTAATAAGTATATGTATTACAGTTCTATCGATAATAACTGCATAATATGGGTAATGATGCATGTTATATTGATGATAATAAAAGTAATACCTATATTTATTATAGTTCTAGCGATAATAACTGCATAATACGGGTAATAATGCATGTTATATTGATAATAATATAAGTAATAAGTATAATTATTACAGTTCTGGCGATAATAACTGCATTATATGGGTAATAATGCATGTTATATTGATAATATCGGGAGTAATAAGTATAATTATTATAGTTCTAGCGATAATAATAGTACAATATGGCTAATAATGCATGTTATATTGATAATATCGGGAGTAATAAGTATAATTGTTATAGTTCTAGCGATAATAATAGTAAAATATGGCTAATAGTGCATGTTATATTGATAATAATAAAAGTAACAAGTACATGTATTACAGTTCTATCGATAATAACTGCATAATATGGGTAATCATGCATATTATATTGATGATAATAAAAGTAATACGTATATTTATTATAGTTCTAGCGATAATAACTGCATTATATGGGTAATAATGCATGTTATATTGATAATATTGGGAGTAATAAGTATAATTATTATAGTCCTAGCGATAATAATAGTAAAATATGGCTAATAGTGCATGTTCTATTGATAATAATAAAAGTAATAAGTATATGTATTACAGTTCTATCGATAATAACTGCATAATATGGGTAATGATGCATGTTATATTGATGATAATAAAAGTAATACGTATATTTATTATAGTTCTATGGATAATAACTGCATAATATGGGTAATAATGCATGTTATATTGATGACAATGAAAGTAGTAAGTATATTTATTACAGTTCTAGCGATAATAACTGCATTATATGGGTAATAATGCATGTTATATTGATAATAATAAAAGTAATAAGTATATTTATTATAGTTCTATGGATAATAACAGCATAATATGGGTAATAATGCATGTTATATTGGTGATAATGAAAGTAGTAAGTATATTTATTACAGATCTAGCGATAATAACTGCATTATATGGGTAATAATGCATGTTATATTGATAATATTGGGAGTAATAAGTATAATTATTATAGTCCTAGCGATAATAATAGTAAAATATGGCTAATAGTGCATGTTATATTGATAATAATAAAAGTAATAAGTATATTTATTACAGTTCTATCGATAATAACTGCATAATATGGGTAATAATGCATGTTATATTGATGATAATAAAAGTAATACGTATATTTATTATAGTTCTAGCGATTATAACTGCATTATATGGGTAATAATGCATGTTATATTGATAATATCGGGAGTAATAAGTATAATTATTATAGTTCCAGCGATAATAATAGTACAATATGCCTAATAGTGCATGTTATATTGATAATAATATAAGTAACAAGTATACTTATTATAGATCCAGCGATAATAACTGCATTATATGGTTAAAAATGCATGTTATATTGATAATATTGGGAGTAATAAGTATAATTATTATAGTTCTAGCGATATTAATAGTACAATATGGCGAATAATGCACGTTATATTGATAATATCGGGAGTAATAAGTATAATTATTAAAGTTCTAGCGATAATAATAGTAAAATATGGCTAATAGTGCATGTTATATTGATAATAATAAAAGTAATAAGTATATTTATTACAGTTCTATCGATAATAACTGCATAATATGAGTAATAATGCATGTTATATTGATAATAATATAAGTAATAAGTATAATTATTACAGTTCTGGCGATAATAACTGCAGTATATGGGTAATAATGCATGTTATATTGATAATAATAAAAATAAAAAGTATATTTATTGTAGTTCTATCGATAATAACTGCATAATATGGGTAATAATGCATGTTATATTGATGATAATGAAAGTAGTAAGTATATTTAGTACAGTTCTATCGATAATAACTGCATAATATGGGTAATAATGCATGTTATATTGATAATAGTAAAAGTAATAAGTGTATTTATTATAGTTCTATGGATAATAACTGCATAATGTGGGTAATAATGCATGTTATATTGATGATAATGAAAGTAGTAAGTATATTTATTACAGTTCTAGCGATAATAACTGCATTATATGGGTAATAATGCATGTTATATTGATAATATTGGGAGTAATAAGTATAATTATTATAGTCCTAGCGATAATAATAGTAAAATATGGCTAATAGTGCATGTTCTATTGATAATAATAAAAGTAATAAGTATATGTATTACAGTTCTATCGATAATAACTGCATAATATGGGTAATGATGCATGTTATATTGATGATAATAAAAGTAATACGTATATTTATTATAGTTCTAGCGATAATAACTGCATAATATGGGTAATAATGCATGTTATATTGATGATAATGAAAGTAGTAAATATATTTATTACAGTTCTATCGATAATAACTGCATTATGTGGGTAATAATGCATGTTATATTGATAATATCGGGAGTAATAAGTATAATTATTATAGTTCTAGCGATAATAATAGTAAAATATGGCTGATAGTGCATGTTATATTGATAATAATAAGGGTAATAAGTACATTTATTACAGTTCTATCGATAATAACTGCATAATATGGGTAATAATGCATGTTATATTGATGATAATAAAAGTAGTAAGTACATTTATTATAGTTCTAGCGATAATAACTGCATAATATGGGTAATAATGCATGTTATATTGATAATAATATAAATAATAAGTATAATTATTACAGTTCTGGCGATAATAACTGCATTATATGGGTAATAATGCACGTTATATTGCTAATAATATAAGTAATAAGTATAATTATTACAGTTCTGGCGATAATAACTGCAGTATATGGGTAATAATGCATGTTATATTGATAATAATAAAAGTAATAAGTATATTTATTATAGTTCTAGCGATAATAACTGCATAATATGGGTAATAATGCATGCTATATTGATAATAATAAAAGTAATAAGTATATTTATTATATTTCTAGCGATTATAACTGCATAATATGGGTAATAATGCATGTTATATTGATAATAATATAAGTAACAAGTATAATTATTACAGATCCAGCGATAATAACTGCATTATATGGTTAAAAATGCATGTTATATTGATAATATTGGGAGTAATAAGTATAATTATTATAGTTCTAGCGATAATAACTGCATAATATGGGTAATAATGCATGTTATATTGATAATAATATAAGTAATAAGTATAATTATTACAGTTCTGGCGATAATAACTGCAGTATATGGGTAATAATGCATGTTATATTGATAATAATAAAAGTAATAAGTATATTTATTATAGTTCTATCGATAATAACTGCATAATATGGGTAATAATGCATGTTATATTGATGATAATGAAAGTAGTAAGTATATTTAGTACAGTTCTATCGATAATAACTGCATAATATGGGTAATAATGCATGTTATATTGATAATAGTAAAAGTAATAAGTATATTTATTATAGTTCTATGAATAATAACTGCATAATATGGGTAATAATGCATGTTATATTGATGATAATGAAAGTAGTAAGTATATTTATTACAGTTCTAGCGATAATAACTGCATTACATGGGTAATAATGCATGTTATATTGATAATAATAAAAGTAATAAGTATATTTATTATAGTTCTATGGATAATAACTGCATAATATGGGTAATAATGCATGTTATATTGGTGATAATGAAAGTAGTAAGTATATTTATTACAGATCTAGCGATAATAACTGCATTATATGGGTAATAATGCATGTTATATTGATAATATTGGGAGTAATAAGTATAATTATTATAGTCCTAGCGATAATAATAGTAAAATATGGCTAATAGTGTATGTTCTATTGATAATAATAAAAGTAATAAGTATATGTATTACAGTTCTATCGATAATAACTGCATAATATGGGTAATAATGCATGTTATATTTATAATAATATAAGTAATAAGTATAATTATTACAGTTCTGGCGATAATAACTGCATTATATGGGTAATAACGCACGTTATATTGCTAATAATATAAGTAATAAGTATAATTATTATAGTTCTAGCGATAATAATAGTAAAATATGGCTAATAGTGCATGTTATATTGATAATAATAAAAGTAATAAGTATATTTATTACAGTTCTATCGATAATAACTGCATAATATGGGTAATGATGCATGTTATATTGATGATAATAAAAGTAATACGTATATTTATTATAGTTCTAGCGATAATAACTGCATAATATGGGTAATAATGCATGTTATATTGATAATAATATAAATAATAAGTATAATTATTACAGTTCTGGCGATAATAACTGCATTATATGGGTAATAATGCACGTTATATTGCTAATAATATAAGTAATAAGTATAATTATTACAGTTCTAGCGATAATAACTGCATTATATGGGTAATAATGCATGTTATATTGATAATATCGGGAGTAATAAGTATAATTATTATAGTTCTAGCGATAATAATAGTACAATATGGCTAATAATGCATGTTATATTGATAATATCGGGAGTAATAAGTATAATTGTTATAGTTCTAGCGATAATAATAGTAAAATATGGCTAATAGTGCATGTTATATTGATAATAATAAAAGTAATAAGTATATTTATTACAGTTCTATCGATAATAACTGCATAACATGGGTAATAATGCATGTTATATTGATAATAATATAAGTAATAAGTATAATTATTACAGTTCTGGCGATAATAACTGCAGTATATGGGTAATAATGCATGTTATATTGATAATAATAAAAGTAATAAGTATATTTATTGTAGTTCTATCGATAATAACTGCATAATGTGGGTAATAATGCATGTTATATTGATGATAATGAAAGTAGTAAGTATATTTAGTACAGTTCTATCGATAATAACTGCATAATATGGGTAATAATGCATGTTATATTGATAATAGTAAAAGTAATAAGTATATTTATTATAGTTCTATGGATAATAACTGCATAATATGGGTAATAATGCATGTTATATTGATGATAATGAAAGTAGTAAGTATATTTATTACAGTTCTAGCGATAATAACTGCATTACATGGGTAATAATGCATGTTATATTGATAATAATAAAAGTAATAAGTATATTTATTATAGTTCTATGGATAATAACTGCATAATATGGGTAATAATGCATGTTATATTGGTGATAATGAAAGTAGTAAGTATATTTATTACAGATCTAGCGATAATAACTGCATTATATGGGTAATAATGCATGTTATATTGATAATATTGGGAGTAATAAGTATAATTATTATAGTCCTAGCGATAATAATAGTAAAATATGGCTAATAGTGTATGTTCTATTGATAATAATAAAAGTAATAAGTATATGTATTACAGTTCTATCGATAATAACTGCATAATATGGGTAATAATGCATGTTATATTTATAATAATATAAGTAATAAGTATAATTATTACAGTTCTGGCGATAATAACTGCATTATATGGGTAATAACGCACGTTATATTGCTAATAATATAAGTAATAAGTATAATTATTATAGTTCTAGCGATAATAATAGTAAAATATGGCTAATAGTGCATGTTATATTGATAATAATAAAAGTAATAAGTATATTTATTACAGTTCTATCGATAATAACTGCATAATATGGGTAATGATGCATGTTATATTGATGATAATAAAAGTAATACGTATATTTATTATAGTTCTAGCGATAATAACTGCATAATATGGGTAATAATGCATGTTATATTGATAATAATATAAATAATAAGTATAATTATTACAGTTCTGGCGATAATAACTGCATTATATGGGTAATAATGCACGTTATATTGCTAATAATATAAGTAATAAGTATAATTATTACAGTTCTAGCGATAATAACTGCATTATATGGGTAATAATGCATGTTATATTGATAATAATAAAAGTAATAAGTATATTTATTACAGTTCTATCGATAATAACTGCGTAATATGGGTAATAATGCATGTTATATTGATAATATCGGGAGTAATAAGTATAATTATTATAGTTCTAGCGATAATAATAGTACAATATGGCTAATAATGCATGTTATATTGATAATATCGGGAGTAATAAGTATAATTGTTATAGTTCTAGCGATAATAATAGTAAAATATGGCTAATAGTGCATGTTATATTGATAATAATAAAAGTAATAAGTATATTTATTACAGTTCTATCGATAATAACTGCATAACATGGGTAATAATGCATGTTATATTGATAATAATATAAGTAATAAGTATAATTATTACAGTTCTGGCGATAATAACTGCAGTATATGGGTAATAATGCATGTTATATTGATAATAATAAAAGTAATAAGTATATTTATTGTAGTTCTATCGATAATAACTGCATAATGTGGGTAATAATGCATGTTATATTGATGATAATGAAAGTAGTAAGTATATTTAGTACAGTTCTATCGATAATAACTGCATAATATGGGTAATAATGCATGTTATATTGATAATAGTAAAAGTAATAAGTATATTTATTATAGTTCTATGGATAATAACTGCATAATATGGGTAATAATGCATGTTATATTGATGATAATGAAAGTAGTAAGTATATTTATTACAGTTCTAGCGATAATAACTGCATTACATGGGTAATAATGCATGTTATATTGATAATAATAAAAGTAATAAGTATATTTATTATAGTTCTATGGATAATAACTGCATAATATGGGTAATAATGCATGTTATATTGGTGATAATGAAAGTAGTAAGTATATTTATTACAGATCTAGCGATAATAACTGCATTATATGGGTAATAATGCATGTTATATTGATAATATTGGGAGTAATAAGTATAATTATTATAGTCCTAGCGATAATAATAGTAAAATATGGCTAATAGTGTATGTTCTATTGATAATAATAAAAGTAATAAGTATATGTATTACAGTTCTATCGATAATAACTGCATAATATGGGTAATAATGCATGTTATATTTATAATAATATAAGTAATAAGTATAATTATTACAGTTCTGGCGATAATAACTGCATTATATGGGTAATAACGCACGTTATATTGCTAATAATATAAGTAATAAGTATAATTATTATAGTTCTAGCGATAATAATAGTAAAATATGGCTAATAGTGCATGTTATATTGATAATAATAAAAGTAATAAGTATATTTATTACAGTTCTATCGATAATAACTGCATAATATGGGTAATGATGCATGTTATATTGATGATAATAAAAGTAATACGTATATTTATTATAGTTCTAGCGATAATAACTGCATAATATGGGTAATAATGCATGTTATATTGATAATAATATAAATAATAAGTATAATTATTACAGTTCTGGCGATAATAACTGCATTATATGGGTAATAATGCACGTTATATTGCTAATAATATAAGTAATAAGTATAATTATTACAGTTCTAGCGATAATAACTGCATTATATGGGTAATAATGCATGTTATATTGATAATAATAAAAGTAATAAGTATATTTATTACAGTTCTATCGATAATAACTGCGTAATATGGGTAATAATGCATGTTATATTGATAATAATAAAAGTTATAAGTATATTTATTACAGTTCTAGCGATAATAACTGCATTATATGGGTAATAATGCATGTTATATTGATGATAATAAAAGTAATACGTATATTTATTATAGTTCTAGCGATAATAACTGCATTATATGGCTAATAATGCATGTTATATTGATAATAATATAAGTAATAAGTATAATTATTACAGTTCTGGCGGTAATAACTGCATTATATGGGTAATAATGCACGTTATATTGCTAATAATATAAGTAATAAGTATATTTATTACATTTCTATCGATAATAACTGCATAATATGGGTAATGATGCATGTTATATTGATGATAATAAAAGTAATACGTATATTTATTATAGTTCTTGCGATAATAACTGCATAATATGCGTAATAATGCATGTTATATTGATAATAATATAAATAATAAGGATAGTTATTACAGTTCTGGCGATAATAACTGCATTATATGGGTAATAATGCACGTTATATTGCTAATAATATAAGTAATAAGTATAATTATTACAGTTCTAGCGATAATAACTGCATTATATGGGTAATAATGCATGTTATATTGATAATAATATAAGTAATAAGTATAATTATTACAGTTCTGGCGATAATAACTGCACTATATGGGTAATAATGCATGTTATATTGATAATAATATAAATAATAAGGATAGTTATTACAGTTCTGGCGATAATAACTGCATTATATGGGTAATAATGCACGTTATATTGCTAATAATATAAGTAATAAGTATATTTATTATAGTTCTATCGATAATAACTGCATAATATGGGTAATAATGCATGTTATATTGATAATAATAAAAGTAATAAGTATATTTATTACAGTTCTATCGATAATAACTGCGTAATATGGGTAATAATGCATGTTATATTGATAATAATAAAAGTTATAAGTATATTTATTACAGTTCTAGCGATAATAACTGCATTATATGGGTAATAATGCATGTTATATTGATGATAATAAAAGTAATACGTATATTTATTATAGTTCTAGCGATAATAACTGCATTATATGGCTAATAATGCATGTTATATTGATAATAATATAAGTAATAAGTATAATTATTACAGTTCTGGCGGTAATAACTGCATTATATGGGTAATAATGCACGTTATATTGCTAATAATATAAGTAATAAGTATATTTATTACATTTCTATCGATAATAACTGCATAATATGGGTAATGATGCATGTTATATTGATGATAATAAAAGTAATACGTATATTTATTATAGTTCTTGCGATAATAACTGCATAATATGCGTAATAATGCATGTTATATTGATAATAATATAAATAATAAGGATAGTTATTACAGTTCTGGCGATAATAACTGCATTATATGGGTAATAATGCACGTTATATTGCTAATAATATAAGTAATAAGTATATTTATTATAGTTCTATCGATAATAACTGCATAATATGGGTAATAATGCATGTTATATTGATGATAATGAAAGTAGTAAGTATATTTAGTACAGTTCTATCGATAATAACTGCATAATATGTCTAATAATGCATGTTATATTGATGATAATGAAAGTAGTAAGTATATTTATTACAGTTCTAGCGATAATAACTGCATTATATGGGTAATAATGCATGTTATATTGATAATATTGGGAGTAATAAGTATAATTATTATAGTCCTAGCGATAATAAGAGTATAATATGGCTAATAGTGCATGTTCTATTGATAATAATAAAAGTAATAAGTATATGTATTACAGTTCTATCGATAATAACTGCATAATATGGGTAATGATGCATGTTATATTGATGATAATAAAAGTAATACCTATATTTATTATAGTTCTAGCGATAATAACTGCATAATACGGGTAATAATGCATGTTATATTGATAATAATATAAGTAATAAGTATAATTATTACAGTTCTGGCGATAATAACTGCATTATATGGGTAATAATGCATATTATATTGATAATATCGGGAGTAATAAGTATAATTATTATAGTTCTAGCGATAATAATAGTACAATATGGCTAATAATGCATGTTATATTGATAATATCGGGAGTAATAAGTATAATTGTTGTAGTTCTAGCGATAATAATAGTAAAATATGGCTAATAGTGCATGTTATATTGATAATAATAAAAGTAACAAGTATATGTATTACAGTTCTATCGATAATAACTGCATAATATGGGTAATCATGCATATTATATTGATGATAATAAAAGTAATACGTATATTTATTATACTTCTGTCGATAATAACTGCATTATATGTCTAATAATGCATGTTATATTGATGATAATGAAAGTAGTAAGTATATTTATTACAGTTCTAGCGATAATAACTGCAGTATATGGGTAATAATGCATGTTATATTGATAATAATAAAAGTAATAAGTATATTTATTATAGTTCTATCGATAATAACTGCATAATATGGGTAATAATGCATGTTATATTGATGATAATGAAAGTAGTAAGTATATTTAGTACAGTTCTATCGATAATAACTGCATAATATGGGTAATAATGCATGTTATATTGATAATAGTAAAAGTAATAAGTATATTTATTATAGTTCTATGAATAATAACTGCATAATATGGGTAATAATGCATATTATATTGATGATAATGAAAGTAGTAAGTATATTTATTACAGTTCTAGCGATAATAACTGCATTATATGGGTAATAATGCATGTTATATTGATAATAATAAAAGTAATAAGTATATTTATTATAGTTCTAGCGATAATAACTGCATTATATGGCTAATAATGCATGTTATATTGATAATAATATAAGTAATAAGTATAATTATTACAGTTCTGGCGGTAATAACTGCATTATATGGGTAATAATGCACGTTATATTGCTAATAATATAAGTAATAAGTATATTTATTACATTTCTATCGATAATAACTGCATAATATGGGTAATGATGCATGTTATATTGATGATAATAAAAGTAATACGTATATTTATTATAGTTCTTGCGATAATAACTGCATAATATGGGTAATAATGCATGTTATATTGATAATAATATAAATAATAAGGATAGTTATTACAGTTCTGGCGATAATAACTGCATTATATGGGTAATAATGCACGTTATATTGCTAATAATATAAGTAATAAGTATAATTATTACAGTTCTAGCGATAATAACTGCATTATATGGGTAATAATGCATGTTATATTGATAATAATATAAGTAATAAGTATAATTATTACAGTTCTGGCGATAATAACTGCACTATATGGGTAATAATGCATGTTATATTGATAATAATAAAAGTAATAAGTATATTTATTATAGTTCTATCGATAATAACTGCATAATATGGGTAATAATGCATGTTATATTGATGATAATGAAAGTAGTAAGTATATTTAGTACAGTTCTATCGATAATAACTGCATAATATGTCTAATAATGCATGTTATATTGATGATAATGAAAGTAGTAAGTATATTTATTACAGTTCTAGCGATAATAACTGCATTATATGGGTAATAATGCATGTTATATTGATAATATTGGGAGTAATAAGTATAATTATTATAGTCCTAGCGATAATAAGAGTATAATATGGCTAATAGTGCATGTTCTATTGATAATAATAAAAGTAATAAGTATATGTATTACAGTTCTATCGATAATAACTGCATAATATGGGTAATGATGCATGTTATATTGATGATAATAAAAGTAATACCTATATTTATTATAGTTCTAGCGATAATAACTGCATAATACGGGTAATAATGCATGTTATATTGATAATAATATAAGTAATAAGTATAATTATTACAGTTCTGGCGATAATAACTGCATTATATGGGTAATAATGCATATTATATTGATAATATCGGGAGTAATAAGTATAATTATTATAGTTCTAGCGATAATAATAGTACAATATGGCTAATAATGCATGTTATATTGATAATATCGGGAGTAATAAGTATAATTGTTATAGTTCTAGCGATAATAATAGTAAAATATGGCTAATAGTGCATGTTATATTGATAATAATAAAAGTAACAAGTATATGTATTACAGTTCTATCGATAATAACTGCATAATATGGGTAATCATGCATATTATATTGATGATAATAAAAGTAATACGTATATTTATTATACTTCTGTCGATAATAACTGCATTATATGTCTAATAATGCATGTTATATTGATGATAATGAAAGTAGTAAGTATATTTATTACAGTTCTAGCGATAATAACTGCAGTATATGGGTAATAATGCATGTTATATTGATAATAATAAAAGTAATAAGTATATTTATTATAGTTCTATCGATAATAACTGCATAATATGGGTAATAATGCATGTTATATTGATGATAATGAAAGTAGTAAGTATATTTAGTACAGTTCTATCGATAATAACTGCATAATATGGGTAATAATGCATGTTATATTGATAATAGTAAAAGTAATAAGTATATTTATTATAGTTCTATGAATAATAACTGCATAATATGGGTAATAATGCATGTTATATTGATGATAATGAAAGTAGTAAGTATATTTATTACAGTTCTAGCGATAATAACTGCATTATATGGGTAATAATGCATGTTATATTGATAATAATAAAAGTAATAAGTATATTTATTATAGTTCTATGGATAATAACTGCATAATATGGGTAATAATGCATGTTATATTGGTGATAATGAAAGTAGTAAGTATATTTATTACAGATCTAGCGATAATAACTGCATTATATGGGTAATAATGCATGTTATATTGGTAATATTGGGAGTAATAAGTATAATTATTATAGTCCTAGCGATAATAATAGTAAAATATGGCTAATAGTGCATGTTATATTGATAATAATAAAAGTAATAGGTATATTTATTACAGTTCTATCGATAATAACTGCATAATATGGGTAATAATGCATGTTATATTGATGATAATAAAAGTAATACGTATATTTATTATAGTTCTAGCGATTATAACTGCATTATATGGGTAATAATGCATGTTATATTGATAATATCGGGAGTAATAAGTATAATTATTATAGTTCCAGCGATAATAATAGTACAATATGCCTAATAGTGCATGTTATATTGATAATAATAAAAGTAATAAGTATAATTATTATAGTTCTAGCGATAATAATAGTAAAATATGGCTAAGAGTGCCTGTTATATTGATAATAATAAAAGTAATAAGTATATTTATTATACTTCTGTCGATAATAACTGCATTATATGGGTAATAATGCATGTTATATTGATAATAATATAAGTAATAAGTATAATTATTACAGTTCTGGCGATAATAACTGCAGTATATGGGTAATAATGCATGTTATATTGATAATAATAAAAGTAATAAGTATATTTATTATAGTTCTAGCGATAATAACTGCATAATATGGGTAATAATGCATGTTATATTGATAATAATAAAAGTAATAAGTATATTTATTACAGTTCTATCGATAATAACTGCATAACATGGGTAATAATGCATGTTATATTGATAATAATATAAGTAATAAGTATAATTATTACAGTTCTGGCGATAATAACTGCAGTATATGGGTAATAATGCATGTTATATTGATAATAATAAAAGTAATAAGTATATTTATTGTAGTTCTATCGATAATAACTGCATAATGTGGGTAATAATGCATGTTATATTGTTGATAATGAAAGTAGTAAGTATATTTAGTACAGTTCTATCGATAATAACTGCATAATATGGGTAATAATGCATGTTATATTGATAATAGTAAAAGTAATAAGTATATTTATTATAGTTCTATGGATAATAACTGCATAATATGGGTAATAATGCATGTTATATTGATGATAATGAAAGTAGTAAGTATATTTATTACAGTTCTAGCGATAATAACTGCATTACATGGGTAATAATGCATGTTATATTGATAATAATAAAAGTAATAAGTATATTTATTATAGTTCTATGGATAATAACTGCATAATATGGGTAATAATGCATGTTATATTGGTGATAATGAAAGTAGTAAGTATATTTATTACAGATCTAGCGATAATAACTGCATTATATGGGTAATAATGCATGTTATATTGATAATATTGGGAGTAATAAGTATAATTATTATAGTCCTAGCGATAATAATAGTAAAATATGGCTAATAGTGTATGTTCTATTGATAATAATAAAAGTAATAAGTATATGTATTACAGTTCTATCGATAATAACTGCATAATATGGGTAATAATGCATGTTATATTTATAATAATATAAGTAATAAGTATAATTATTACAGTTCTGGCGATAATAACTGCATTATATGGGTAATAACGCACGTTATATTGCTAATAATATAAGTAATAAGTATAATTATTATAGTTCTAGCGATAATAATAGTAAAATATGGCTAATAGTGCATGTTATATTGATAATAATAAAAGTAATAAGTATATTTATTACAGTTCTATCGATAATAACTGCATAATATGGGTAATGATGCATGTTATATTGATGATAATAAAAGTAATACGTATATTTATTATAGTTCTAGCGATAATAACTGCATAATATGGGTAATAATGCATGTTATATTGATAATAATATAAATAATAAGTATAATTATTACAGTTCTGGCGATAATAACTGCATTATATGGGTAATAATGCACGTTATATTGGTAATAATATAAGTAATAAGTATAATTATTACAGTTCTAGCGATAATAACTGCATTATATGGGTAATAATGCATGTTATATTGATAATAATAAAAGTAATAAGTATATTTATTACAGTTCTATCGATAATAACTGCGTAATATGGGTAATAATGCATGTTATATTGATAATAATAAAAGTAATAAGTATATTTATTATAGTTCTATGGATAATAACTGCATAATATGGGTAATAATGCATGTTATATTGATGATAATGAAAATAGTAAGTATATTTATTACAGTTCTAGCGATAATAACTGCATTATATGGGTAATAATGCATGTTATATTGATGATAATAAAAGTAATACGTATATTTATTATAGTTCTAGCGATAATAACTGCATTATATGGCTAATAATGCATGTTATATTGATAATAATATAAGTAATAAGTATAATTATTACAGTTCTATCGATAATAACTGCATAATATGGCTAATAATGCATGTTATATTGATGATAATGAAAGTAGTAAGTATATTTAGTACAGTTCTATCGATAATAACTGCATAATATGTCTAATAATGCATGTTATATTGATGATAATGAAAGTAGTAAGTATATTTATTACAGTTCTAGCGATAATAACTGCATTATATGGGTAATAATGCATGTTATATTGATAATATTGGGAGTAATAAGTATAATTATTATAGTCCTAGCGATAATAATAGTAAAATATGGCTAATAGTGCATGTTCTATTGATAATAATAAAAGTAATAAGTATATGTATTACAGTTCTATCGATAATAACTGCATAATATGGGTAATGATGCATGTTATATTGATGATAATAAAAGTAATACCTATATTTATTATAGTTCTAGCGATAATAACTGCATAATACGGGTAATAATGCATGTTATATTGATAATAATATAAGTAATAAGTATAATTATTACAGTTCTGGCGATAATAACTGCATTATATGGGTAATAATGCATGTTATATTGATAATATCGGGAGTAATAAGTATAATTATTATAGTTCTAGCGATAATAATAGTACAATATGGCTAATAATGCATGTTATATTGATAATATCGGGAGTAATAAGTATAATTGTTATAGTTCTAGCGATAATAATAGTAAAATATGGCTAATAGTGCATGTTATATTGATAATAATAAAAGTAACAAGTATATGTATTACAGTTCTATCGATAATAACTGCATAATATGGGTAATCATGCATATTATATTGATGATAATAAAAGTAATACGTATATTTATTATAGTTCTAGCGATAATAACTGCATTATATGGGTAATAATGCATGTTATATTGATAATATTGGGAGTAATAAGTATAATTATTATAGTCCTAGCGATAATAATAGTAAAATATGGCTAATAGTGCATGTTCTATTGATAATAATAAAAGTAATAAGTATATGTATTACAGTTCTATCGATAATAACTGCATAATATGGGTAATGATGCATGTTATATTGATGATAATAAAAGTAATACGTATATTTATTATAGTTCTATGGATAATAACTGCATAATATGGGTAATAATGCATGTTATATTGATGACAATGAAAGTAGTAAGTATATTTATTACAGTTCTAGCGATAATAACTGCATTATATGGGTAATAATGCATGTTATATTGATAATAATAAAAGTAATAAGTATATTTATTATAGTTCTATGGATAATAACAGCATAATATGGGTAATAATGCATGTTATATTGGTGATAATGAAAGTAGTAAGTATATTTATTACAGATCTAGCGATAATAACTGCATTATATGGGTAATAATGCATGTTATATTGATAATATTGGGAGTAATAAGTATAATTATTATAGTTCTAGCGATATTAATAGTACAATATGGCGAATAATGCACGTTATATTGATAATATCGGGAGTAATAAGTATAATTATTAAAGTTCTAGCGATAATAATAGTAAAATATGGCTAATAGTGCATGTTATATTGATAATAATAAAAGTAATAAGTATATTTATTACAGTTCTATCGATAATAACTGCATAATATGAGTAATAATGCATGTTATATTGATAATAATATAAGTAATAAGTATAATTATTACAGTTCTGGCGATAATAACTGCAGTATATGGGTAATAATGCATGTTATATTGATAATAATAAAAATAAAAAGTATATTTATTGTAGTTCTATCGATAATAACTGCATAATATGGGTAATAATGCATGTTATATTGATGATAATGAAAGTAGTAAGTATATTTAGTACAGTTCTATCGATAATAACTGCATAATATGGGTAATAATGCATGTTATATTGATAATAGTAAAAGTAATAAGTGTATTTATTATAGTTCTATGGATAATAACTGCATAATGTGGGTAATAATGCATGTTATATTGATGATAATGAAAGTAGTAAGTATATTTATTACAGTTCTAGCGATAATAACTGCATTATATGGGTAATAATGCATGTTATATTGATAATATTGGGAGTAATAAGTATAATTATTATAGTCCTAGCGATAATAATAGTAAAATATGGCTAATAGTGCATGTTCTATTGATAATAATAAAAGTAATAAGTATATGTATTACAGTTCTATCGATAATAACTGCATAATATGGGTAATGATGCATGTTATATTGATGATAATAAAAGTAATACGTATATTTATTATAGTTCTAGCGATAATAACTGCATAATATGGGTAATAATGCATGTTATATTGATAATAATATAAATAATAAGTATAATTATTACAGTTCTGGCGATAATAACTGCATTATATGGGCAATAATGCACGTTATATTGCTAATAATATAAGTAATAAGTATAATTATTACAGTTCTAGCGATAATAACTGCATTATATGGGTAATAATGCATGTTATATTGATAATAATATAAGTAATAAGTATAATTATTACAGTTCTGGCGATAATAACTGCATTATATGGGTAATAATGCACGTTATATTGCTAATAATATAAGCAATAAGTATAATTATTATAATACTAGCGATAATAATAGTAAAATATGGCTAATAGTGCATGTTATATTGATAATAATAATAGTAATAAGTATATTTATTACAGTTCTATCGATAATAACTGCATAATATGGGTAATAATGCATGTCATATTGATGATAATAAAAGTAATACGTATATTTATTATAGTTCTAGCGATTATAACTGCATTATATGGGTAATAATGCATGTTATATTGATAATATCGGGAGTAATAAGTATAATTATTATAGTTCCAGCGATAATAATAGTACAATATGCCTAATAGTGCATGTTATATTGATAATAATAAAAGTAATAAGTATAATTATTATAGTTCTAGCGATAATAATAGTAAAATATGGCTAATAGTGCATGTTATATTGATAATGATAAAAGTAATAAGTATATGTATTACAGTTCTATCGATAATAACTGCATAATATGGGTAATGATGCATGTAATATTGATGATAATAAAAGTAATACGTATATTTATTATAGTTCTAGCGATAATAACTGCATAATATGGGTAATAATGCATGTTATATTGATAATAATATAAGTAATAAGTATAATTATTACAGTTCTGGCGATAATAACTGCATTATATGAGTAATAATGCACGTTATATTGCCAATAATATAAGTAATAAGTATAATTATTACAGTTCTAGCGATAATAACTGCATTATATGGCTAATAATGCATGTTATATTGATAATATCGGGAGTAATAAGTATAATTATTATAGTTCTAGCGATAATAATAGTAAAATATGGCTAATAGTGCATGTTATATTGATAATAATAAAAGTAATAAGTATATTTATTACAGTTCTATCGATAATAACTTCATAATATGGGTAATGATGCATGTTATATTGATGATAATAAAAGTAATACGTATATTTATTATAGTTCTAGCGATAATAACTGCATAATATGGGTAATAATGCATGTTATATTGATAATAATATAAGTAATAAGTATAATTATTACAGTTCTGGCGATAATGACTGCATTATATGGGTAATAATGCATGTTATATTGATAATAATATAAGTAATAAGTATAATTATTACAGTTCTAGCGATAATAACTGCATAATAGGGGTAATAATGCACGTTATATTGATAATATCGGGAGTAATAAGTATAATTATTATAGTTCTAGCGATAATACTAGCACAATATGGATAATAATGCATGTTATATTGATAATATCGGGAGTAATAAGTATAATTATTATAGTTCTAGCGATAATAATAGTAAAATATGGCTGATAGTGCATGCTATATTGATAATAATAAGGGTAATAAGTACATTTATTACAGTTCTATCGATAATAACTGCATAATATGGGTAATTATGCATGTTATATTGATGATAATAAAAGTAGTAAGTACATTTATTATAGTTCTAGCGATAATAACTGCATAATATGGGTAATAATGCATGTTATATTGATAATAATATAAGTAATGAGTATAATTATTACAGTTCTAGCGATAACAACTGCATTATATGGGTAATAATGCACGTTATATTGCTAATAATATAAGTAATAAGTATAATTATTACAGTTCTGGCGATAATAACTGCATTATATGGGTAATAATGCACGTTATATTGCCAATAATATAAGTAATAAGTATGATTATTACAGTTCTAGCGATAATAACTGCATTATATGGCTACTAATGCATGTTATATTGATAATAATAGAAGTAATAAGTATAATTATTACAGTTCTAGCGATAATAACTGCATAATATGGGTAATAATGCACGTTATACTGCTAACAATATAAGTAATAAGTATAATTATTACAGTTCTAGCGATAATAACTGCATTATATGGGTAATAATGCATGTTATATTGATAATATCGGGAGTAATAAGTATAATTATTACAGTTCTGGCGATAATAACTGCATTATATGGGTAACAACGCACGTTATATTGCTAATAATATAAGTAATAAGTATAATTATTATAGTTCTGGCGATAATAATAGTAAAATATGGCTAATAGTGCATGTTATATTGATAATAATAAAAGTAATAAGTATATTTATTACAGTTCTATCGATAATAACTGCATAATATGGGTAATGATGCATGTTATATTGATGATAATAAAAGTAATACGTATATTTATTATAGTTCTATCGATAATAACTGCATAATATGGGTAATAATGCATGTTAAATTGATGTTAATGAAAGTAGTAAGTATATTTAGTACAGTTCTATCGATAAGAACTGCATAATATGGGTAATAATGCATGTTATATTGATAATAGTAAAAGTAATAAGTATATTTATTATAGTTCTATGGATAATAACTGCATAATATGTGTAATAATGCATGTTATATTGATGATAATGAAAGTAGTAAGTATATTTATTATAGTTCTAGCGATAATAACTGCATAATATGGGTAATAATGCATGTTATATTGATAATAATATAAGTAATAAGTATAATTATTACAGTTCTGGCGATAATAACTGCATTATATGGGTAATAATGCATGTTATATTGATAATAATATAAGTAATAAGTATAATTATTACAGTTCTAGCGATAATAACTGCATAATAGGGGTAATAATGCACGTTATATTGATAATATCGGGAGTAATAAGTATAATTATTATAGTTCTAGCGATAATACTAGCACAATATGGATAATAATGCATGTTATATTGATAATATCGGGAGTAATAAGTATAATTATTATAGTTCTAGCGATAATAATAGTAAAATATGGCTGATAGTGCATGCTATATTGATAATAATAAGGGTAATAAGTACATTTATTACAGTTCTATCGATAATAACTGCATAATATGGGTAATTATGCATGTTATATTGATGATAATAAAAGTAGTAAGTACATTTATTATAGTTCTAGCGATAATAACTGCATAATATGGGTAATAATGCATGTTATATTGATAATAATATAAGTAATGAGTATAATTATTACAGTTCTAGCGATAACAACTGCATTATATGGGTAATAATGCACGTTATATTGCTAATAATATAAGTAATAAGTATAATTATTACAGTTCTGGCGATAATAACTGCATTATATGGGTAATAATGCACGTTATATTGCCAATAATATAAGTAATAAGTATGATTATTACAGTTCTAGCGATAATAACTGCATTATATGGCTACTAATGCATGTTATATTGATAATAATAGAAGTAATAAGTATAATTATTACAGTTCTAGCGATAATAACTGCATAATATGGGTAATAATGCACGTTATACTGCTAACAATATAAGTAATAAGTATAATTATTACAGTTCTAGCGATAATAACTGCATAATATGGGTAATAATGCACGTTATACTGCTAACAATATAAGTAATAAGTATAATTATTACAGTTCTGGCGATAATAACTGCATTATATGGGTAACAACGCACGTTATATTGCTAATAATATAAGTAATAAGTATAATTATTATAGTTCTGGCGATAATAATAGTAAAATATGGCTAATAGTGCATGTTATATTGATAATAATAAAACTAATAAGTATATTTATTACAGTTCTATCGATAATAACTGCATAATATGGGTAATGATGCATGTTATATTGATGATAATAAAAGTAATACGTATATTTATTATAGTTCTATCGATAATAACTGCATAATATGGGTAATAATGCATGTTAAATTGATGTTAATGAAAGTAGTAAGTATATTTAGTACAGTTCTATCGATAAGAACTGCATAATATGGGTAATAATGCATGTTATATTGATAATAGTAAAAGTAATAAGTATATTTATTATAGTTCTATGGATAATAACTGCATAATATGGGTAATAATGCATGTTATATTGATGATAATGAAAGTAGTAAGTATATTTATTACAGTTCTAGCGATAATAACTGCATTATATGGGTAATAATGCATGTTATATTGATAATAATAAAAGTAATAAGTATATTTATTATAGTTCTATGGATAATAACTGCATAATATGGGTAATAATGCATGTTATATTGGTGATAATGAAAGTAGTAAGTATATTTATTACAGATCTAGCGATAATAACTGCATTATATTGGTAATAATGCGTGTTATATTGATAATATTGGGAGTAATAAGTATAATTATTATAGTCCTAGCGATAATAATAGTAAAATATGGCTAATAGTGCATGTTATATTGATAATAATAAAAGTAATAAGTATATTTATTACAGTTCTATCGATAATAACTGCATAATATGGGTAATAATGCATGTTATATTGATGATAATAAAAGTAATACGTATATTTATTATAGTTCTAGCGATTATAACTGCATTATATGGGTAATAATGCATGTTATATTGATAATATCTGGAGTAATAAGTATAATTATTATAGTTCCAGCGATAATAATAGTACAATATGCCTAATAGTGCATGTTATATTGATAATAATATAAGTAACAAGTATACTTATTATAGATCCAGCGATAATAACTGCATTATATGGTTAAAAATGCATGTTATATTGATAATATTGGGAGTAATAAGTATAATTATTATAGTTCTAGCGATAATAATAGTACAATATGGCGAATAATGCACGTTATATTGATAATATCGGGAGTAATAAGTATAATTATTAAAGTTCTAGCGATAATAATAGTAAAATATGGCTAATAGTGCATGTTATATTGATAATAATAAAAGTAATAAGTATATTTATTACAGTTCTATCGATAATAACTGCATAATATGAGTAATAATGCATGTTATATTGATAATAATAGAAGTAATAAGTATATTTATTATAGTTTAGCGATAATAACTGCATAATATGGGTAATAATGCATGTTATATTGATGATAATAAAAGTAATACGTATATTTATTATAGTTCCAGCGATAATAACTGCATAATATGGGTAATAATGCATGCTATATTGATAATAATATAAGTAATAAGTATACTTATTACAGTTCTAGCGATAATATCTGCATTATATGGGTAATAATGGATGTTATATTGATAATGTCGGGAGTAATAAATATATTTATTATAGTTGTAGCGATAATAACTGCAAAATATGGGTAATAATGCATGTTATATTGATAATATTGGGAGTAATAAGTATAATTATTATAGTTCTAGCGATAATAATAGCAAAATATGGCTAATAGTGCATGTTATATTGATAATAATAAAAGTTATAAGTATATTTATTACAGTTCTATCGATAATAACTGCATAATATGGGTAATAATGCATGTTATATTGATAATATTGGGAGTAATAAGTATAATTATTATAGTTCTAGCGATAATAATAGCAAAATATGGCTAATAGTGCATGTTATATTGATAATAATAAAAGTAATAAGTATATTTATAACAGTTCTATCGATAATAACTGCATAATATGGGTAATAATGCATGTTATATTGATGATAACAAAAGTAATACGTATATTTATTATAGTTCTAGCGATAATATCTGCATCATATGGGTAATAATGCATGTTATATTGATGATAATAAAAGTAGTAAGTACATTTATTATAGTTCTAGCGATAATAACTGCATAATATGGGTAATAATGCATGTTATATTGATAATAATATAAGTAATGAGTATAATTATTACAGTTCTAGCGATAACAACTGCATTATATGGGTAATAATGCACGTTATATTGCTAATAATATAAGTAATAAGTATAATTATTACAGTTCTGGCGATAATAACTGCATTATATGGGTAATAATGCACGTTATATTGCCAATAATATAAGTAATAAGTATGATTATTACAGTTCTAGCGATAATAACTGCATTATATGGCTACTAATGCATGTTATATTGATAATAATATAAGTGATAAGTATAATTATTACAGTTCTAGCTGTTTCTTGACCACGGTATCCAACGAGTTTTCTCCAGTTGGCTAAGTGGTCAGTAATTAGCTGATTCTCTCCTATAAGAGGAGACGGAGCACAGGCGGTTGCAGGACAAAGTCATGAAAAGTTGGTAGATAATAAAAAACACTCAGTCGACAGTTTACACAATTATTTAATTCACGATTAACACTCACGACGGACACTGGACGACGATAACGAGAACAATAACTTGGATGATAAATCTGACTTGAGTCGGTTGAAAGATCGGATGAAAACAGCTAACGCGGTGACTATGCAAGGTTCACACGGTTAATGCCAGTTTAAAGTCAACCGGTAATTCGGATTGAACCTTTATTCCGGTTGATGGCGTGGCGGTAGGACTAATCCCGTGTGGGAGGGATTAGACGTGCCTGGGTTTATTATTCTTATGTCGGAACATACCGCCCGCCTCGGATCTTATGGATCCGACCAATCATCTACAACAAGACTAGAATTAGAAAACATACAAAACTATAGTTAACGTAAATAAGGATACCGCCCGCCATACGAAATATTTACAATCTTATAATCTACAATATTTACAGACTTAAATCTAAAACGCCGCCCGCCATACGCATGGTTACAATATTATGGTATTTATAAGGGATTAACACACTGTCGATTTCTCATGGGTGTTGATGTCGACGGGTAAGAAGCAGAGTTTCGTAATAGGTCGCTGATATTCACTGTGTGCCGTCTTCACGGTAACGACGCGAGTGATGCCGTCGGACCCGGGATGGCAGTGTGTTATTCGTCCGAGTTCCCATTTACAGGGAGGCGCGAGGGGGTTTCGAATTAAAACGATACGTCCAGGTTTCGCAAGGTCGGTTCTAGTACGCCATTTCGGTCGCTGTTGTAGCGTGTGTAAATAGTCCGTAGACCAAGCTTGCCAAAAGCTCTCGTTCATTTGTTTTATTAGTTGCCATCGTGACAATCGTGTTTCGCGGACATCTAATAACGTCGGTGATGGTATGGCATTCAGAGCGGAGCCGATGAGGAAGTGACCAGGTGTTAATGAAGTGTAATCATCATAATTATCGGATACCGGAGCGATCGGACGTGAATTTAAGCATGCTTCGACTTGGCAAAGCAGTGTTGTAAATTCTTCGAAGGTTAACGTATGTGCACCTATAATACGTTTGAGATGGTATTTCACGCTTCTAACACCAGCTTCCCACAGCCCTCCAAAGTGAGGGGCGGAGGGAGGAATAAAATTCCAGGTGACATGCTCACTGACCAATTTATTACGGAAATCTGGATTACGTGTCGCAACTTTAAACATTTGGTTCAGTTCCTTTTCAGCTCCGTGGAAATTTGTACCATTGTCAGAATATACATTGGTTGGTACACCTCGACGGGAACAAAAGCGCTCGAATGCAGCTAGGAATGCTGCTGTTGAATAATTGCTAACTAACTCTAGATGAATCGCGCGGGTGGTTAGGCATATAAACAACGCAATATATGCCTTACTCGATTTGTGTCCGCGTCCGGAGGCTAAACGGACGAGGACAGGACCAGCGTAATCCACGCCACAATGAAGGAATGCGCGTTCGACTTTGTTTACTCGCGGAAAAGGAAGATTTCCCATTAGTTCGGTAGCGGTACTTGCGCGTTCACGGACACAAACCACACAGCGGTACAGTACAGAGCGGATAAGCTGGCGAGCGCGGAGGAGCCAAAACTGTTGGCGTAGGACAGCAAGCGTGAGCTGGGATCCGCCATGAAGCGTGCGGAGATGTGTAAAATGGATAAGAAGTTTGACAAGCGGATGAGAACCAAGAACTATTGGATTTTTGGAATCTTCAGGTAATGTCGATTTATTTAATCGTCCCCCAACACGAATTAATCCGTCGGCGTCAATATATACATTCAGCGATACAAGCGCGCTGTTGCGCGGAAGCGACTGGGCGTTTTGTAAACATTGCAATTCATTCAAGAATAGGCTACGCTGAATGTATTTCAACCAAAATAGACGGGCTTGTTGTATTTCACTTGGACTTAATACACCACTATCACCTTTGTCATGAATGGAATCACGTGAGGTGTTCGTAAGCTTTGGGAGAGAAGGCAATCGCCTTAATCTGTTGATAAATCTGAATATGTATGCAGTGACTCGTAGTAATTTTGTCCAATTGGAATATCGGTCGGCAAGATCCCAAGTTGGTACGGGAGCTGCCATATTTACAGGGAGAGAACGCTCTTCCATTGAAGTGGACGCGATCACTGAGGCATCATACGGCCAGTCAGCTGACGAAAGTCTAAGCCACAACGGACCAGTCCACCAAATAGATTGGGAACCTAATTGATCGCAATTTAATCCTCGAGATGCACAATCCGCTGGGTTGTCACCGGTAGGCACGTGGTGCCATTTTACATTCGGTATATTGGTTTGGATCTCAGCAACCCTATTAGCGACAAATGTTTTCCACCGGGATGGGTGTTGAGAGACCCAGGCTAAAACTATTGTAGAGTCTGTCCAACAATAGCTCGTCACTGATTGAAGGGCAAGCGTCGATTTGACAAACATAAGAAGACGAGATAACAACACAGCAGCACATAATTCAAGTCGAGGAATACTTATAGATTTGAGCGGTGCAACTTTAGATTTTGCAGTTAAAAGCGAAATTGTGACGTCTCCGGATAGTGTTGTGATTTTTAAATAAACAACGGCGGCATAAGCAGAAGATGAGGCATCTGCGAAACCGTGTAATTCGCATGATTTCACGTGCAACCCGTAATGTACCCATCGTGGTAGTGAAAGTTGACGTAAACACGGGAGTTGTTTATAGTACGAAGTCCATTCATCAAGGATCGCGTTTGGAATGTTTACGTCCCAATCACACTTAAGGTGCCACAACCGTTGCATGAAAATCTTCGCTTTAATAACCACAGGAGTGACCCAACCCAACGGATCAAAAAGTTTTGCTATAGTGGACAAAATGGTGCGCTTCGTGTTAGGCACGGTTTCCTCAATACTGATATTGAATTGGAAAGAGTCGACATTAGGGTTCCACGACACGCCTAGTACTTTTAACTCAGGTTGCAGAGGTTTATTTGGTTGCAGTGTTTTATTGCTGGTGACGCTGAGGTCATTTGGATTAAGGTCGGATAATAGTGTAGGAGCGTTACTCGCCCATTTGTGAAGGGTGAATCCTGCACGACTCAGGAGCGAAATCAATTGATCTCGAGTTTGCCGAGCGAGGTCGACATCGTCTGCACCAAAAACACAGTCATCAACATAAATTTGATTCTGTAAGACAGGCATTGCCAATGGATAATGATTTCCGTCATCCTTTGCAAGCTGTCGAAGGACGCGAAGTGCGAGGTAAGGAGCGGGAGCAGTCCCATACGTAACAGTGCGAAGACTAAAGTGACGGAGAGGTTCTTGCGGAGATGCACGCCAAACTATGCGTTGGTAATCAATGTCGCGTTTGTCAACAAGGATTTGGCGGTACATTTTTTCAATGTCTGCGAGGAAAACATAGCGATGTAATCGCCATTGCAATATGACTGCGGGCAAGTCTAACTGTAATTTTTGACCGGTAAACAAGTGATCATTGAGAGAGGTACCGTTAGAGGTTTTACTAGATGCGTTAAACACAACACGAAGACGTGTAGTAACACTGGATTCCTTAATTACAGCGTGATGTGGAATATAAACAATTTGATGGGAGACAGAGCTGGGTTCAGGAACTTCGACCATGTGATTCAAGGATTCATATTCGCGCATAAATTTTGCATATTCGTGAGCTAGTTCAGGATTAGCTTGCAATCGTTTTTCTTGCCGGCACCACAAGAGTTTTGCAGTAGGAAGAGATGCGCCAATATTGATTGGAGGCCCTTGTACGAAAGGTAACCTAACACAGTACCGTCCTTCTTCGGTACGCATGTGTGTCTGTTCAAAATGTTTTTCACATTCCTGATCCGCAGGAGTTAACTGCGGAGGCATCGGAATCTGTTCAAGCTCCCAAAACTTACGGAGTGCACTATCCAATAATTCGATAGGCATACAGTGATGCATAGTCAAACGAGAGGAAGAATTTTCACCGTTTGCGGGAAGAGGACCGGACAGGATCCAGCCTAATACTGTATTTTGCGCGACTGGTTCGTTGGGAGCGCCTCTTCGAATGCCATCAATTAACATCCGTCCGTAAAGATCCGCGCCAATGATCATTTCAATGGGATCTGATGAGAAGGGAGTGTCATCCGCGAGATCAAGATCGGTTAAATGTGCGAGTTTGAAATTGCCGTTTATTGGCGGCGGTAAATAAGTCGTTAACTTGTTTACTATTAACGCGGTCATGGAATATGCTGGTCCTGCTCGTTTACATGGTGTTAGCCGGACCATCGTGGACGCTTTGCACGTGGTTTCGTTATCACCTACGCCGGTAATGGAAATAGAGACGCGATCGCGCGGCGTTTTTAGGCGTTGGGCTAAATTTTCGGTGATCAAGGACGCGACAGACCCCTGATCAAGGTGGACCCGAATTCGTTGAGTTCGGCCGTTAGAAGAGTGTATGTTGACTCTCGCGGTGGCTAAGAGGACACGCAAAGGTGCTGTTGTGGTTCGCGTAACAGACAAAGACGGTACATTTGTTGACGTATTCACTTCGTTATCGTTTGCGGAAACGGTTGAAACATCGGTCGCGAGGGGATTTGAAACGACGTTCGCGTTATTAAAATGTAACAATGTATGATGTCGCTTGCGACATTTCTGACACGAATAAATACTCTTACAATCTCTCTGTTGATGTTGCGTACTAAGGCAGTTGATGCAACGCTTTCCTTTTTTAATGTAGTCAATGCGCTGGGATACCGTTTTTTCACGAAAGACCGGACATTGGTTAAGGCCGTGGTTCGCGCGACACAATGGGCAATTCGGACTATTGGACATTGTCGCATGCGATGGATAATGTTGCGATGGGTTTTGTTTAACAACTATCTTCCCGGTTGAGGATCCGGGTTTCGGAACGAGAATCGCTTCGAGAGATCGAATTCGCGATTCAAGAAAGGTATCGAGATCATCAAAACGGGGAAATTCGGTCGATGTTCCTAATTGCAGTTCCCAAGCACGACGGGAATTTCGGTCGAGGCAATTGACTATCAAACAAACTAAGATCTCGTTCCACTGGTCAACGGCGCAGCCTAACTTTTTTAACGCTTGAATGGCCATATTCGAACGGTCCCGGATATCGTTTAGCGCGGATTTTGACTCAACGTTAGTACTCGGTAAATTTAGCAACGCTTGGACATGCACCGTGATGAGCCGACGTTTATTTTCATAACGGCGAACAAGAAGATTCCACGCGATTTGAAAGTTACTATCGGTTACAGCGAGATTACGAATGATATCGAGCGGTTCGTTATTGACGCAAGAAAACAAATACTGTAATTTGGATACTTCTGATATCGCCTTGTTACCCACGATCATGGCTTGAAAGCGGTCGCGGAAACTCTCCCACTCGTCGAGGGCCCCGGAGAACGTAGGAAGATGCAGCTGAGGTAAACGCTCCACGGATGCTGCCTGCTGTTGGATGTTCTGATCCGGTTCTGCCTCTCCAGCGGGACGCTCCTGCCTTAGTTTCTCCTCGAGATGGTTAAGGATTTCCGCCATGAAATCGGAGGTGGATAAATATGCCTCGTGGGTCAGCATAAACTGCTGCGACAAGAAATATTCGTATTTCTTGTGATGATCGGGGGTGGCAATCGCCACGATTTGGCGATGAAGGCTTTGTGTTTCCTTGAACGCGTTCTCCAATTTGGCAATACGGTTGCGCACCGTTGCAATCGTGTAATTGGCCTTGCCAATCTTTTTAAAATTGTCCAGTGCGCGAAGGACGAAATACATCGCGTCTTGTTGTTGGTTTATGAGACTTTCTATTTCACTCATTTCGAACACACACGACAGAGTTTGTTTATCACACGTCGTCCCCAACGGTTGGCCTCGAGGTCGAAATCGTTTCTAACGGTAACTACTGGCTGCAGTTTTGAATTTTTCGCACTGATTTTTGCTCCGATCCGGCTCGAAGGACCAATGTTTCTTGACCACGGTATCCAACGAGTTTTCTCCAGTTGGCTAAGTGGTCAGTAATTAGCTGATTCTCTCCTATAAGAGGAGACGGAGCACAGGCGGTTGCAGGACAAAGTCATGAAAAGTTGGTAGATAATAAAAAACACTCAGTCGACAGTTTACACAATTATTTAATTCACGATTAACACTCACGACGGACACTGGACGACGATAACGAGAACAATAACTTGGATGATAAATCTGACTTGAGTCGGTTGAAAGATCGGATGAAAACAGCTAACGCGGTGACTATGCAAGGTTCACACGGTTAATGCCAGTTTAAAGTCAACCGGTAATTCGGATTGAACCTTTATTCCGGTTGATGGCGTGGCGGTAGGACTAATCCCGTGTGGGAGGGATTAGACGTGCCTGGGTTTATTATTCTTATGTCGGAACACTAGCGATAATCACTGCATAATATGGGTAATAATGCATGTTATATTGATAATAATATAAGTAATAAGTATAATTATTACAGTTCTGGCGATAATAACTGCAGTATGTGGGTAATAATGCATGTTATATTGATAATAATAACAGTAATAAGTATATTTATTATAGTTCTATCGATAATAACTGCATAATATGGGTAATAATGCATGTTATATTGATGATAATGAAAGTAGTAAGTATATTTAGTACAGTTCTATCGATAATAACTGCATAATATGGGTAATAATGCATGTTATATTGATAATAATAAAAGTAATAAGTATATTTATTATAGTTCTAGCGACTATAACTGCATAATATGGGTAATAATGCATGTTATATTGAGAATAATATAAGTAATGAGTATAATTATTACAGTTCTAGCGATAATCACTGCATTATATGGGTAATAATGCACGTTATATTGCTAATAATATAAGTAATAAGTATAATTATTACAGTTCTAGCGATAATAACTGCATTATATGGGTAATAATGCATGTTATATTGATAATAATATAAGTAATAAGTATAATTATTACAGTTCTAGCGATAATAACTGCATAATAGGGGTAATAATGCACGTTATATTGATAATATCGGGAGTAATAAGTATAATTATTATAGTTCTAGCGATAATACTAGCACAATATGGCTAATAATGCATGTTATATTGATAATATCGGGAGTAATAAGGATAATTATTATAGTTCTAGCGATAATAATAGTAAAATATGGCTGATAGTGCATGTTATATTGATAATAATAAGGGTAATAAGTACATTTATTACAGTTCTATCGATAATAACTGCATAATACGGGTAATAATGCATGTTATATTGATGATAATAAAAGTAGTAAGTACATTTATTATAGTTCTAGCGATAATAACTGCATAATATGGGTAATAATGCTTGTTATATTGATAATAATATAAGTAATGAGTATAATTATTACAGTTCTAGCGATAACAACTGCATTATATGGGTAATAATGCACGTTATATTGCTAATAATATAAGTAATAAGTATAATTATTACAGTTCCAGCGATAATAACTGCATTTTATGGGTAATAATGGATGTTATATTGATAATATCGGGAGTAATAAGTATATTTATTATAATTCTAGCGATAATAATAGTAAAATATGGCTAATAGTGCATGTTATATTGATAATAATAAAAGTAATAAGTATATTTATTACAGTTCTATCGATAATAACTGCATAATATGGGTAATAATGCATGTTATATTGATGATAATAAAAGTAATTTGTATATTTATTATACGTCTAGCGATAATAACTGCATAATATGGGTAATAATGCACGTTATATTGCTAATAATATAAGTAATAAGTATAATTATTATAGTTCTAGCGATAATAACTGCATTATATGGGTAATAATGGATGTTATATTGATAATATCGGGAGTAATAAGTATAATTATTACATTTTTAACGATAATACTAATAAAATATGGCTAAGAGTGCATGTTATATTCATAATAAAAAAGTAATAAGTGTATTTATTATTCTTCGATCGATAATAACTGCATAATATGGGTAATAATGCACGTTATATTGCTAATAATATAAGTAGTAAGTATATCTATTACAGTTCTAGCGATAATAACTGCATTATATGGGTAATAATGCATGTTATATTGATAATATTGGGAGTAATAAGTATAATTATTATAGTTCTAGCGATAAAAATAGTAAAATATGGCTAATAGTGCATGTTATATTGATAATAATAAAAGTAATAAGTATATTTATTACAGTTCTATCGATAATAACTGCATAATATGGTTAATAATGCATGTTATATTGATGCTAATAAAAGTAATACGTGTATTTATTATAGTTCTAGCGATAATAACTGCATAATATGGGTAATAATGCATGTTATATTGATAATATTGGGACTAATAAGTATAATTATTATAGTTCTAGCGATAATAATAGTAAAATATGGCTAATAGTGCATATTATATTGATAATAATAAAAGTAATAAGTACATTTATTATAGTTCTATCGATAATAACTGCATAATATGGGTAATAATGCATGTTATATTGATCATAATATAAGTAATAAGTATAATTATTACAGTTCTAGCGATAATAACTGCATTATATGGGTAATAATGGATGTTATATTGATAATATCGGGAGTAATAAGTATATTTATTATAGTTCTAGCGATAATAACTGCATAATATAGGTAATAATGCATGTTATATTGATAATAATAGAAGTAATAAGTATATTTATTATAGTTTAGCGATAATAACTGTATAATATGGGTAATAATGCATGTTATATTGATGATAATAAAAGTAATACGTATATTTATTATAGTTCCAGCGATAATAACTGCATAATATGGGTAATAATGCATGTTATATTGATAATAATATAAGTAATAAGTATACTTATTACAGTTCTAGCGATAATAACTGCATTATATGGGTAATAATGGATGTTATATTGATAATATCGGGAGTAATAAGTATAATTATTACATTTTTAACGATAATACTAATAAATTATGGCTAAGAGTGCATGTTATATTCATAATAAAAAAGTAATAAGTGTATTTATTATTCTTCTATCGATAATAACTGCATAATATGGGTAATAATGCACGTTATATTGCTAATAATATAAGTAATAAGTATATCTATTACAGTTCTAGCGATAATAACTGCATTATATGGGTAATAATGCATGTTATATTGATGATATCGGGAGTAATAAGTATAATTATTATAGTTCCAGCGATAATAATAGTACAATATGCCTAATAGTGCATGTTATATTGATAATAATATAAGTAACAAGTATACTTATTATAGATCCAGCGATAATAACTGCATTATATGGTTAAAAATGCATGTTATATTGATAATATTGGGAGTAATAAGTATAATTATTATAGTTCTAGCGATAATAATAGTACAATATGGCGAATAATGCACGTTATATTGATAATATCGGGAGTAATAAGTATAATTATTAAAGTTCTAGCGATAATAATAGTAAAATATGGCTAATAGTGCATGTTCTATTGATAATAATAAAAGTAATAAGTATATTTATTACAGTTCTATCGATAATAACTGCATAATATGGGTAATAATGCATGTTATATTGATGATAATAAAAGTAATACGTATATTTATTATAGTTCTAGCGATTATAACTGCATTATATGGGTAATAATGCATGTTATATTGATAATATCGGGAGTAATAAGTATAATTATTATAGTTCCAGCGATAATAATAGTACAATATGCCTAATAGTGCATGTTATATTGATAATAATATAAGTAACAAGTATACTTATTATAGATCCAGCGATAATAACTGCATTATATGGTTAAAAATGCATGTTATATTGATAATATTGGGAGTAATAAGTATAATTATTATAGTTCTAGCGATAATAATAGTACAATATGGCGAATAATGCACGTTATATTGATAATATCGGGAGTAATAAGTATAATTATTAAAGTTCTAGCGATAATAATAGTAAAATATGGCTAATAGTGCATGTTCTATTGATAATAATAAAAGTAATACGTATATTTATTATAGTTCTAGCGATAATAACTGCATAATATGGGTAATAATGCATGTTATATTGATAATAATATAAATAATAAGTATAATTATTACAGTTCTGGCGATAATAACTGCATTATATGGGCAATAATGCACGTTATATTGCTAATAATATAAGTAATAAGTATAATTATTACAGTTCTAGCGATAATAACTGCATTATATGGGTAATAATGCATGTTATATTGATAATAATAAAAGTAATAAGTATATTTATTACAGTTCTATCGATAATAACTGCATAATATGGGTAATGATGCATGTTATATTGATGATAATAAAAGTAATACGTATATTTATTATAGTTCTATCGATAATAACTGCATAATATGGGTAATAATGCATGTTAAATTGATGTTAATGAAAGTAGTAAGTATATTTAGTACAGTTCTATCGATAAGAACTGCATAATATGGGTAATAATGCATGTTATATTGATAATAGTAAAAGTAATAAGTATATTTATTATAGTTCTATGGATAATAACTGCATAATATGTGTAATAATGCATGTTATATTGATGATAATGAAAGTAGTAAGTATATTTATTACAGTTCTAGCGATAATAACTGCATTATATGGGTAATAATGCATGTTATATTGATAATAATAAAAGTAATAAGTATATTTATTATAGTTCTATGGATAATAACTGCATAATATGGGTAATAATGCATGTTATATTGGTGATAATGAAAGTAGTAAGTATATTTATTACAGATCTAGCGATAATAACTGCATTATATTGGTAATAATGCGTGTTATATTGATAATATTGGGAGTAATAAGTATAATTATTATAGTCCTAGCGATAATAATAGTAAAATATGGCTAATAGTGCATGTTATATTGATAATAATAAAAGTAATAAGTATATTTATTACAGTTCTATCGATAATAACTGCATAATATGGGTAATAATGCATGTTATATTGATGATAATAAAAGTAATACGTATATTTATTATAGTTCTAGCGATTATAACTGCATTATATGGGTAATAATGCATGTTATATTGATAATATCGGGAGTAATAAGTATAATTATTATAGTTCCAGCGATAATAATAGTACAATATGCCTAATAGTGCATGTTATATTGATAATAATATAAGTAACAAGTATACTTATTATAGATCCAGCGATAATAACTGCATTATATGGTTAAAAATGCATGTTATATTGATAATATTGGGAGTAATAAGTATAATTATTATAGTTCTAGCGATAATAATAGTACAATATGGCGAATAATGCACGTTATATTGATAATATCGGGAGTAATAAGTATAATTATTAAAGTTCTAGCGATAATAATAGTAAAATATGGCTAATAGTGCATGTTCTATTGATAATAATAAAAGTAATAAGTATATGTATTACAGTTCTATCGATAATAACTGCATAATATGGGTAATGATGCATGTTATATTGATGATAATAAAAGTAATACGTATATTTATTATAGTTCTAGCGATAATAACTGCATAATATGGGTAATAATGCATGTTATATTGATAATAATATAAATAATAAGTATAATTATTACAGTTCTGGCGATAATAACTGCATTATATGGGCAATAATGCACGTTATATTGCTAATAATATAAGTAATAAGTATAATTATTACAGTTCTAGCGATAATAACTGCATTATATGGGTAATAATGCATGTTATATTGATAATAATATAAGTAATAAGTATAATTATTACAGTTCTGGCGATAATAACTGCATTATATGGGTAATAATGCACGTTATATTGCTAATAATATAAGCAATAAGTATAATTATTATAATACTAGCGATAATAATAGTAAAATATGGCTAATAGTGCATGTTATATTGATAATAATAATAGTAATAAGTATATTTATTACAGTTCTATCGATAATAACTGCATAATATGGGTAATAATGCATGTCATATTGATGATAATAAAAGTAATACGTATATTTATTATAGTTCTATCGATAATAACTGCATAATATGGGTAATAATGCATGTCATATTGATGATAATAAAAGTAATACGTATATTTATTATAGTTCTAGCGATTATAACTGCATTATATGGGTAATAATGCATGTTATATTGATAATATCGGGAGTAATAAGTATAATTATTATAGTTCCAGCGATAATAATAGTACAATATGCCTAATAGTGCATGTTATATTGATAATAATAAAAGTAATAAGTATAATTATTATAGTTCTAGCGATAATAATAGTAAAATATGGCTAATAGTGCATGTTATATTGATAATGATAAAAGTAATAAGTATATGTATTACAGTTCTATCGATAATAACTGCATAATATGGGTAATTATGCATGTTATATTGATGATAATAAAAGTAGTAAGTACATTTATTATAGTTCTAGCGATAATAACTGCATAATATGGGTAATAATGCATGTTATATTGATAATAATATAAGTAATGAGTATAATTATTACAGTTCTAGCGATAACAACTGCATTATATGGGTAATAATGCACGTTATATTGCTAATAATATAAGTAATAAGTATAATTATTACAGTTCTGGCGATAATAACTGCATTATATGGGTAATAATGCACGTTATATTGCCAATAATATAAGTAATAAGTATGATTATTACAGTTCTAGCGATAATAACTGCATTATATGGCTACTAATGCATGTTATATTGATAATAATAGAAGTAATAAGTATAATTATTACAGTTCTAGCGATAATAACTGCATAATATGGGTAATAATGCGCGTTATACTGCTAACAATATAAGTAATAAGTATAATTATTACAGTTCTAGCGATAATAACTGCATTATATGGGTAATAATGCATGTTATATTGATAATATCGGGAGTAATAAGTATAATTATTACAGTTCTGGCGATAATAACTGCATTATATGGGTAACAACGCACGTTATATTGCTAATAATATAAGTAATAAGTATAATTATTATAGTTCTGGCGATAATAATAGTAAAATATCGCTAATAGTGCATGTTATATTGATAATAATAAAAGTAATAAGTATATTTATTACAGTTCTATCGATAATAACTGCATAATATGGGTAATGATGCATGTTATATTGATGATAATAAAAGTAATACGTATATTTATTATAGTTCTATCGATAATAACTGCATAATATGGGTAATAATGCATGTTAAATTGATGTTAATGAAAGTAGTAAGTATATTTAGTACAGTTCTATCGATAAGAACTGCATAATATGGGTAATAATGCATGTTATATTGATAATAGTAAAAGTAATAAGTATATTTATTATAGTTCTATGGATAATAACTGCATAATATGGGTAATAATGCATGTTATATTGATGATAATGAAAGTAGTAAGTATATTTATTACAGTTCTAGCGATAATAACTGCATTATATGGGTAATAATGCATGTTATATTGATAATAATAAAAGTAATAAGTATATTTATTATAGTTCTATGGATAATAACTGCATAATATGGGTAATAATGCATGTTATATTGGCGATAATGAAAGTAGTAAGTATATTTATTACAGATCTAGCGATAATAACTGCATTATATTGGTAATAATGCGTGTTATATTGATAATATTGGGAGTAATAAGTATAATTATTATAGTCCTAGCGATAATAATAGTAAAATATGGCTAATAGTGCATGTTATATTGATAATAATAAAAGTAATAAGTATATTTATTACAGTTCTATCGATAATAACTGCATAATATGGGTAATAATGCATGTTATATTGATGATAATAAAAGTAATACGTATATTTATTATAGTTCTAGCGATTATAACTGCATTATATGGGTAATAATGCATGTTATATTGATAATATCGGGAGTAATAAGTATAATTATTATAGTTCCAGCGATAATAATAGTACAATATGCCTAATAGTGCATGTTATATTGATAATAATATAAGTAACAAGTATACTTATTATAGATCCAGCGATAATAACTGCATTATATGGTTAAAAATGCATGTTATATTGATAATATTGGGAGTAATAAGTATAATTATTATAGTTCTAGCGATAATAATAGTACAATATGGCGAATAATGCACGTTATATTGATAATATCGGGAGTAATAAGTATAATTATTAAAGTTCTAGCGATAATAATAGTAAAATATGGCTAATAGTGCATGTTATATTGATAATAATAAAAGTAATAAGTATATTTATTACAGTTCTATCGATAATAACTGCATAATATGAGTAATAATGCATGTTATATTGATAATAATAGAAGTAATAAGTATATTTATTATAGTTTAGCGATAATAACTGCATAATATGGGTAATAATGCATGTTATATTGATGATAATAAAAGTAATACGTATATTTATTATAGTTCCAGCGATAATAACTGCATAATATGGGTAATAATGCATGCTATATTGATAATAATATAAGTAATAAGTATACTTATTACAGTTCTAGCGATAATATCTGCATTATATGGGTAATAATGGATGTTATATTGATAATGTCGGGAGTAATAAATATATTTATTATAGTTGTAGCGATAATAACTGCAAAATATGGGTAATAATGCATGTTATATTGATAATATTGGGAGTAATAAGTATAATTATTATAGTTCTAGCGATAATAATAGCAAAATATGGCTAATAGTGCATGTTATATTGATAATAATAAAAGTAATAAGTATATTTATTACAGTTCTATCGATAATAACTGCATAATATGGGTAATGATGCATGTTATATTGATGATAATAAAAGTAATACGTATATTTATTATAGTTCTATCGATAATAACTGCATAATATGGGTAATAATGCATGTTAAATTGATGTTAATGAAAGTAGTAAGTATATTTAGTACAGTTCTATCGATAAGAACTGCATAATATGGGTAATAATGCATGTTATATTGATAATAGTAAAAGTAATAAGTATATTTATTATAGTTCTATGGATAATAACTGCATAATATGGGTAATAATGCATGTTATATTGATGATAATGAAAGTAGTAAGTATATTTATTACAGTTCTAGCGATAATAACTGCATTATATGGGTAATAATGCATGTTATATTGATAATAATAAAAGTAATAAGTATATTTATTATAGTTCTATGGATAATAACTGCATAATATGGGTAATAATGCATGTTATATTGGCGATAATGAAAGTAGTAAGTATATTTATTACAGATCTAGCGATAATAACTGCATTATATTGGTAATAATGCGTGTTATATTGATAATATTGGGAGTAATAAGTATAATTATTATAGTCCTAGCGATAATAATAGTAAAATATGGCTAATAGTGCATGTTATATTGATAATAATAAAAGTAATAAGTATATTTATTACAGTTCTATCGATAATAACTGCATAATATGGGTAATAATGCATGTTATATTGATGATAATAAAAGTAATACGTATATTTATTATAGTTCTAGCGATTATAACTGCATTATATGGGTAATAATGCATGTTATATTGATAATATCGGGAGTAATAAGTATAATTATTATAGTTCCAGCGATAATAATAGTACAATATGCCTAATAGTGCATGTTATATTGATAATAATATAAGTAACAAGTATACTTATTATAGATCCAGCGATAATAACTGCATTATATGGTTAAAAATGCATGTTATATTGATAATATTGGGAGTAATAAGTATAATTATTATAGTTCTAGCGATAATAATAGTACAATATGGCGAATAATGCACGTTATATTGATAATATCGGGAGTAATAAGTATAATTATTAAAGTTCTAGCGATAATAATAGTAAAATATGGCTAATAGTGCATGTTATATTGATAATAATAAAAGTAATAAGTATATTTATTACAGTTCTATCGATAATAACTGCATAATATGAGTAATAATGCATGTTATATTGATAATAATAGAAGTAATAAGTATATTTATTATAGTTTAGCGATAATAACTGCATAATATGGGTAATAATGCATGTTATATTGATGATAATAAAAGTAATACGTATATTTATTATAGTTCCAGCGATAATAACTGCATAATATGGGTAATAATGCATGCTATATTGATAATAATATAAGTAATAAGTATACTTATTACAGTTCTAGCGATAATATCTGCATTATATGGGTAATAATGGATGTTATATTGATAATGTCGGGAGTAATAAATATATTTATTATAGTTGTAGCGATAATAACTGCAAAATATGGGTAATAATGCATGTTATATTGATAATATTGGGAGTAATAAGTATAATTATTATAGTTCTAGCGATAATAATAGCAAAATATGGCTAATAGTGCATGTTATATTGATAATAATAAAAGTAATAAGTATATTTATTACAGTTCTATCGATAATAACTGCATAATATGGGTAATAATGCATGTTATATTGATAATATTGGGAGTAATAAGTATAATTATTATAGTTCTAGCGATAATAATAGCAAAATATGGCTAATAGTGCATGTTATATTGATAATAATAAAAGTAATAAGTATATTTATAACAGTTCTATCGATAATAACTGCATAATATGGGTAATAATGCATGTTATATTGATGATAACAAAAGTAATACGTATATTTATTATAGTTCTAGCGATAATATCTGCATCATATGGGTAATAATGCATGTTATATTGATGATAATAAAAGTAGTAAGTACATTTATTATAGTTCTAGCGATAATAACTGCATAATATGGGTAATAATGCATGTTATATTGATAATAATATAAGTAATGAGTATAATTATTACAGTTCTAGCGATAACAACTGCATTATATGGGTAATAATGCACGTTATATTGCTAATAATATAAGTAATAAGTATAATTATTACAGTTCTGGCGATAATAACTGCATTATATGGGTAATAATGCACGTTATATTGCCAATAATATAAGTAATAAGTATGATTATTACAGTTCTAGCGATAATAACTGCATTATATGGCTACTAATGCATGTTATATTGATAATAATATAAGTGATAAGTATAATTATTACAGTTCTAGCGATAATCACTGCATAATATGGGTAATAATGCATGTTATATTGATAATAATATAAGTAATAAGTATAATTATTACAGTTCTGGCGATAATAACTGCAGTATGTGGGTAATAATGCATGTTATATTGATAATAATAACAGTAATAAGTATATTTATTATAGTTCTATCGATAATAACTGCATAATATGGGTAATAATGCATGTTATATTGATGATAATGAAAGTAGTAAGTATATTTAGTACAGTTCTATCGATAATAACTGCATAATATGGGTAATAATGCATGTTATATTGATAATAATAAAAGTAATAAGTATATTTATTATAGTTCTAGCGACTATAACTGCATAATATGGGTAATAATGCATGTTATATTGAGAATAATATAAGTAATGAGTATAATTATTACAGTTCTAGCGATAATCACTGCATTATATGGGTAATAATGCACGTTATATTGCTAATAATATAAGTAATAAGTATAATTATTACAGTTCTAGCGATAATAACTGCATTATATGGGTAATAATGCATGTTATATTGATAATAATATAAGTAATAAGTATAATTATTACAGTTCTAGCGATAATAACTGCATAATAGGGGTAATAATGCACGTTATATTGATAATATCGGGAGTAATAAGTATAATTATTATAGTTCTAGCGATAATACTAGCACAATATGGCTAATAATGCATGTTATATTGATAATATCGGGAGTAATAAGGATAATTATTATAGTTCTAGCGATAATAATAGTAAAATATGGCTGATAGTGCATGTTATATTGATAATAATAAGGGTAATAAGTACATTTATTACAGTTCTATCGATAATAACTGCATAATACGGGTAATAATGCATGTTATATTGATGATAATAAAAGTAGTAAGTACATTTATTATAGTTCTAGCGATAATAACTGCATAATATGGGTAATAATGCTTGTTATATTGATAATAATATAAGTAATGAGTATAATTATTACAGTTCTAGCGATAACAACTGCATTATATGGGTAATAATGCACGTTATATTGCTAATAATATAAGTAATAAGTATAATTATTACAGTTCCAGCGATAATAACTGCATTATATGGGTAATAATGGATGTTATATTGATAATATCGGGAGTAATAAGTATATTTATTATAATTCTAGCGATAATAATAGTAAAATATGGCTAATAGTGCATGTTATATTGATAATAATAAAAGTAATAAGTATATTTATTACAGTTCTATCGATAATAACTGCATAATATGGGTAATAATGCATGTTATATTGATGATAATAAAAGTAATTTGTATATTTATTATACGTCTAGCGATAATAACTGCATAATATGGGTAATAATGCACGTTATATTGCTAATAATATAAGTAATAAGTATAATTATTATAGTTCTAGCGATAATAACTGCATTATATGGGTAATAATGGATGTTATATTGATAATATCGGGAGTAATAAGTATAATTATTACATTTTTAACGATAATACTAATAAAATATGGCTAAGAGTGCATGTTATATTCATAATAAAAAAGTAATAAGTGTATTTATTATTCTTCGATCGATAATAACTGCATAATATGTGTAATAATGCACGTTATATTGCTAACAATATAAGTAATAAGTATAATTATTACAGTTCTAGCGATAATAACTGCATTATATGGGTAATAATGCATGTTATATTGATAATATCGGGAGTAATAAGTATAATTATTATAGTTCTAGCGATAATAATAGTAAAATATGGGTAATAGTGCATGTTATATTGATAATAATGAAAGTAATAAGTATATTTATTACAGTTCTATCGATAATAACTGCATAATATGGGTAATAATGCATGTTATATTGATGATAATGAAAGCTGTAAGTATATTTATTACAGCTCTAGCGATAATAACTGCATTATATGCGTAATAATGCATGTTATATTGATAATATCGGGAGTAATAAGTATAATTATTATAGTTCTAGCGATAATAATAGTACAATATGGATAATGGTGCATGTTCTATTGATAATAATAAAAGTAATAAGTATATTTATTACAGTTCTATCGATAATAACTGCATAATATGGGTAATGATGCATGTTATATTGATGATAATAAAAGTAATACGTATATTTATTATAGTTCTAGCGATAATAACTGCATAATATGGGCAAAAATGCATGTTATATTGATAATAATATAAATAATAAGTATAATTATTACAGTTCTGGCGATAATAACTGCATTATATGGGTAATAATGCACGCTATATTGCTAATAATATAAGTAATAAGTATAATTATTACAGTTCTATCGATAATAACTGCATAATATGGGTAATAATGCATGTTATATTGATAATAATATAAGTAATAAGTATAATTATTACAGTTCTAGCGATAATAACTGCATAATAGGGGTAATAATGCACGTTATATTGATAATATTGGGAGTAATAAGTATAATTATTATAGTCCCAGCGATAGTAATAGTAAAATATGGCTAATAGTGCATGTTCTATTGATAATAATAAAAGTAATAAGTATATTTATTACAGTTCTATCGATAATAACTGCATAATATGGGTAATGATGCATGTTATATTGATGATAATAAAAGTAATACGTATTTTTATTATAGTTCTAGCGATAATAACTGCATAATATGGGTAATAATGCATGTTATATTGATAATAATATAAATAATAAGTATAATTATTACAGTTCTGGCGATAATAACTGCATTATATGTGTAATAATGCACGTTATATTGCTAATAATATAAGTAATAAGTATAATTATTATAGTTCTAGCGATAATAATAGTACAATATGGATAATGGTGCATGTTCTATTGATAATAATAAAAGTAATAAGTATATTTATTACAGTTCTATCGATAATAACTGCATAATATGGGTAATGATGCATGTTATATTGATGATAATAAAAGTAATACGTATATTTATTATAGTTCTAGCGATAATAACTGCATAATATGGGTAATAATGCATGTTATATTGATAATAATATAAATAATAAGTATAATTATTACAGTTCTGGCGATAATAACTGCATTATATGGGTAATAATGCACGTTATATTGCTAATAATATAAGCAATAAGTATTATTATTATAATACTAGCGATAATAATAGTAAAATATGGATAATAGTGCATGTTATATTGATAATAATAAAAGTAATAAGTATAATTATTATAGTTCTAGCGATAATAACAGTAAAATATGGCTAATAGTGCATGTTATATTGATAATGATAAAAGTAATAAGTATATGTATTACAGTTCTATCGATAATAACTGCATAATATGGGTAATGATGCATGTTATATTGATGATAATAAAAGTAATACGTATATTTATTATAGTTCTAGCGATAATAACTGCATAATATGGGTAATAATGCAAGTTATATTGATAATAACATAAGTAATAAGTATAATTATTACAGTTCTGGCGATAATAACTGCATTATATGGGTAATAATGCAAGTTATATTGCCAATAATATAAGTAATAAGTATAATTATTACAGTTCTAGCGATAATAACTGCATTATATGGCTAATAATGCATGTTATATTGATAATATCGGGAGTAATAAGTATAATTATTATAGTTCTAGCGATAATAATAGTACAATATGGCTAATAATGCATGTTATATTGATAATATCGGGAGTAATAAGTATAATTGTTATAGTTCTAGCGATAATAATAGTAAAATATGGCTAATAGTGCATGTTATATTGATAATAATAAAAGTAATAAGTATATTTATTACAGTTCTATCGATAACAACTGCATAATATGGGTAATAATGCATGTTATATTGATGATAATAAAAGTAATACGTATATTTATTATAGTTCTAGCGATAATAACTGCATAATATGGGTAATAATGCATGTTATATTGATAATAGTATAAGTAATAAGTATAATTATTAGAGTTCTGGCGATAATAACTGCATTATATGGGTAATAATGCACGTTATATTGCTAATAATATAAGCAATAAGTATAATTATTATAATTCTAGCGATAATAATAGTAAAATATGGATAATAGTGCATGTTATATTGATAATAATAAAAGTAATAAGTATATTTATTATATTTCTATCGATAATAACCGCATAATATGGGTAATAATGCATGTTATATTGATGATAATAAAAGTAGTAACTATATTTATTATAGTTCTAGCGATTATAACTGCATAATATGGGTAATAATGCATGTTACATTGAGAATAATATAAGTAATAAGTATAATTATTACAGTTCTAGCGATAATAATAGTACAATATGGCGAATAATGCACGTTATATTGATAATATCGGGAGTAGTAAGTATAAGTATTATAGTTCTTGCGATAATAATAGTAAAATATGGCTAATAGTGCATGTTATATTGATAATAATAAAAGTAATAAGTATATTTATTACAGTTCTATCGATGATAACTGCATAATATGGGTAATAATGCATGTTATATTGATAATAATATAAGTAATAAGTATAATTATTACAGTTCTGGCGATATTAACTGCAGTATATGGGTAATAATGCATGTTATATTGATAATAATAAAAGTAATAAGTATATTTATTATAGTTCTATCGATAATAACTGCATAATATGGGTAATAATGCATGTTATATTGATGATAATGAAAGTAGTAAGTATATTTAGTACAGTTCTATCGATAATAACTGCATAATATGGGTAATAATGCATGTTATATTGATAATAATAAAAGTAATAAGTATATTTATTATAGTTCTATGGATAATAACTGCATAATGTGGGTAATAATGCATGTTATATTGATGATAATGAAAGTAGTAAGTATATGTATTACAGTTCTAGCGATAATAACTGCATTATATGGGTAATAATGCATGTTATATTGATAATATTGGGAGTAATAAGTATAATTATTATAGTCCTAGCGATAATAATAGTAAAATATGGCTAATAGTGCATGTTCTATTGATAATAATAAAAGTAATAAGTATATGTATTACAGTTCTATCGATAATAACTGCATAATATGGGTAATGATGCATGTTATATTGATGATAATAAAAGTAATACGTATATTTATTATAGTTCTAGCGATAGTAACTGCATAATATGGGTAATAATGCATGTTATATTGATAATAATATAAGTAATAAGTATAATTATTACAGTTCTAGCGATAATAACTGCATAATATGGGTAATAATGCACGTTATATTGCTAACAATATAAGTAATAAGTATAATTATTACAGTTCTAGCGATAATAACTGCATTATATGGGTAATAATGCATGTTATATTGATAATATCGGGAGTAATAAGTATAATTATTATAGTTCTAGCGATAATAATAGTACAATATGACTAATAATGCATGTTATATTGATAATATCGGGAGTAATAAGTATAATTGTTATAGTTCTAGCGATAATAATAGTAAAATATGGCTAATAGTGCATGTTATATTGATAATAATAAAAGTAATAAGTATATTTATTACAGTTCTATCGATAATAACTGCATAATATGGGTATTAATGCATGTTATATTGATGATAATAAAAGTAATACGTATATTTATTATAGTTCTAGCGATAATAACTGCATAATATGGGTAATAATGCATGTTATATTGATAATAGTATAAGTAATAAGTATAATTATTACAGTTCTGGCGATAATAACTGCATTATATGGGTAATAATGCACGTTATATTGCTAATAATATAAGTAATAGGTATAATTATTATAATTCTAGCGATAATAATAGTAAAATATGGCTAATAGTGCATGTTATATTGATAATAATAAATGTAATAAGTATATTTATTATAGTTCTATCGATAATAACTGCATAATATGGGTAATAATGCATGTTATATTGATGATAATAAAAGTAGTAACTATATTTATTATAGTTCTAGCGATTATAACTGCATAATATGGGTAATAATGCATGTTATATTGAGAATAATATAAGTAATAAGTATAATTATTACAGTTCTAGCGATAATAACTGCATTATTTGGGTAATAATGGATGTTATATTGATAATATCGGGAGTAATAAGTACAATTATTACAGTTCCAGCGATAATAATAGTACAATATGCCTAATAGTGCATGTTATATTGATAATAATAAAAGTAATAAGTATAATTATTATAGTTCTAGCGATAATAATAGTAAAATATGGCTAAGAGTGCCTGTTATATTGATAATAATAAAAGTAATAAGTATATTTATTATACTTCTATCGATAATAACTGCATAATATGGGTAATAATGCATGTTATATTGAAAATAATAAAAGTAATAAGTATAATTATTACAGTTCTAGCGATAATAACTGCATTATATGGGTAATAATGCATGTTATATTGATAATAATATAAGTAATAAGTATAATTATTACAGTTCTGGCGATAATAACTGCATTATATGGGTAATAATGCACGTTATATTGCTAATAATATAAGCAATAAGTATAATTGTTATAATACTAGCGATAATAATAGTAAAATATGGATAATAGTGCATGTTATATTGATAATAATAAAAGTAATAAGTATATTTATTACAGTTCTATCGATAATAACTGCATAATATGGGTAATAATGCATGTTATATTGATGATAATAAAAGTAATACGTATATTTATTATAGTTCTAGCGATTATAACTGCATTATATGGGTAATAATGCATGTTATATTGATAATATCGGGAGTAATAAGTATAATTATTATAGTTCCAGCGATAATAATAGTACAATATGCCTAATAGTGCATGTTATATTGATAATAATAAAAGTAATAAGTATATGTATTACAGTTCTATCGATAATAACTGCATAATATGGGTAATAATGCATGTTATATTGATGATAATATAAGTAATAAGTATAATTATTACAGTTCTGGCGATAATAGCTGCATTATATGGGTAATAACGCACGTTATATTGCTAATAATATAAGTAATAAGTATAATTATTATAGTTCTAGCGATAATAATAGTAAAATATGGCTAATAGTGCATGTTATATTGATAATAATAACAGTAATAAGTATATTTATTACAGTTCTATCGATAATAACTGCATAATATGGGTAATGATGCATGTTATATTGATGATAATAAAAGTAATACGTATATTTATTATAGTTCTAGCGATAATAACTGCATAATATGGGTAATAATGCATGTTATATTGATAATAATATAAATAATAATTATAATTATTACAGTTCTGGCGATAATAACTGCATTATATGGGCAATAATGCACGTTATATTGCTAATAATATAAGTAATAAGTATAATTATTACAGTTCTAGCGATAATAACTGCATTATATGGGTAATAATGCATGTTATATTGATAATAATATAAGTAATAAGTATAATTATTACAGTTCTGGCGATAATAACTGCATTATATGGGTAATAATGCACGTTATATTGCGAATAATATAAGCAATAAGTATAATTATTACAATACTAGCGATAATAATAGTAAAATATGCATAATAGTGCATGTTATATTGATAATAATAAAAGTAATAAGTATATTTATTACAGTTCTATCGATAATAACTGCATAATATGGGTAATAATGCATGTTATATTGATGATAATAAAAGTAATACGTATATTTATTATAGTTCTAGCGATTATAACTGCATTATATGGGTAATAATGCATGTTATATTGATAATATCGGGAGTAATAAGTATAATTATTATAGTTCCAGCGATAATAATAGTACAATATGCCTAATAGTGCATGTTATATAGATAATAATAAAAGTAATAAGTATATGTATTACAGTTCTATCGATAATAACTGCATAATATGGGTAATGATGCATGTTATATTGATGATAATAAAAGTAATACGTATATTTATTATAGTTCTAGCGATAATAACTGCATAATATGGGTAATAATGCATGTTATATTGATAATAATATAAATAATAAGTATAATTATTACAGTTCTGGCGATAATAACTGCATTATATGGGTAATAATACACGTTATATTGCTAATAATATAAGTAATAAGTATAATTATTACAGTTCTAGCGATAATAACTGCATTATATGGGTAATAATGCATGTTATATTGATAATAATATAAGTAATAAGTATAATTATTACAGTTCTAGCGATAATAACTGCATTATATGGGTCGTAATGCATGTTATATTGATAATATTGGGAGTAATAAGTATAATTATTATAGTCCTAGCGATAGTAATAGTAAAATATGGCTAATAGTGCATGTTCTATTGATAATAATAAAAGTAATAAGTATATTTATTACAGTTCTATCGATAATAACTGCGTAATATGGGTAATAATGCATGTTCTAGTGATAATAATAAAAGTAATAAGTATATGTATTACAGTTCTATCGATAATAACTGCATAATATGGGTAATAATGCATGTTATATTGATGATAATAAAAGTAATACGTATATTTATTATAGTTCTAGCGATAATAACTGCATAATATGGGTAATAATGCATGTTATATTGATGATAATGAAAGTAGTAAATATATTTATTACAGTTCTAGCGATAATAACTGCATTATATGGGTAATAATGCATGTTATATTGATAATATTGGGAGTCATAAGTATAATTATTATAGTCCTAGCGATAATAATAGTAAAATATGGCTAATAGTGCATGTTCTATTGATAATAATAAAAGTAATAAGTATATGTATTACAGTTCTATCGATAATAACTGCATAATATGGGTAATGATGCATGTTATATTGATGATAATAAAAGTAATACGTATATTTATTATAGTTCTAGCGATAATAACTGCATAATACGGGTAATAATGCATGTTATATTGATAATAATATAAGTAATAAGTATAATTATTACAGTTCCAGGGATAATAACTGCATAATATGGGTAATAATGCATGTTATATTGATAATAATAAAAGTAATAAGTATATTTATTATAGTTCTAGCGATTATAACTGCATAATATGGGTTATAATGCATGTTATATTGAGAATAATATAAGTAATAAGTATAATTATTACAGTTCTAGCGATAATAACTGCATTATCGGGGTAATAATGCATGTTATATTGATAATAATATAAGTAGTAAGTATAATTATTACAGTTCTAGCGATAATAACTGCATAATATTGGTAATAATGCATGTTATATTGATGATAATAAAAGTAGTACGTATATTTATTATAGTTCTAGCAATAATAACTGCATAACATGGGTAATAATGCATGTTATATTGATAATAATATAAGTAATAAGTATAATTATTACAGTTCTAGCCATAATAACTGCATAATATGGGTAATAATGCATGTTATATTGATAATAATGAAAGTAATAAGTATATTTATTACAGTTCTATCGATAATAACTGCATAATGTTGGTAATAATGCATGTCTTATTGATGATAATAAAAGTAGTACGTATATTTATTATAGTTCTAGCGATAATAACTGCATAACATGGGTAATAATGCATGTCATATTGATAATAATATAAGTAATAAGTATAATTATTACAGTTCTAGCGATAATAACTGCATAATATGGGTAATAATGCATGTTATATTGATAATAATAAAAGTAATAAGTATATTTATTACAGTTCTATCGCTAATAACTGCATAATGTTGGTAATAATGCATGTTTTATTGATGATAATAAAAGTAATACGTATATATATTATAGATCTATCGATAATAACTGCATAATATGGGTAATAATGCATTATATATTGCTAATAATATAAGTAATAAGTATAATTATTACAGTTCTAGCGATAATAACTGCATTATATGGGTAATAATGCACGTTATATTGATAATATCGGGAGTAATAAGTATAATTATTATAGTTCTAGCGATAATAATAGTACAATATGGATAATAGTGCATGTTATATTGATAATAATAAAAGTAATGAGTATATTTATTACAGTTCTATCGATAATAACTGCATAATATGGGTAATAATGCATGTTATATTGATAATAATATAAGTAATAAGTATAATTATTACAGTTCTAGCGATAATAACTGCATAATATGGGCAATAATGCATGTTATATTGATAATAATAATAGTAATAAGTATATTTATTATAGTTCTATCGATAATAATAGTAAAATATGGGTAATAGTGCATGTTATATTGATAATAATATAAGTAATAAGTATAATTATTACAGTTCTAGCGATAATAACTGCATTATATGGGTCATAATGCATGTTATATTGATAATATTGGGAGTAATAAGTATAATTATTATAGTCCTAGCGATAGTAATAGTAAAATATGGCTAATAGTTCATGTTCTATTGATAATAATAAAAGTAATAAGTATATTTATTACAGTTCTATCGATAATAACTGCATAATATGGGTAATGATGCATGTTATATTGATGATAATAAAAGTAATACGTATATTTATTATAGTTCTAGCGATAATAACTGCATAATATGGGTAATAATGCATGTTATATTGATAATAATATAAATAATAAGTATAATTATTACAGTTCTGGCGATAATAACTGCATTATATGGGTAATAATGCACGCTATATTGCTAATAATATAAGTAATAAGTATAATTATTACAGTTCTATTGATAATAACTGCATAATATGGGTAATAATGCATGTTATATTGATAATAATATAAGTAATAAGTATAATTATTACAGTTGTAGCGATAATAACTGCATTATATGGGTAATAATGCATGTTATATTGATAATAATATAAGTAATAAGTATAAATATTACAGTTCTAGCGATAATAACTGCATAATATGGGTAATAATGCACGTTACACTGCTAATAATATAAGTAATAAGTATAATTATTACAGTTCTGGTGATAATAACTGCATTATATGGGTAATAATGCATGTTATATTGATAATATCGGGAGTAATAAGTATAATTTTTATAGTTCTAGCGGTAATAATAGTAAAATATGGCTAATAGTGCATGTTATATTGATAATAATAAAAGTAATAAGTATATTTATTATAGTTCTAGCGATTATAACTGCATAATATAAGTTATAATGCATGTTATATTGAGAATAATATAAGTAATAAGTATAATTATTACAGTTCTAGCGATAATAACTGCATTATATGGGTAATAATGCATGTTATATTGATAATAATATAAGTAGTAAGTATAATTATTAGAGTTCTAGCGATAATAACTGCATAATATGGGTAATAATGCATGTTATATTCATAATAATAATAGTAATAAGTATATTTATTATAGTTCTATCGATAATAACTGCATAATATGGGTAATAATGCATGTTATAATGATGATAATGAAAGCTGTAAGTATATTTATTACAGCTCTAGCGATAATAACTGCATTATATGCGTAATAATGCATGTTATATTGATAATATCGGGAGTAATAAGTATAATTATTATATTTCTAGCGATAATAATAGTAAAATATGGGTAATAGTGCATGTTATATTGATAATAATAAAAGTAATAAGTATATTTATTACAGTTCTACCGATAATAACTGCATAATATGGGTAATAATGCATGTTATATTGATGATAATATAAGTAATAAGTATAATTATTACAGTTCTGGCGATAATAGCTGCATTATATGGGTAATAACGCACGTTATATTGCTAATAATATAAGTAATAAGTATAATTATTATAGTTCTAGCGATAATAATAGTAAAATATGGCTAATAGTGCATGTTATATTGATAATAATAACAGTAATAAGTATATTTATTACAGTTCTATCGATAATAACTGCATAATATGGGTAATGATGCATGTTATATTGATGATAATAAAAGTAATACGTATATTTATTATAGTTCTAGCGATAATAACTGCATAATATGGGTAATAATGCATGTTATATTGATAATAATATAAATAATAATTATAATTATTACAGTTCTGGCGATAATAACTGCATTATATGGGCAATAATGCACGTTATATTGCTAATAATATAAGTAATAAGTATAATTATTACAGTTCTAGCGATAATAACTGCATTATATGGGTAATAATGCATGTTATATTGATAATAATATAAGTAATAAGTATAATTATTACAGTTCTGGCGATAATAACTGCATTATATGGGTAATAATGCACGTTATATTGCGAATAATATAAGCAATAAGTATAATTATTACAATACTAGCGATAATAATAGTAAAATATGCATAATAGTGCATGTTATATTGATAATAATAAAAGTAATAAGTATATTTATTACAGTTCTATCGATAATAACTGCATAATATGGGTAATAATGCATGTTATATTGATGATAATAAAAGTAATACGTATATTTATTATAGTTCTAGCGATTATAACTGCATTATATGGGTAATAATGCATGTTATATTGATAATATCGGGAGTAATAAGTATAATTATTATAGTTCCAGCGATAATAATAGTACAATATGCCTAATAGTGCATGTTATATAGATAATAATAAAAGTAATAAGTATATGTATTACAGTTCTATCGATAATAACTGCATAATATGGGTAATGATGCATGTTATATTGATGATAATAAAAGTAATACGTATATTTATTATAGTTCTAGCGATAATAACTGCATAATATGGGTAATAATGCATGTTATATTGATAATAATATAAATAATAAGTATAATTATTACAGTTCTGGCGATAATAACTGCATTATATGGGTAATAATACACGTTATATTGCTAATAATATAAGTAATAAGTATAATTATTACAGTTCTAGCGATAATAACTGCATTATATGGGTAATAATGCATGTTATATTGATAATAATATAAGTAATAAGTATAATTATTACAGTTCTAGCGATAATAACTGCATTATATGGGTCGTAATGCATGTTATATTGATAATATTGGGAGTAATAAGTATAATTATTATAGTCCTAGCGATAGTAATAGTAAAATATGGCTAATAGTGCATGTTCTATTGATAATAATAAAAGTAATAAGTATATTTATTACAGTTCTATCGATAATAACTGCGTAATATGGGTAATAATGCATGTTCTAGTGATAATAATAAAAGTAATAAGTATATGTATTACAGTTCTATCGATAATAACTGCATAATATGGGTAATAATGCATGTTATATTGATGATAATAAAAGTAATACGTATATTTATTATAGTTCTAGCGATAATAACTGCATAATATGGGTAATAATGCATGTTATATTGATGATAATGAAAGTAGTAAATATATTTATTACAGTTCTAGCGATAATAACTGCATTATATGGGTAATAATGCATGTTATATTGATAATATTGGGAGTCATAAGTATAATTATTATAGTCCTAGCGATAATAATAGTAAAATATGGCTAATAGTGCATGTTCTATTGATAATAATAAAAGTAATAAGTATATGTATTACAGTTCTATCGATAATAACTGCATAATATGGGTAATGATGCATGTTATATTGATGATAATAAAAGTAATACGTATATTTATTATAGTTCTAGCGATAATAACTGCATAATACGGGTAATAATGCATGTTATATTGATAATAATATAAGTAATAAGTATAATTATTACAGTTCCAGGGATAATAACTGCATAATATGGGTAATAATGCATGTTATATTGATAATAATAAAAGTAATAAGTATATTTATTATAGTTCTAGCGATTATAACTGCATAATATGGGTTATAATGCATGTTATATTGAGAATAATATAAGTAATAAGTATAATTATTACAGTTCTAGCGATAATAACTGCATTATCGGGGTAATAATGCATGTTATATTGATAATAATATAAGTAGTAAGTATAATTATTACAGTTCTAGCGATAATAACTGCATAATATTGGTAATAATGCATGTTATATTGATGATAATAAAAGTAGTACGTATATTTATTATAGTTCTAGCAATAATAACTGCATAACATGGGTAATAATGCATGTTATATTGATAATAATATAAGTAATAAGTATAATTATTACAGTTCTAGCCATAATAACTGCATAATATGGGTAATAATGCATGTTATATTGATAATAATGAAAGTAATAAGTATATTTATTACAGTTCTATCGATAATAACTGCATAATGTTGGTAATAATGCATGTCTTATTGATGATAATAAAAGTAGTACGTATATTTATTATAGTTCTAGCGATAATAACTGCATAACATGGGTAATAATGCATGTCATATTGATAATAATATAAGTAATAAGTATAATTATTACAGTTCTAGCGATAATAACTGCATAATATGGGTAATAATGCATGTTATATTGATAATAATAAAAGTAATAAGTATATTTATTACAGTTCTATCGCTAATAACTGCATAATGTTGGTAATAATGCATGTTTTATTGATGATAATAAAAGTAATACGTATATATATTATAGATCTATCGATAATAACTGCATAATATGGGTAATAATGCATTATATATTGCTAATAATATAAGTAATAAGTATAATTATTACAGTTCTAGCGATAATAACTGCATTATATGGGTAATAATGCACGTTATATTGATAATATCGGGAGTAATAAGTATAATTATTATAGTTCTAGCGATAATAATAGTACAATATGGATAATAGTGCATGTTATATTGATAATAATAAAAGTAATGAGTATATTTATTACAGTTCTATCGATAATAACTGCATAATATGGGTAATAATGCATGTTATATTGATAATAATATAAGTAATAAGTATAATTATTACAGTTCTAGCGATAATAACTGCATAATATGGGCAATAATGCATGTTATATTGATAATAATAATAGTAATAAGTATATTTATTATAGTTCTATCGATAATAATAGTAAAATATGGGTAATAGTGCATGTTATATTGATAATAATATAAGTAATAAGTATAATTATTACAGTTCTAGCGATAATAACTGCATTATATGGGTCATAATGCATGTTATATTGATAATATTGGGAGTAATAAGTATAATTATTATAGTCCTAGCGATAGTAATAGTAAAATATGGCTAATAGTTCATGTTCTATTGATAATAATAAAAGTAATAAGTATATTTATTACAGTTCTATCGATAATAACTGCATAATATGGGTAATGATGCATGTTATATTGATGATAATAAAAGTAATACGTATATTTATTATAGTTCTAGCGATAATAACTGCATAATATGGGTAATAATGCATGTTATATTGATAATAATATAAATAATAAGTATAATTATTACAGTTCTGGCGATAATAACTGCATTATATGGGTAATAATGCACGCTATATTGCTAATAATATAAGTAATAAGTATAATTATTACAGTTCTATTGATAATAACTGCATAATATGGGTAATAATGCATGTTATATTGATAATAATATAAGTAATAAGTATAATTATTACAGTTGTAGCGATAATAACTGCATTATATGGGTAATAATGCATGTTATATTGATAATAATATAAGTAATAAGTATAAATATTACAGTTCTAGCGATAATAACTGCATAATATGGGTAATAATGCACGTTACACTGCTAATAATATAAGTAATAAGTATAATTATTACAGTTCTGGTGATAATAACTGCATTATATGGGTAATAATGCATGTTATATTGATAATATCGGGAGTAATAAGTATAATTTTTATAGTTCTAGCGGTAATAATAGTAAAATATGGCTAATAGTGCATGTTATATTGATAATAATAAAAGTAATAAGTATATTTATTATAGTTCTAGCGATTATAACTGCATAATATAAGTTATAATGCATGTTATATTGAGAATAATATAAGTAATAAGTATAATTATTACAGTTCTAGCGATAATAACTGCATTATATGGGTAATAATGCATGTTATATTGATAATAATATAAGTAGTAAGTATAATTATTAGAGTTCTAGCGATAATAACTGCATAATATGGGTAATAATGCATGTTATATTCATAATAATAATAGTAATAAGTATATTTATTATAGTTCTATCGATAATAACTGCATAATATGGGTAATAATGCATGTTATAATGATGATAATGAAAGCTGTAAGTATATTTATTACAGCTCTAGCGATAATAACTGCATTATATGCGTAATAATGCATGTTATATTGATAATATCGGGAGTAATAAGTATAATTATTATATTTCTAGCGATAATAATAGTAAAATATGGGTAATAGTGCATGTTATATTGATAATAATAAAAGTAATAAGTATATTTATTACAGTTCTACCGATAATAACTGCATAATATGGGTAATAATGCATGTTATATTGATAATAATAAAAGTAATAAGTATATTTATTATAGTTCTATCGATAATAGCTGCATAATAATAAAAGTAGTAACTATATTTATTATAGTTCTAGCGATTATAACTGCATAATATGGGTAATAATGCATGTTATATTGAGAATAATGAAAGTAATAAGTATAATTATTACAGTTCTAGCGATAATAACTGCATTATATGCGTAATAATGCATGTTATATTGATAATATCGGGAGTAATAAGTGTAATTATTATAGTTCTAGCGATAATAATAGTAAAATATGGCTAATAGTGCATGTTATATTGATAATAATAAAAGTAATAAGTATATTTATTACAGTTCTATCGATAATAACTGCATAATGTTGGTAATAATGCATGTTTTATTGATGATAATAAAAGTAATACGTATATTTATTATAGTTCTATCGATAATAACTGCATAATATGGGTAATAATGCATGTCATATTGATAATAATATAAGTAATAAGTATAATTATTACAGTTCTATCGATAATAACTGCATAATATTGGTAATAATGCATGTTATATTGATGATAATAAAAGTAGTACGTATATTTATTATAGTTCTAGCGATAATAACTGCATAACATGGGTAATAATGCATGTTATATTGATAATAATATAAGTAATAAGTATAATTATTACAGTTCTAGCGATAATAACTGCATAATATGGGTAATAATGCATGTTATATTGATAATAATGAAAGTAATAAGTATATTTATTACAGTTCTATCGATAATAACTGCATTATATGGGTAATAATGCATGTTATATTGATAATAATATAAGTAGTAAGTATAATTATTACAGTTCTAGCGATAATAACTGCATAATGTTGGTAATAATGCATGTCTTATTGATGATAATAAAAGTAGTACGTATATTTATTATAGTTCTAGCAATAATAACTGCATAACATGGGTAATAATGCATGTTATATTGATAATAATATAAGTAATAAGTATAATTATTACAGTTCTAGCGATAATAACTGCATAATATGGGTAATAATGCATGTTATATTGATAATAATAAAAGTAATAAGTATATTTATTACAGTTCTATCGATAATAACTGCATAATGTTGGTAATAATGCATGTTTTATTGATGATAATAAAAGTAATTCGTATATATATTATAGTTCTATCGATAGTAACTGCATAATATGGGTAATAATGCATGTTATATTGATAATAATATGTAGTAAGTATAATTATTACAGTTCTAGAGATAATAACTGCATTATATGGGTAATAATGCATGTTATATTGATAATAATATAAGTAGTAAGTATAATTACTAGAGTTCTAGCGATAATAACTGCATAATATGGGTAATAATGCATGTTATATTGATAATAATAATAGTAATAAGTATATTTATTATAGTTCTATCGATAATAACTGCATAATATGGGTAATAATGCATGTTATATTGATAATAATATAAGTAATAAGTATAATTATTACAGTTCTAGCGATAATAACTGCATAATATGGGTAATAATGCATGTTATATTGATAATAATAAAAGTAATTAGTATATTTATTACAGTTCTATCGATAATAACTGCATAATGTTGGTAATAATGCATGTCTTATTGATGATAATAAAAGTAGTACGTATTTTTATTATAGTTCTAGCGATAATAACTGCATAACATGGGTAATAATGCATGTTATATTGATAATAATATAAGTAATAAGTATAATTATTACAGTTCTAGCGATAATAACTGCATTATATGCGTAATAATGCATGTTATATTGATAATATCGGGAGTAATAAGTGTAATTATTATAGTTCTAGCGATAATAATAGTAAAATATGGCTAAGAGTGTCTGTTACATTGATAATAATACAAGTAATAAGTATATTTATTATTCTTCTGTCGATAATAACTGCATTATATGGGTAATAATGCATGTTATATTGATAATAATACAAGTAATAAGTATAATTACTACAGTTCTAGCGATAATAACTCCATTATATGGGTAATAATGCATGTTATATTGATAATAATATAAGTAATAAGTATAATTATTACAGTTCTAGCGATAATAACTTCATTATATGGGTAATAATGCATGTTATATTGATAATATTGGGAGTAATAAGTATAATTATTATAGTTCTAGCGATAATAATAGTACAATATGGATAATAGTGCATGTTATATTGATAATAATAAAAGTAATGAGTATATTTATTACAGTTCTATCGATAATAACTGCATAATATGGGTAATAATGCATGTTATATTGATAATAATATAAGTAATAAGTATAATTATTACAGTTCTAGCGATAATAACTGCATAATATGGGCAATAATGCATGTTATATTGATAATAATAATAGTAATAAGTATATTTATTATAGTTCTATCGATAATAATAGTAAAATATGGGTAATAGTGCATGTTATATTGATAATAATAAAAGTAATGAGTATATTTATTACAGTTCTATCGATAATAACTGCATAACATGGGTAATAATGCATGTTATATTGATAATAATATAAGTAATAAGTATATTTATTATAGTTCTAGCGATTATGACTGCATAATATAAGTTATAATGCATGTTATATTGAGAATAATATAAGTAATAAGTATAATTATTACAGTTCTAGCGATAATAACTGCATTATATGGGTAATAATGCATGTTCAATTGATAATAATATAAGTAGTAGGTATAATTATTAGAGTTCTAGCGATAATAACTGCATAATATGGGTAATAATGCATGTTATATTGATAATAATAATAGTAATAAGTATATTTATTATAGTTCTATCGATAATAACTGCATAATATGGGTAATAATGCATGTTATATTGATGATAATGAAAGTTGTAAGTATATTTATTACTGTTCTAGCGATAATATCTGCATTATATGCGTAATAATGCATGTTATATTGATAATATCGGGAGTAATAAGTATAATTATTATAGTTCTAGCGATGATAATCGTAAAATATGGGTAATAGTGCATGTTATATTGATAATAACATAAGTAATAAGTATAATTATTACAGTTCTACCGATAATAACTGTATTATATGGGTCATAATGCATGTTATATTGATAATATTGGGAGTAATAAGTATAATTATTGCAGTTCTAGCGATAATAATAGTACAATATGGCGAATAATGCACGTTATATTGATAATATCGGGAGTAGTAAGTATAAGTATTATAGTTCTTGCGATAATAATAGTAAAATATGGCTAATAGTGCATGTTATATTGATAATAATAAAAGTAATAAGTATATTTATTACAGTTCTATCGATGATAACTGCATAATATGGGTAATAATGCATGTTATATTGATAATAATATAAGTAATAAGTATAATTATTACAGTTCTGGCGATATTAACTGCAGTATATGGGTAATAATGCATGTTATATTGATAATAATAAAAGTAATAAGTATTATTTATTATAGTTCTATCGATAATAACTGCATAATATGGGTAATAATGCATGTTATTTTGATGATAATGAAAGTAGTAAGTATATTTAGTACAGTTCTATCGATAATAACTGCATAATATGGGTAATAATGCATGTTATATTGATAATATCGGGAGTAATAAGTATAATTATTATAGTTCTAGCGATAATAATAGTACACTATGGCTAATAATGCATGTTATATTGATAATATCGGGAGTAATAAGTATAATTGTTATAGTTCTAGCGATAATAATAGTAAAATATGGCTAATTGTGCATGTTATATTGATAATAATAAAAGTAATAAGTATATTTATTACAGTTCTATCGATAATAACTGCATAATATGGGTATTAATGCATGTTATATTGATGATAATAAAAGTAATACGTATATGTATTATAGTTCTAGCGATAATAACTGCATAATATGGGTAATAATGCATGTTATATTGATAATAGTATAAGTAATAAGTATAATTATTACAGTTCTGGCGATAATAACTGCATTATATGGGTAATAATGCACGTTATATTGCTAATAATATAAGTAATAAGTATAATTATTATAATTCTAGCGATAATAATAGTAAAATATGGCTAATAGTGCATGTTATATTGATAATAATAAATGTAATAAGTATATTTATTATAGTTCTATCGATAATAACTGCATAATATGGGTAATAATGCATGTTATATTGATGATAATAAAAGTAATACGTATATTTATTATAGTTCTAGCGATTATAACTGCATTATATGGGTAATAATGCATGTTATATTGATAATATCGGGAGTAATAAGTATAATTATTATAGTTCCAGCGATAATAATAGTACAATGTGCCTAATAGTGCATGTTATATTGATAATAATAAAAGTAATAAGTATATGTATTACAGTTCTATCGATAATAACTGCATAATGTGGGTAATAATGCATGTTATATTGATGATAATGAAAGTAGTAAGTATATGTATTACAGTTCTAGCGATAATAACTGCATTATATGGGTAATAATGCATGTTATATTGATAATATTGGGAGTAATAAGTATAATTATTATAGTCCTAGCGATAATAATAGTAAAATATGGCTAATAGTGCATGTTCTATTGATAATAATAAAAGTAATAAGTATATGTATTACAGTTCTATCGATAATAACTGCATAATATGGGTAATGATGCATGTTATATTGATGATAATAAAAGTAATACGTATATTTATTATGGTTCTAGCGATAGTAACTGCATAATATGGGTAATAATGCATGTTATATTGATAATAATATAAGTAATAAGTATAATTATTACAGTTCTAGCGATAATAACTGCATAATATGGGTAATAATGCACGTTATATTGCTAACAATATAAGTAATAAGTATAATTATTACAGTTCTAGCGATAATAACTGCATTATATGGGTAATAATGCATGTTATATTGATAATATCGGGAGTAATAAGTATAATTATTATAGTTCTAGCGATAATAATAGTACAATATGACTAATAATGCATGTTATATTGATAATATCGGGAGTAATAAGTATAATTGTTATAGTTCTAGCGATAATAATAGTAAAATATGGCTAATAGTGCATGTTATATTGATAATAATAAAAGTAATAAGTATATTTATTACAGTTCTATCGATAATAACTGCATAATATGGGTATTAATGCATGTTATATTGATGATAATAAAAGTAATACGTATATTTATTATAGTTCTAGCGATAATAACTGCATAATATGGGTAATAATGCATGTTATATTGATAATAGTATAAGTAATAAGTATAATTATTACAGTTCTGGCGATAATAACTGCATTATATGGGTAATAATGCACGTTATATTGCTAATAATATAAGTAATAGGTATAATTATTATAATTCTAGCGATAATAATAGTAAAATATGGCTAATAGTGCATGTTATATTGATAATAATAAATGTAATAAGTATATTTATTATAGTTCTATCGATAATAACTGCATAATATGGGTAATAATGCATGTTATATTGATGATAATAAAAGTAGTAACTATATTTATTATAGTTCTAGCGATTATAACTGCATAATATGGGTAATAATGCATGTTATATTGAGAATAATATAAGTAATAAGTATAATTATTACAGTTCTAGCGATAATAACTGCATTATTTGGGTAATAATGGATGTTATATTGATAATATCGGGAGTAATAAGTACAATTATTACAGTTCCAGCGATAATAATAGTACAATATGCCTAATAGTGCATGTTATATTGATAATAATAAAAGTAATAAGTATAATTATTATAGTTCTAGCGATAATAATAGTAAAATATGGCTAAGAGTGCCTGTTATATTGATAATAATAAAAGTAATAAGTATATTTATTATACTTCTATCGATAATAACTGCATAATATGGGTAATAATGCATGTTATATTGAAAATAATAAAAGTAATAAGTATAATTATTACAGTTCTAGCGATAATAACTGCATTATATGGGTAATAATGCATGTTATATTGATAATAATATAAGTAATAAGTATAATTATTACAGTTCTGGCGATAATAACTGCATTATATGGGTAATAATGCACGTTATATTGCTAATAATATAAGCAATAAGTATAATTGTTATAATACTAGCGATAATAATAGTAAAATATGGATAATAGTGCATGTTATATTGATAATAATAAAAGTAATAAGTATATTTATTACAGTTCTATCGATAATAACTGCATAATATGGGTAATAATGCATGTTATATTGATGATAATAAAAGTAATACGTATATTTATTATAGTTCTAGCGATTATAACTGCATTATATGGGTAATAATGCATGTTATATTGATAATATCGGGAGTAATAAGTATAATTATTATAGTTCCAGCGATAATAATAGTACAATATGCCTAATAGTGCATGTTATATTGATAATAATAAAAGTAATAAGTATATGTATTACAGTTCTATCGATAATAACTGCATAATATGGGTAATAATGCATGTTATATTGATGATAATATAAGTAATAAGTATAATTATTACAGTTCTGGCGATAATAGCTGCATTATATGGGTAATAACGCACGTTATATTGCTAATAATATAAGTAATAAGTATAATTATTATAGTTCTAGCGATAATAATAGTAAAATATGGCTAATAGTGCATGTTATATTGATAATAATAACAGTAATAAGTATATTTATTACAGTTCTATCGATAATAACTGCATAATATGGGTAATGATGCATGTTATATTGATGATAATAAAAGTAATACGTATATTTATTATAGTTCTAGCGATAATAACTGCATAATATGGGTAATAATGCATGTTATATTGATAATAATATAAATAATAATTATAATTATTACAGTTCTGGCGATAATAACTGCATTATATGGGCAATAATGCACGTTATATTGCTAATAATATAAGTAATAAGTATAATTATTACAGTTCTAGCGATAATAACTGCATTATATGGGTAATAATGCATGTTATATTGATAATAATATAAGTAATAAGTATAATTATTACAGTTCTGGCGATAATAACTGCATTATATGGGTAATAATGCACGTTATATTGCGAATAATATAAGCAATAAGTATAATTATTACAATACTAGCGATAATAATAGTAAAATATGCATAATAGTGCATGTTATATTGATAATAATAAAAGTAATAAGTATATTTATTACAGTTCTATCGATAATAACTGCATAATATGGGTAATAATGCATGTTATATTGATGATAATAAAAGTAATACGTATATTTATTATAGTTCTAGCGATTATAACTGCATTATATGGGTAATAATGCATGTTATATTGATAATATCGGGAGTAATAAGTATAATTATTATAGTTCCAGCGATAATAATAGTACAATATGCCTAATAGTGCATGTTATATAGATAATAATAAAAGTAATAAGTATATGTATTACAGTTCTATCGATAATAACTGCATAATATGGGTAATGATGCATGTTATATTGATGATAATAAAAGTAATACGTATATTTATTATAGTTCTAGCGATAATAACTGCATAATATGGGTAATAATGCATGTTATATTGATAATAATATAAATAATAAGTATAATTATTACAGTTCTGGCGATAATAACTGCATTATATGGGTAATAATACACGTTATATTGCTAATAATATAAGTAATAAGTATAATTATTACAGTTCTAGCGATAATAACTGCATTATATGGGTAATAATGCATGTTATATTGATAATAATATAAGTAATAAGTATAATTATTACAGTTCTAGCGATAATAACTGCATTATATGGGTCGTAATGCATGTTATATTGATAATATTGGGAGTAATAAGTATAATTATTATAGTCCTAGCGATAGTAATAGTAAAATATGGCTAATAGTGCATGTTCTATTGATAATAATAAAAGTAATAAGTATATTTATTACAGTTCTATCGATAATAACTGCGTAATATGGGTAATAATGCATGTTCTAGTGATAATAATAAAAGTAATAAGTATATGTATTACAGTTCTATCGATAATAACTGCATAATATGGGTAATAATGCATGTTATATTGATGATAATAAAAGTAATACGTATATTTATTATAGTTCTAGCGATAATAACTGCATAATATGGGTAATAATGCATGTTATATTGATGATAATGAAAGTAGTAAATATATTTATTACAGTTCTAGCGATAATAACTGCATTATATGGGTAATAATGCATGTTATATTGATAATATTGGGAGTCATAAGTATAATTATTATAGTCCTAGCGATAATAATAGTAAAATATGGCTAATAGTGCATGTTCTATTGATAATAATAAAAGTAATAAGTATATGTATTACAGTTCTATCGATAATAACTGCATAATATGGGTAATGATGCATGTTATATTGATGATAATAAAAGTAATACGTATATTTATTATAGTTCTAGCGATAATAACTGCATAATACGGGTAATAATGCATGTTATATTGATAATAATATAAGTAATAAGTATAATTATTACAGTTCCAGGGATAATAACTGCATAATATGGGTAATAATGCATGTTATATTGATAATAATAAAAGTAATAAGTATATTTATTATAGTTCTAGCGATTATAACTGCATAATATGGGTTATAATGCATGTTATATTGAGAATAATATAAGTAATAAGTATAATTATTACAGTTCTAGCGATAATAACTGCATTATCGGGGTAATAATGCATGTTATATTGATAATAATATAAGTAGTAAGTATAATTATTACAGTTCTAGCGATAATAACTGCATAATATTGGTAATAATGCATGTTATATTGATGATAATAAAAGTAGTACGTATATTTATTATAGTTCTAGCAATAATAACTGCATAACATGGGTAATAATGCATGTTATATTGATAATAATATAAGTAATAAGTATAATTATTACAGTTCTAGCGATAATAACTGCATAATATGGGTAATAATGCATGTTATATTGATAATAATGAAAGTAATAAGTATATTTATTACAGTTCTATCGATAATAACTGCATAATGTTGGTAATAATGCATGTCTTATTGATGATAATAAAAGTAGTACGTATATTTATTATAGTTCTAGCGATAATAACTGCATAACATGGGTAATAATGCATGTCATATTGATAATAATATAAGTAATAAGTATAATTATTACAGTTCTAGCGATAATAACTGCATTATATGGGTCATAATGCATGTTATATTGATAATATTGGGAGTAATAAGTATAATTATTATAGTCCTAGCGATAGTAATAGTAAAATATGGCTAATAGTTCATGTTCTATTGATAATAATAAAAGTAATAAGTATATTTATTACAGTTCTATCGATAATAACTGCATAATATGGGTAATGATGCATGTTATATTGATGATAATAAAAGTAATACGTATATTTATTATAGTTCTAGCGATAATAACTGCATAATATGGGTAATAATGCATGTTATATTGATAATAATATAAATAATAAGTATAATTATTACAGTTCTGGCGATAATAACTGCATTATATGGGTAATAATGCACGCTATATTGCTAATAATATAAGTAATAAGTATAATTATTACAGTTCTATTGATAATAACTGCATAATATGGGTAATAATGCATGTTATATTGATAATAATATAAGTAATAAGTATAATTATTACAGTTGTAGCGATAATAACTGCATTATATGGGTAATAATGCATGTTATATTGATAATAATATAAGTAATAAGTATAAATATTACAGTTCTAGCGATAATAACTGCATAATATGGGTAATAATGCACGTTACACTGCTAATAATATAAGTAATAAGTATAATTATTACAGTTCTGGTGATAATAACTGCATTATATGGGTAATAATGCATGTTATATTGATAATATCGGGAGTAATAAGTATAATTTTTATAGTTCTAGCGGTAATAATAGTAAAATATGGCTAATAGTGCATGTTATATTGATAATAATAAAAGTAATAAGTATATTTATTATAGTTCTAGCGATTATAACTGCATAATATAAGTTATAATGCATGTTATATTGAGAATAATATAAGTAATAAGTATAATTATTACAGTTCTAGCGATAATAACTGCATTATATGGGTAATAATGCATGTTATATTGATAATAATATAAGTAGTAAGTATAATTATTAGAGTTCTAGCGATAATAACTGCATAATATGGGTAATAATGCATGTTATATTCATAATAATAATAGTAATAAGTATATTTATTATAGTTCTATCGATAATAACTGCATAATATGGGTAATAATGCATGTTATAATGATGATAATGAAAGCTGTAAGTATATTTATTACAGCTCTAGCGATAATAACTGCATTATATGCGTAATAATGCATGTTATATTGATAATATCGGGAGTAATAAGTATAATTATTATATTTCTAGCGATAATAATAGTAAAATATGGGTAATAGTGCATGTTATATTGATAATAATAAAAGTAATAAGTATATTTATTACAGTTCTACCGATAATAACTGCATAATATGGGTAATAATGCATGTTATATTGATAATAATAAAAGTAATAAGTATATTTATTATAGTTCTATCGATAATAGCTGCATAATAATAAAAGTAGTAACTATATTTATTATAGTTCTAGCGATTATAACTGCATAATATGGGTAATAATGCATGTTATATTGAGAATAATGAAAGTAATAAGTATAATTATTACAGTTCTAGCGATAATAACTGCATTATATGCGTAATAATGCATGTTATATTGATAATATCGGGAGTAATAAGTGTAATTATTATAGTTCTAGCGATAATAATAGTAAAATATGGCTAATAGTGCATGTTATATTGATAATAATAAAAGTAATAAGTATATTTATTACAGTTCTATCGATAATAACTGCATAATGTTGGTAATAATGCATGTTTTATTGATGATAATAAAAGTAATACGTATATTTATTATAGTTCTATCGATAATAACTGCATAATATGGGTAATAATGCATGTCATATTGATAATAATATAAGTAATAAGTATAATTATTACAGTTCTATCGATAATAACTGCATAATATTGGTAATAATGCATGTTATATTGATGATAATAAAAGTAGTACGTATATTTATTATAGTTCTAGCGATAATAACTGCATAACATGGGTAATAATGCATGTTATATTGATAATAATATAAGTAATAAGTATAATTATTACAGTTCTAGCGATAATAACTGCATAATATGGGTAATAATGCATGTTATATTGATAATAATGAAAGTAATAAGTATATTTATTACAGTTCTATCGATAATAACTGCATTATATGGGTAATAATGCATGTTATATTGATAATAATATAAGTAGTAAGTATAATTATTACAGTTCTAGCGATAATAACTGCATAATGTTGGTAATAATGCATGTCTTATTGATGATAATAAAAGTAGTACGTATATTTATTATAGTTCTAGCAATAATAACTGCATAACATGGGTAATAATGCATGTTATATTGATAATAATATAAGTAATAAGTATAATTATTACAGTTCTAGCGATAATAACTGCATAATATGGGTAATAATGCATGTTATATTGATAATAATAAAAGTAATAAGTATATTTATTACAGTTCTATCGATAATAACTGCATAATGTTGGTAATAATGCATGTTTTATTGATGATAATAAAAGTAATTCGTATATATATTATAGTTCTATCGATAGTAACTGCATAATATGGGTAATAATGCATGTTATATTGATAATAATATGTAGTAAGTATAATTATTACAGTTCTAGAGATAATAACTGCATTATATGGGTAATAATGCATGTTATATTGATAATAATATAAGTAGTAAGTATAATTACTAGAGTTCTAGCGATAATAACTGCATAATATGGGTAATAATGCATGTTATATTGATAATAATAATAGTAATAAGTATATTTATTATAGTTCTATCGATAATAACTGCATAATATGGGTAATAATGCATGTTATATTGATAATAATATAAGTAATAAGTATAATTATTACAGTTCTAGCGATAATAACTGCATAATATGGGTAATAATGCATGTTATATTGATAATAATAAAAGTAATTAGTATATTTATTACAGTTCTATCGATAATAACTGCATAATGTTGGTAATAATGCATGTCTTATTGATGATAATAAAAGTAGTACGTATTTTTATTATAGTTCTAGCGATAATAACTGCATAACATGGGTAATAATGCATGTTATATTGATAATAATATAAGTAATAAGTATAATTATTACAGTTCTAGCGATAATAACTGCATTATATGCGTAATAATGCATGTTATATTGATAATATCGGGAGTAATAAGTGTAATTATTATAGTTCTAGCGATAATAATAGTAAAATATGGCTAAGAGTGTCTGTTACATTGATAATAATACAAGTAATAAGTATATTTATTATTCTTCTGTCGATAATAACTGCATTATATGGGTAATAATGCATGTTATATTGATAATAATACAAGTAATAAGTATAATTACTACAGTTCTAGCGATAATAACTCCATTATATGGGTAATAATGCATGTTATATTGATAATAATATAAGTAATAAGTATAATTATTACAGTTCTAGCGATAATAACTTCATTATATGGGTAATAATGCATGTTATATTGATAATATTGGGAGTAATAAGTATAATTATTATAGTTCTAGCGATAATAATAGTACAATATGGATAATAGTGCATGTTATATTGATAATAATAAAAGTAATGAGTATATTTATTACAGTTCTATCGATAATAACTGCATAATATGGGTAATAATGCATGTTATATTGATAATAATATAAGTAATAAGTATAATTATTACAGTTCTAGCGATAATAACTGCATAATATGGGCAATAATGCATGTTATATTGATAATAATAATAGTAATAAGTATATTTATTATAGTTCTATCGATAATAATAGTAAAATATGGGTAATAGTGCATGTTATATTGATAATAATAAAAGTAATGAGTATATTTATTACAGTTCTATCGATAATAACTGCATAACATGGGTAATAATGCATGTTATATTGATAATAATATAAGTAATAAGTATATTTATTATAGTTCTAGCGATTATGACTGCATAATATAAGTTATAATGCATGTTATATTGAGAATAATATAAGTAATAAGTATAATTATTACAGTTCTAGCGATAATAACTGCATTATATGGGTAATAATGCATGTTCAATTGATAATAATATAAGTAGTAGGTATAATTATTAGAGTTCTAGCGATAATAACTGCATAATATGGGTAATAATGCATGTTATATTGATAATAATAATAGTAATAAGTATATTTATTATAGTTCTATCGATAATAACTGCATAATATGGGTAATAATGCATGTTATATTGATGATAATGAAAGTTGTAAGTATATTTATTACTGTTCTAGCGATAATATCTGCATTATATGCGTAATAATGCATGTTATATTGATAATATCGGGAGTAATAAGTATAATTATTATAGTTCTAGCGATGATAATCGTAAAATATGGGTAATAGTGCATGTTATATTGATAATAACATAAGTAATAAGTATAATTATTACAGTTCTACCGATAATAACTGTATTATATGGGTCATAATGCATGTTATATTGATAATATTGGGAGTAATAAGTATAATTATTGCAGTTCTAGCGATAATAATAGTACAATATGGCGAATAATGCACGTTATATTGATAATATCGGGAGTAGTAAGTATAAGTATTATAGTTCTTGCGATAATAATAGTAAAATATGGCTAATAGTGCATGTTATATTGATAATAATAAAAGTAATAAGTATATTTATTACAGTTCTATCGATGATAACTGCATAATATGGGTAATAATGCATGTTATATTGATAATAATATAAGTAATAAGTATAATTATTACAGTTCTGGCGATATTAACTGCAGTATATGGGTAATAATGCATGTTATATTGATAATAATAAAAGTAATAAGTATTATTTATTATAGTTCTATCGATAATAACTGCATAATATGGGTAATAATGCATGTTATTTTGATGATAATGAAAGTAGTAAGTATATTTAGTACAGTTCTATCGATAATAACTGCATAATATGGGTAATAATGCATGTTATATTGATAATAATTAAAGTAATAAGTATATTTATTATAGTTCTATGGATAATAACTGCATAATATGGGTAATAATGCATGTTATATTGATGATAATGAAAGTAGTAAGTATATGTATTACAGTTCTAGCGATAATAACTGCATTATATGGGTAATAATGCATGTTATATTGATAATATTGGGAGTTATAAGTATAATTATTATAGTCCCAGCGATAATAATAGTAAAATATGGCTAATAGTGCATGTTCTACTGATAATACTAAAAGTAATAAGTATATGTATTACAGTTCTATCGATAATAACTGCATAATATGGGTAATGATGCATGTTATATTGATGATAATAAAAGTAATACGTATATTTATTATAGTTCTAGCGATAATAACTGCATAATATGGGTAATAATGCATGTTATATTGATAATAATATAAGTAATAAGTATAATTATTACAGTTCTAGCGATAATAACTGCATAATATGGGTAATAATGCACGTTATATTGCTAACAATATAAGTAATAAGTATAATTATTACAGTTCTAGCGATAATAACTGCATTATATGGGTAATAATGCATGTTATATTGATAATATCGGGAGTAATAAGTATAATTATTATAGTTCTAGCGATAATAATAGTACACTATGGCTAATAATGCATGTTATATTGATAATATCGGGAGTAATAAGTATAATTGTTATAGTTCTAGCGATAATAATAGTAAAATATGGCTAATTGTGCATGTTATATTGATAATAATAAAAGTAATAAGTATATTTATTACAGTTCTATCGATAATAACTGCATAATATGGGTATTAATGCATGTTATATTGATGATAATAAAAGTAATACGTATATGTATTATAGTTCTAGCGATAATAACTGCATAATATGGGTAATAATGCATGTTATATTGATAATAGTATAAGTAATAAGTATAATTATTACAGTTCTGGCGATAATAACTGCATTATATGGGTAATAATGCACGTTATATTGCTAATAATATAAGTAATAAGTATAATTATTATAATTCTAGCGATAATAATAGTAAAATATGGCTAATAGTGCATGTTATATTGATAATAATAAATGTAATAAGTATATTTATTATAGTTCTATCGATAATAACTGCATAATATGGGTAATAATGCATGTTATATTGATGATAATAAAAGTAATACGTATATTTATTATAGTTCTAGCGATTATAACTGCATTATATGGGTAATAATGCATGTTATATTGATAATATCGGGAGTAATAAGTATAATTATTATAGTTCCAGCGATAATAATAGTACAATGTGCCTAATAGTGCATGTTATATTGATAATAATAAAAGTAATAAGTATATGTATTACAGTTCTATCGATAATAACTGCATAATATGGGTAATGATGCATGTTATATTGATGATAATAAAAGTAATACGTATATTTATTATAGTTCCAGCGATAATAACTGCATAATATGGGTAATAATGCATGTTATATTGATAATAATATAAATAATAAGTATAATTATTACAGTTCTGGCGATAATAACTGCATTATATGGGTAATAATACACGTTATATTGCTAATAATATAAGTAATAAGTATAATTATTACAGTTCTAGCGATCATAACTGCATTATATGGGTAATAATGCATGTTATATTGATAATAATATAAGTAATAAGTATAATTATTACAGTTCTAGCGATAATAACTGCATTATATGGGTCGTAATGCATGTTATATTGATAATATTGGGAGTAATAAGTATAATTATTATAGTCCTAGCGATAGTAATAGTAAAATATGGCTAATAGTGCATGTTCTATTGATAATAATAAAAGTAATAAGTATATTTTTTACAGTTCTATCGATAATAACTGCGTAATATGGGTAATAATGCATGTTATATTGATGATAATGAAAGTTGCAAGTATATTTATTACATTTCTAGCGATAATAACTGCATTATATGCGTAATAATGCATGTTATATTGATAATAATAAAAGTAATAAGTATATTTATTATAGTTCCATGGATAATAACTGCATAATATGGGTAATAATGCATGTTATATTGATGATAATGAAAATAGTAAGTATATTTATTACAGTTCTAGCGATAATAACTGCATTATATGGGTAATAATGCATGTTATATTGATAATAATAAAAGTAATAAGTATATTTATTATAGTTCTATCGATAATAACTGCATTATATGGGTCGTAATGCATGTTATATTGATAATATTGGGAGTAATAAGTATAATTATTGTAGTCCTAGCGATAGTAATAGTAAAATATGGCTAATAGTGCATGTTCTATTGATAATAATAAAAGTAATAAGTATATTTATTACAGTTCTATCGATAATAACTGCGTAATATGGGTAATAATGCATGTTATATTGATGATAATGAAAATAGTAAGTATATTTATTACAGTTCTAGCGATAATAACTGCATTATATGGGTAATAATGCACGTTATATTGCTAATAATATAAGTAATAAGTATATTTATTACAGTTCTATCGATAATAACTGCATAATATGGGTAATGATGCATGTTATATTGATGATAATAAAAGTAATACGAATATTTATTATAGTTCTAGCGATAATAACTGCATAATATGGGTAATAATGCATGTTATATTGATGATAATGAAAGTAGTAAATATATTTATTACAGTTCTAGCGATAATAACTGCATTATATGGGTAATAATGCATGTTATATTGATAATATTGGGAGTAATAAGTATAATTATTATAGTCCTAGCGATAATAATAGTAAAATATGGCTAATAGTGCATGTTCTATTGATAATAATAAAAGTAATAAGTATATGTATTACAGTTCTATCGATAATAACTGCATAATATGGGTAATGATGCATGTTATATTGATGATAATAAAAGTAATACGTATATTTATTATAGTTCTAGCGATAATAACTGCATAATGCGGGTAATAATGCATGTTATATTGATAATAATATAAGTAATAAGTATAATTATTACAGTTCTAGCGATAATAACTGCATAATATGGGTAATAATGCATGTTATATTGATAATAGTAAAAGTAATAAGTATATTTATTATAGTTCTAGCGATTATAACTGCATAATATGGGTTATAATGCATGTTATATTGATGATAATGAAAATAGTAAGTATATTTATTACAGTTCTAGCGATAATAACTGCATTATATGGGTAATAATGCATGTTATATTGATGATAATGAAAATAGTAAGTATATTTATTACAGTTCTAGCGATAATAACTGCATTATATGGGTAATAATGCATGTTATATTGATGATAATAAAAGTAATACGTATATTTATTATAATTCTAGCAATTATAACTGCATTATATGGGTAATAGTGCATGTTATATTGATAATATCGGGAGTAATAAGTATAATTATTATAGTTCCAGCGATAATAATAGTACAATATGCCTAATAGTGCATGTTATATTGATAATAATAAAAGTAATAAGTATAATTATTATAGTTCTAGCGATAATAATAGTAAAATATGGCTAAGAGTGCATGTTATATTGATAATAGTAAAAGTAATAAGTATATTTATTATAGTTCTATGGATAATAACTGCATAATATGGGTAATAATGCATGTTATATTGATGATAATGAAAGTAGTAAGTATATTTATTACAGTTCTAGCGATAATAACTGCATTATATGGGTAATAATGCATGTTATATTGATAATAATAAAAGTAATAAGTATATTTATTATAGTTCTATGGATAATAACTGCATAATATGGGTAATAATGCATGTTATATTGGTGATAATGAAAGTAGTAAGTATATTTATTACAGATCTAGCGATAATAACTGCATTATATGGGTAATAATGCATGTTATATTGATAATATTGGGAGGAATAAGTATAATTATTATAGTCCTAGCGATAATAATAGTAAAATATGGCTAATAGTGTATGTTCTAGTGATAATAATAAAAGTAATAAGTATATGTATTACAGTTCTATCGATAATAACTGCATAATATGGGTAATAATGCATGTTATATTGATGATAATAAAAGTAATACGTATATTTATTATAGTTCTAGCGATAATAACTGCATAATATGGGTAATGATGCATGTTATATTGATGATAATAAAAGTAATACGTATATTTATTATAGTTCTAGCGATAATAACTGCATAATACGGGTAATAATGCATGTTATATTGATAATAATATAAGTAATAAGTATAATTATTACAGTTCTAGCGATAATAACTGCATAATATGGGTAATAATGCATGTTATATTGATAATAATAAAAGTAATAAGTATATTTATTATAGTTCTAGCGATTATAACTGCATAATATGGGTTATAATGCATGTTATATTGAGAATAATATAAGTAATAAGTATAATTATTACAGTTCTAGCGATAATAACTGCATTATCGGGGTAATAATGCATGTTATATTGATGATAATAAAAGTAATACGCTTATTTATTATAGTTCTAGCGATAATAACTGCATAATATGGGTAATAATGCATGTTATATTGATAATAATAAAAGTAATAAGTATATTTATTACAGTTCTATCGATAATAACTGCATAATGTTGATAATAATGCATGTTTTATTGATGATAATAAAAGTAATACGTATATATATTATAGTTCTATCGATAGTAACTGCATAATATGGGTAATAATGCATGTTATATTGATAATAATATGTAGTAAGTATAATTATTACAGTTCTAGAGATAATAACTGCATTATATGGGTAATAATGCATGTTATATTGATAATAATATAAGTAGTAAGTATAATTACTAGAGTTCTAGCGATAATAACTGCATAATATGGGTAATAATGCATGTTATATTGATAATAATAATAGTAATAAGTATATTTATTATAGTTCTATCGATAATAACTGCATAATATGGGTAATAATGCATGTTATATTGATAATAATATAAGTAATAAGTATAATTATTACAGTTCTAGCGATAATAACTGCATAATATGGGTAATAATGCATGTTATATTGATAATAATAGAAGTAATTAGTATATTTATTACAGTTCTATCGATAATAACTGCATAATGTTGGTAATAATGCATGTCTTATTGATGATAATAAAAGTAGTACGTATTTTTATTATAGTTCTAGCGATAATAACTGCATAACATGGGTAATAATGCATGTTATATTGATAATAATATAAGTAATAAGTATAATTATTACAGTTCTAGCGATAATAACTGCATTATATGCGTAATAATGCATGTTATATTGATAATATCGGGAGTAATAAGTGTAATTATTATAGTTCTAGCGATAATAATAGTAAAATATGGCTAAGAGTGTCTGTTACATTGATAATAATACAAGTAATAAGTATATTTATTATACTTCTGTCGATAATAACTGCATTATATGGGTAATAATGCATGTTATATTGATAATAATACAAGTAATAAGTATAATTACTACAGTTCTAGCGATAATAACTCCATTATATGGATAATAATGCATGTTATATTGATAATAATATAAGTAATAAGTATAATTATTACAGTTCTAGCGATAATAACTTCATTATATGGGTAATAATGCATGTTATATTGATAATATCGGGAGTAATAAGTATAATTATTATAGTTCTAGCGATAATAATAGTACAATATGGATAATAGTGCAAGTTATGTTGATAATAATAAAAGTAATGAGTATATTTATTACAGTTCTATCGATAATAACTGCATAATATGGGTAATAATGCATGTTATATTGATAATAATATGTAGTAAGTATAATTATTACAGTTCTAGCGATAATAACTTCATTATATGGGTAATAATGCATGTTATATTGATAATATCGGGAGTAATAAGTATAATTATTATAGTTCTAGCGATAACAATAGTACAATATGGATAATAGTGCATGTTATGTTGATAATAATAAAAGTAATGAGTATATTTATTACAGTTCTATCGATAATAACTGCATAATATGGGTAATAGTGCATGTTATATTGATAATAATATAAGTAATAAGTATAATAATTACAGTTCTAGCGATAATAACTGCATTATATGGGTCATAATGCATGTTATATTGATAATATTGGAAGTAATAAGTATAATTATTATAGTCCTAGCGATAGTAATAGTAAAATATGGCTAATAGTGCATGTTCTATTGATAATAATAAAAGTAATAAGTATATTTTTGTTACAGTTCTATCGATAATAACTGCATAATATGGGTAATGATGCATGTTATATTGATGATAATAAAAGTAATACGTATATTTATTATAGTTCTAGCGATAATAACTGCATAATATGGGTAATAATGCATGTTATATTGATAATAATATAAATAATAAGTATAATTATTACAGTTCTGGCGATAATAACTGCATTATATGGGTAATAATGCACGCTATATTGCTAATAATATAAGTAATAAGTATAATTATTACAGTTCTATCGATAATAACTGCATAATATGGGTAATAATGCATGTTATATTGATAATAATATAAGTAATAAGTATAATTATTACAGTTGTAGCGATAATAACTGCATTATATGGGTAATAATGCATGTTATATTGATAATAATAATAGTAATAAGTGTATTTATTATAGTTCTATCGATAATAACTGCATAATATGGGTAATAATGCATGTTATATTGATGATAATGAAAGCTGTAAGTATATTTATTACAGCTCTAGCGATAATAACTGCATTATATGCGTAATAATGCATGTTATATTGATAATATCGGGAGTAATAAGTATAATTATTATAGTTCTAGCGACAATAATAGTAAAATATGGGTAATAGTGCATGTTATATTGATAATAATAAAAGTAATAAGTATATTTATTACAGTTCTATCGATAATAACTGCATAATATGGGTAATAATGCATGTTATATTGATAATAATAAAAGTAATAAGTATATTTATTATAGTTCTATCGATAATAGCTGCATAATAATAAAAGTAGTAACTATATTTATTATAGTTCTAGCGATTATAACTGCATAATATGGGTAATAATGCATGTTATATTGAGAATAATGAAAGTAATAAGTATAATTATTACAGTTCTAGCGATAATAACTGCATTATATGCGTAATAATGCATGTTATATTGATAATATCGGGAGTAATAAGTGTAATTATTATAGTTCTAGCGATAATAATAGTACAATATGGCTAATAGTGCATGTTATATTGATAATATTAAAAGTAATAAGTATAATTATTATAGTTCTAGCGATAATAATAGTAAAATATGGCTAAGAGTGTCTGTTACATTGATAATAATACAAGTAATAAGTATATTTATTATACTTCTGTCGATAATAACTGCATTATATGGGTAATAATGCATGTTATATTGATAATAATACAAGTAATAAGTATAATTACTACAGTTCTAGCGATAATAACTCCATTATATGGGTAATAATGCATGTTACATTGATAATAATATAAGTAATAAGTATAATTATTACAGTTCTAGCGATAATAACTGCATTATATGGGTAATAATGCATGTTATAATGATAATATCGGGAGTAATAAGTATAATTATTATAGTTCTAGCGATAATAATAGTACAATATGGATAATAGTGCATGTTATATTGATAATAATAAAAGTAATGAGTATATTTATTACAGTTCTATCGATAATAACTGCATAATATAGGTAAAAATGCATGTTATATTGATAATAATATAAGTAATAAGTATAATTATTACAGTTCTAGCGATAATAACTGCATAATATTGGTAATAATGCATGTTATATTGATGATAATAAAAGTAGTACGTATTTTTATTATAATTCTAGCGATAATAACTGCATAACATGGTTAATAATGCATGTTATATTGATAATAATATAAGTAATAAGTATATTTATTATAGTTCTAGCGATTATGACTGCATAATATAAGTTATAATGCATGTTATATTGAGAATAATATAAGTAATAAGTATAATTATTACAGTTCTAGCGATAATAACTGCATTATATGGGTAATAATGCATGTTAAATTGATAATAATATAAGTAGTAGGTATAATTATTAGAGTTCTAGCGATAATAACTGCATAATATGGGTAATAATGCATGTTATATTGATAATAATAATAGTAATAAGTATATTTATTATAGTTCTATCGATAATAACTGCATAATATGGGTAATAATGCATGTTATATTGATGATAATGAAAGTTGTAAGTATATTTATTACTGTTCTAGCGATAATATCTGCATTATATGCGTAATAATGCATGTTATATTAATAATATCGGGAGTAATAAGTATAATTATTATAGTTCTAGCGATGATAATCGTAAAATATGGGTAATAGTGCATGTTATATTGATAATAACATAAGTAATAAGTATAATTATTACAGTTCTACCGATAATAACTGTATTATATGGGTCATAATGCATGTTATATTGATAATATTGGGAGTAATAAGTATAATTATTGCAGTTCTAGCGATAATAATAGTACAATATGGCGAATAATGCACGTTATATTGATAATATCGGGAGTAGTAAGTATAAGTATTATAGTTCTTGCGATAATAATAGTAAAATATGGCTAATAGTGCATGTTATATTGATAATAATAAAAGTAATAAGTATATTTATTACAGTTCTATCGATGATAACTGCATAATATGGGTAATACTGCATGTTATATTGATAATAATATAAGTAATAAGTATAATTATTACAGTTCTGGCGATATTAACTGCAGTATATGGGTAATAATGCATGTTATATTGATAATAATAAAAGTAATAAGTATTATTTATTATAGTTCTATCGATAATAACTGCATAATATGGGTAATAATGCATGTTATTTTGATGATAATGAAAGTAGTAAGTATATTTAGTACAGTTCTATCGATAATAACTGCATAATATGGGTAATAATGCATGTTATATTGATAATAATTAAAGTAATAAGTATATTTATTATAGTTCTATGGATAATAACTGCATAATATGGGTAATAATGCATGTTATATTGATGATAATGAAAGTAGTAAGTATATGTATTACAGTTCTAGCGATAATAACTGCATTATATGGGTAATAATGCATGTTATATTGATAATATTGGGAGCTATAAGTATAATTATTATAGTCCTAGCGATAATAATAGTAAAATATGGCTAATAGTGCATGTTCTATTGATAATAATAAAAGTAATAAGTATATGTATTACAGTTCTATCGATAATAACTGCATAATAAGGGTAATGATGCATGTTATATTGACGATAATAAAAGTAATACGTATATTTATTATAGTTCTAGCGATAATAACTGCATAATATGGGTAATAATGCATGTTATATTGATAATAATATAAGTAATAAGTATAATTATTACAGTTCTAGCGATAATAACTGCATAATATGGGTAATAATGCACGTTATATTGCTAACAATATAAGTAATAAGTATAATTATTACAGTTCTAGCGATAATAACTGCATTATATGGGTAATAATGCATGTTATATTGATAATATCGGGAGTAATAAGTATAATTATTATAGTTCTAGCGATAATAATAGTACACTATGGCTAATAATGCATGTTATATTGATAATATCGGGAGTAATAAGTATAATTGTTATAGTTCTAGCGATAATAATAGTAAAATATGGCTAATTGTGCATGTTATATTGATAATAATAAAAGTAATAAGTATATTTATTACAGTTCTATCGATAATAACTGCATAATATGGGTATTAATGCATGTTATATTGATGATAATAAAAGTAATACGTATATTTATTATAGTTCTAGCGATAATAACTGCATAATATGGGTAATAATGCATGTTATATTGATAATAGTATAAGTAGTAAGTATAATTATTACAGTTCTGGCGATAATAACTGCATTATATGGGTAATAATGCACGTTATATTGCTAATAATATAAGTAATAAGTATAATTATTATAATTCTAGCGATAATAATAGTAAAATATGGCTAATAGTGCATGTTATATTGATAATAATAAATGTAATAAGTATATTTATTATAGTTCTATCGATAATAACTGCATAATATGGGTAATAATGCATGTTATATTGATGATAATAAAAGTAGTAACTATATTTATTATAGTTCTAGCGATTATAACTGCATAATATGGGTAATAATGCATGTCATATTGATAATAATATAAGTAATAAGTATAATTATTACAGTTCTAGCGATAATAACTGCATAATATGGGTAATAATGCACGTTATATTGCTAACAATATAAGTAATAAGTATAATTATTACAGTTCTAGCGATAATAACTGCATTATATGGGTAATAATGCATGTTATATTGATAATATCGGGAGTAATAAGTATAATTATTATAGTTCTAGCGATAATAATAGTACAATATGGCTAATAATGCATGTTATATTGATAATATCGGGAGTAATAAGTATAATTGTTATAGTTCTAGCGATAATAATAGTAAAATATGGCTAATAGTGCATGTTATATTGATAATAATAAAAGTAATAAGTATATTTATTACAGTTCTATCGATAATAACTGCATAATATGGGTATTAATGCATGTTATATAGATGATAATAAAAGTAATACGTATATTTATTATAGTTCTAGCGATAATAACTGCATAATATGGGTAATAATGCATGTTATATTGATAATAATATAAATAATAAGTATAATTATTACAGTTCTGGCGATAATAACTGCATTATATGGGTAATAATACACGTTATATTGCTAATAATATAAGTAATAAGTATAATTATTACAGTTCTAGCGATAATAACTGCATTATATGGGTAATAATGCATGTTATATTGATAATAATAAAAGTAATAAGTATATTTATTATAGTTCTAGCGATAATAACTGCATTATATGGGTCGTAATGCATGTTATATTGATAATATTGGGAGTAATAAGTATAATTATTGTAGTCCTAGCGATAGTAATAGTAAAATATGGCTAATAGTGCATGTTCTATTGATAATAATAAAAGTAATAAGTATATTTATTACAGTTCTATCGATAATAACTGCGTAATATGGGTAATAATGCATGTTATATTGATGATAATGAAAATAGTAAGTATATTTATTACAGTTCTAGCGATAATAACTGCATTATATGGGTAATAATGCACGTTATATTGCTAATAATATAAGTAATAAGTATATTTATTACAGTTCTATCGATAATAACTGCATAATATGGGTAATGATGCATGTTATATTGATGATAATAAAAGTAATACGTATATTTATTATAGTTCTAGCGATAATAACTGCATAATATGGGTAATAATGCATGTTATATTGATGATAATGAAAGTAGTAAATATATTTATTACAGTTCTAGCGATAATAACTGCATTATATAGGTAATAATGCATGTTATATTGATAATATTGGGAGTAATAAGTATAATTATTATAGTCCTAGCGATAATAATAGTAAAATATGGCTAATAGTGCATGTTCTATTGATAATAATAAAAGTAATAAGTATATGTATTACAGTTCTATCGATAATAACTGCATAATATGGGTAATGATGCATGTTATATTGATGATAATAAAAGTAATACGTATATTTATTATAGTTCTAGCGATAATAACTGCATAATACGGGTATTAATGCATGTTATATTGATGATAATAAAAGTAATACGTATATTTATTATAGTTCTAGCGATAATAACTGCATAATATGGGTAATAATGCATGTTATATTGATAATAGTATAAGTAATAAGTATAATTATTACAGTTCTGGCGATAATAACTGCATTATATGGGTAATAATGCACGTTATATTGCAAATAATATAAGTAATAAGTATAATTATTATAATTCTAGCGATAATAATAGTAAAATATGGCTAATAGTGCATGTTATATTGATAATAATAAATGTAATAAGTATATTTATTATAGTTCTATCGATAATAACTGCATAATATGGGTAATAATGCATGTTATATTGATGATAATAAAAGTAGTAACTATATTTATTATAGTTCTAGCGATTATAACTGCATAATATGGGTAATAATGCATGTTATATTGATAATAATATAAGTAATAAGTATAATTATTACAGTTCTAGCGATAATAACTGCATAATATGGGTAATAATGCACGTTATATTGCTAACAATATAAGTAATAAGTATAATTATTACAGTTCTAGCGATAATAACTGCATTATATGGGTAATAATGCATGTTATATTGATAATATCGGGAGTAATAAGTATAATTATTATAGTTCTAGCGATAATAATAGTACAATATGGCTAATAATGCATGTTATATTGATAATATCGGGAGTAATAAGTATAATTGTTATAGTTCTAGCGATAATAATAGTAAAATATGGCTAATAGTGCATGTTATATTGATAATAATAAAAGTAATAAGTATATTTATTACAGTTCTATCGATAATAACTGCATAATATGGGTATTAATGCATGTTATATAGATGATAATAAAAGTAATACGTATATTTATTATAGTTCTAGCGATAATAACTGCATAATATGGGTAATAATGCATGTTATATTGATAATAATATAAATAATAAGTATAATTATTACAGTTCTGGCGATAATAACTGCATTATATGGGTAATAATACACGTTATATTGCTAATAATATAAGTAATAAGTATAATTATTACAGTTCTAGCGATAATAACTGCATTATATGGGTAATAATGCATGTTATATTGATAATAATAAAAGTAATAAGTATATTTATTATAGTTCTAGCGATAATAACTGCATTATATGGGTCGTAATGCATGTTATATTGATAATATTGGGAGTAATAAGTATAATTATTGTAGTTCTATGGATAATAACTGCATAATATGGGTAATAATGCATGTTATATTGGTGATAATGAAAGTAGTAAGTATATTTATTACAGATCTAGCGATAATAACTGCATTATATGGGTAATAATGCATGTTATATTGATAATATTGGGAGTAATAAGTATAATTATTATAGTCCTAGCGATAATAATAGTAAAATATGGCTAATAGTGTATGTTCTAGTGATAATAATAAAAGTAATAAGTATATGTATTACAGTTCTATCGATAATAACTGCATAATATGGGTAATAATGCATGTTATATTGATGATAATAAAAGTAATACGTATATTTATTATAGTTCTAGCGATAATAACTGCATAATATGGGTAATGATGCATGTTATATTGATGATAATAAAAGTAATACGTATATTTATTATAGTTCTAGCGATAATAACTGCATAATACGGGTAATAATGCATGTTATATTGATAATAATATAAGTAATAAGTATAATTATTACAGTTCTAGCGATAATAACTGCATAATATGGGTAATAATGCATGTTATATTGATAATAATAAAAGTAATACGTATATTTATTATAGTTCTAGCGATAATAACTGCATAATATGGGTAATGATGCATGTTATATTGATGATAATAAAAGTAATACGTATATTTATTATAGTTCTAGCGATAATAACTGCATAATACGGGTAATAATGCATGTTATATTGATAATAATATAAGTAATAAGTATAATTATTACAGTTCTAGCGATAATAACTGCATAATATGGGTAATAATGCATGTTATATTGATAATAATAAAAGTAATAAGTATATTTATTATAGTTCTAGCGATTATAACTGCATAATATGGGTTATAATGCATGTTATATTGAGAATAATATAAGTAATAAGTATAATTATTACAGTTCTAGCGATAATAACTGCATTATCGGGGTAATAATGCATGTTATATTGATGATAATAAAAGTAATACGCTTATTTATTATAGTTCTAGCGATAATAACTGCATAATATGGGTAATAATGCATGTTATATTGATAATAATAAAAGTAATAAGTATATTTATTACAGTTCTATCGATAATAACTGCATAATGTTGATAATAATGCATGTTTTATTGATGATAATAAAAGTAATACGTATATATATTATAGTTCTATCGATAGTAACTGCATAAGGGGGTGTCCCACTTGGACGTCGACCGATTGGACGCGTTCCGTTTGGACGGTCCCGATTCGACGCGTTCCAATTCGAAGCGGTGCCGATTCGACGCGTCCCAATTCGAAGAGGTTAGATTTGGTTAGGTTAGGTTCTATAAGCCCTGCTTAGAATTGGAACGCGTCCAATCGGCACCGCTTCGAAATGGAACGAGTCGAATCGGGACCGTCCAATCGGGACGCGTCCAAACGGTCGGCGTCCAAGTGGGCATCACTCCTGCATAATATGGGTAATAATGCATGTTATATTGATAATAATATGTAGTAAGTATAATTATTACAGTTCTAGAGATAATAACTGCATTATATGGGTAATAATGCATGTTATATTGATAATAATATAAGTAGTAAGTATAATTACTAGAGTTCTAGCGATAATAACTGCATAATATGGGTAATAATGCATGTTATATTGATAATAATAATAGTAATAAGTATATTTATTATTGTTCTATCGATAATAACTGCATAATATGGGTAATAATGCATGTTATATTGATAATAATATAAGTAATAAGTATAATTATTACAGTTCTAGCGATAATAACTGCATAATATGGGTAATAATGCATGTTATATTGATAATAATAGAAGTAATTAGTATATTTATTACAGTTCTATCGATAATAACTGCATAATGTTGGTAATAATGCATGTCTTATTGATGATAATAAAAGTAGTAAGTATAATTATTACAGTTCTAGCGATAATAACTGCATTATATGCGTAATAATGCATGTTATATTGATAATATCGGGAGTAATAAGTGTAATTATTATAGTTCTAGCGATAATAATAGTAAAATATGGCTAAGAGTGTCTGTTACATTGATAATAATACAAGTAATAAGTATATTTATTATACTTCTGTCGATAATAACTGCATTATATGGGTAATAATGCATGTTATATTGATAATAATACAAGTAATAAGTATAATTACTACAGTTCTAGCGATAATAACTCCATTATATGGATAATAATGCATGTTATATTGATAATAATATAAGTAATAAGTATAATTATTACAGTTCTAGCGATAATAACTTCATTATATGGGTAATAATGCATGTTATATTGATAATATCGGGAGTAATAAGTATAATTATTATAGTTCTAGCGATAATAATAGTACAATATGGATAATAGTGCATGTTATGTTGATAATAATAAAAGTAATGAGTATATTTATTACAGTTCTATCGATAATAACTGCATAATATGGGTAATAATGCATGTTATATTGATAATAATATGTAGTAAGTATAATTATTACAGTTCTAGCGATAATAACTTCATTATATGGGTAATAATGCATGTTATATTGATAATATCGGGAGTAATAAGTATAATTATTATAGTTCTAGCGATAACAATAGTACAATATGGATAATAGTGCATGTTATGTTGATAATAATAAAAGTAATGAGTATATTTATTACAGTTCTATCGATAATAACTGCATAATATGGGTAATAGTGCATGTTATATTGATAATAATATAAGTAATAAGTATAATAATTACAGTTCTAGCGATAATAACTGCATTATATGGGTCATAATGCATGTTATATTGATAATATTGGGAGTAATAAGTATAATTATTATAGTCCTAGCGATAGTAATAGTAAAATATGGCTAATAGTGCATGTTCTATTGATAATAATAAAAGTAATAAGTATATTTTTGTTACAGTTCTATCGATAATAACTGCATAATATGGGTAATGATGCATGTTATATTGATGATAATAAAAGTAATACGTATATTTATTATAGTTCTAGCGATAATAACTGCATAATATGGGTAATAATGCATGTTATATTGATAATAATATAAATAATAAGTATAATTATTACAGTTCTGGCGATAATAACTGCATTATATGGGTAATAATGCACGCTATATTGCTAATAATATAAGTAATAAGTATAATTATTACAGTTCTATCGATAATAACTGCATAATATGGGTAATAATGCATGTTATATTGATAATAATATAAGTAATAAGTATAATTATTACAGTTGTAGCGATAATAACTGCATTATATGGGTAATAATGCATGTTATATTGATAATAATAATAGTAATAAGTGTATTTATTATAGTTCTATCGATAATAACTGCATAATATGGGTAATAATGCATGTTATATTGATGATAATGAAAGCTGTAAGTATATTTATTACAGCTCTAGCGATAATAACTGCATTATATGCGTAATAATGCATGTTATATTGATAATATCGGGAGTAATAAGTATAATTATTATAGTTCTAGCGACAATAATAGTAAAATATGGGTAATAGTGCATGTTATATTGATAATAATAAAAGTAATAAGTATATTTATTACAGTTCTATCGATAATAACTGCATAATATGGGTAATAATGCATGTTATATTGATAATAATAAAAGTAATAAGTATATTTATTATAGTTCTATCGATAATAGCTGCATAATAATAAAAGTAGTAACTATATTTATTATAGTTCTAGCGATTATAACTGCATAATATGGGTAATAATGCATGTTATATTGAGAATAATGAAAGTAATAAGTATAATTATTACAGTTCTAGCGATAATAACTGCATTATATGCGTAATAATGCATGTTATATTGATAATATCGGGAGTAATAAGTGTAATTATTATAGTTCTAGCGATAATAATAGTACAATATGGCTAATAGTGCATGTTATATTGATAATATTAAAAGTAATAAGTATAATTATTATAGTTCTAGCGATAATAATAGTAAAATATGGCTAAGAGTGTCTGTTACATTGATAATAATACAAGTAATAAGTATATTTATTATACTTCTGTCGATAATAACTGCATTATATGGGTAATAATGCATGTTATATTGATAATAATACAAGTAATAAGTATAATTACTACAGTTCTAGCGATAATAACTCCATTATATGGGTAATAATGCATGTTACATTGATAATAATATAAGTAATAAGTATAATTATTACAGTTCTAGCGATAATAACTGCATTATATGGGTAATAATGCATGTTATATTGATAATATCGGGAGTAATAAGTATAATTATTATAGTTCTAGCGATAATAATAGTACAATATGGATAATAGTGCATGTTATATTGATAATAATAAAAGTAATGAGTATATTTATTACAGTTCTATCGATAATAACTGCATAATATAAGTTATAATGCATGTTATATTGAGAATAATATAAGTAATAAGTATAATTATTACAGTTCTAGCGATAATAACTGCATTATATGGGTAATAATGCATGTTAAATTGATAATAATATAAGTAGTAGGTATAATTATTAGAGTTCTAGCGATAATAACTGCATAATATGGGTAATAATGCATGTTATATTGATAATAATAATAGTAATAAGTATATTTATTATAGTTCTATCGATAATAACTGCATAATATGGGTAATAATGCATGTTATATTGATGATAATGAAAGTTGTAAGTATATTTATTACTGTTCTAGCGATAATATCTGCATTATATGCGTAATAATGCATGTTATATTAATAATATCGGGAGTAATAAGTATAATTATTATAGTTCTAGCGATGATAATCGTAAAATATGGGTAATAGTGCATGTTATATTGATAATAACATAAGTAATAAGTATAATTATTACAGTTCTACCGATAATAACTGTATTATATGGGTCATAATGCATGTTATATTGATAATATTGGGAGTAATAAGTATAATTATTGCAGTTCTAGCGATAATAATAGTACAATATGGCGAATAATGCACGTTATATTGATAATATCGGGAGTAGTAAGTATAAGTATTATAGTTCTTGCGATAATAATAGTAAAATATGGCTAATAGTGCATGTTATATTGATAATAATAAAAGTAATAAGTATATTTATTACAGTTCTATCGATGATAACTGCATAATATGGGTAATAATGCATGTTATATTGATAATAATATAAGTAATAAGTATAATTATTACAGTTCTGGCGATATTAACTGCAGTATATGGGTAATAATGCATGTTATATTGATAATAATAAAAGTAATAAGTATTATTTATTATAGTTCTATCGATAATAACTGCATAATATGGGTAATAATGCATGTTATTTTGATGATAATGAAAGTAGTAAGTATATTTAGTACAGTTCTATCGATAATAACTGCATAATATGGGTAATAATGCATGTTATATTGATAATAATTAAAGTAATAAGTATATTTATTATAGTTCTATGGATAATAACTGCATAATATGGGTAATAATGCATGTTATATTGATGATAATGAAAGTAGTAAGTATATGTATTACAGTTCTAGCGATAATAACTGCATTATATGGGTAATAATGCATGTTATATTGATAATATTGGGAGCTATAAGTATAATTATTATAGTCCTAGCGATAATAATAGTAAAATATGGCTAATAGTGCATGTTCTATTGATAATAATAAAAGTAATAAGTATATGTATTACAGTTCTATCGATAATAACTGCATAATAAGGGTAATGATGCATGTTATATTGACGATAATAAAAGTAATACGTATATTTATTATAGTTCTAGCGATAATAACTGCATAATATGGGTAATAATGCATGTTATATTGATAATAATATAAGTAATAAGTATAATTATTACAGTTCTAGCGATAATAACTGCATAATATGGGTAATAATGCACGTTATATTGCTAACAATATAAGTAATAAGTATAATTATTACAGTTCTAGCGATAATAACTGCATTATATGGGTAATAATGCATGTTATATTGATAATATCGGGAGTAATAAGTATAATTATTATAGTTCTAGCGATAATAATAGTACACTATGGCTAATAATGCATGTTATATTGATAATATCGGGAGTAATAAGTATAATTGTTATAGTTCTAGCGATAATAATAGTAAAATATGGCTAATTGTGCATGTTATATTGATAATAATAAAAGTAATAAGTATATTTATTACAGTTCTATCGATAATAACTGCATAATATGGGTATTAATGCATGTTATATTGATGATAATAAAAGTAATACGTATATTTATTATAGTTCTAGCGATAATAACTGCATAATATGGGTAATAATGCATGTTATATTGATAATAGTATAAGTAATAAGTATAATTATTACAGTTCTGGCGATAATAACTGCATTATATGGGTAATAATGCACGTTATATTGCTAATAATATAAGTAATAAGTATAATTATTATAATTCTAGCGATAATAATAGTAAAATATGGCTAATAGTGCATGTTATATTGATAATAATAAATGTAATAAGTATATTTATTATAGTTCTATCGATAATAACTGCATAATATGGGTAATAATGCATGTTATATTGATGATAATAAAAGTAGTAACTATATTTATTATAGTTCTAGCGATTATAACTGCATAATATGGGTAATAATGCATGTTATATTGATAATAATATAAGTAATAAGTATAATTATTACAGTTCTAGCGATAATAACTGCATAATATGGGTAATAATGCACGTTATATTGCTAACAATATAAGTAATAAGTATAATTATTACAGTTCTAGCGATAATAACTGCATTATATGGGTAATAATGCATGTTATATTGATAATATCGGGAGTAATAAGTATAATTATTATAGTTCTAGCGATAATAATAGTACAATATGGCTAATAATGCATGTTATATTGATAATATCGGGAGTAATAAGTATAATTGTTATAGTTCTAGCGATAATAATAGTAAAATATGGCTAATAGTGCATGTTATATTGATAATAATAAAAGTAATAAGTATATTTATTACAGTTCTATCGATAATAACTGCATAATATGGGTATTAATGCATGTTATATAGATGATAATAAAAGTAATACGTATATTTATTATAGTTCTAGCGATAATAACTGCATAATATGGGTAATAATGCATGTTATATTGATAATAATATAAATAATAAGTATAATTATTACAGTTCTGGCGATAATAACTGCATTATATGGGTAATAATACACGTTATATTGCTAATAATATAAGTAATAAGTATAATTATTACAGTTCTAGCGATAATAACTGCATTATATGGGTAATAATGCATGTTATATTGATAATAATAAAAGTAATAAGTATATTTATTATAGTTCTAGCGATAATAACTGCATTATATGGGTCGTAATGCATGTTATATTGATAATATTGGGAGTAATAAGTATAATTATTGTAGTCCTAGCGATAGTAATAGTAAAATATGGCTAATAGTGCATGTTCTATTGATAATAATAAAAGTAATAAGTATATTTATTACAGTTCTATCGATAATAACTGCGTAATATGGGTAATAATGCATGTTATATTGATGATAATGAAAATAGTAAGTATATTTATTACAGTTCTAGCGATAATAACTGCATTATATGGGTAATAATGCACGTTATATTGCTAATAATATAAGTAATAAGTATATTTATTACAGTTCTATCGATAATAACTGCATAATATGGGTAATGATGCATGTTATATTGATGATAATAAAAGTAATACGTATATTTATTATAGTTCTAGCGATAATAACTGCATAATATGGGTAATAATGCATGTTATATTGATGATAATGAAAGTAGTAAATATATTTATTACAGTTCTAGCGATAATAACTGCATTATATAGGTAATAATGCATGTTATATTGATAATATTGGGAGTAATAAGTATAATTATTATAGTCCTAGCGATAATAATAGTAAAATATGGCTAATAGTGCATGTTCTATTGATAATAATAAAAGTAATAAGTATATGTATTACAGTTCTATCGATAATAACTGCATAATATGGGTAATGATGCATGTTATATTGATGATAATAAAAGTAATACGTATATTTATTATAGTTCTAGCGATAATAACTGCATAATACGGGTATTAATGCATGTTATATTGATGATAATAAAAGTAATACGTATATTTATTATAGTTCTAGCGATAATAACTGCATAATATGGGTAATAATGCATGTTATATTGATAATAGTATAAGTAATAAGTATAATTATTACAGTTCTGGCGATAATAACTACATTATATGGGTAATAATGCACGTTATATTGCAAATAATATAAGTAATAAGTATAATTATTATAATTCTAGCGATAATAATAGTAAAATATGGCTAATAGTGCATGTTATATTGATAATAATAAATGTAATAAGTATATTTATTATAGTTCTATCGATAATAACTGCATAATATGGGTAATAATGCATGTTATATTGATGATAATAAAAGTAGTAACTATATTTATTATAGTTCTGGCGATTATAACTGCATAATATGGGTAATAATGCATGTTATATTGATAATAATATAAGTAATAAGTATAATTATTACAGTTCTAGCGATAATAACTGCATAATATGGGTAATAATGCACGTTATATTGCTAACAATATAAGTAATAAGTATAATTATTACAGTTCTAGCGATAATAACTGCATTATATGGGTAATAATGCATGTTATATTGATAATATCGGGAGTAATAAGTATAATTATTATAGTTCTAGCGATAATAATAGTACAATATGGCTAATAATGCATGTTATATTGATAATATCGGGAGTAATAAGTATAATTGTTATAGTTCTAGCGATAATAATAGTAAAATATGGCTAATAGTGCATGTTATATTGATAATAATAAAAGTAATAAGTATATTTATTACAGTTCTATCGATAATAACTGCATAATATGGGTATTAATGCATGTTATATAGATGATAATAAAAGTAATACGTATATTTATTATAGTTCTAGCGATAATAACTGCATAATATGGGTAATAATGCATGTTATATTGATAATAATATAAATAATAAGTATAATTATTACAGTTCTGGCGATAATAACTGCATTATATGGGTAATAATACACGTTATATTGCTAATAATATAAGTAATAAGTATAATTATTACAGTTCTAGCGATAATAACTGCATTATATGGGTAATAATGCATGTTATATTGATGATAATGAAAGTAGTAAATATATTTATTACAGTTCTAGCGATAATAACTGCATTATATGGGTAACAATGCATGTTATATTGATTATATTGGGAGTAATAAGTATAATTATTATAGTCCTAGCGATAATAATAGTAAAATATGGCTAATAGTGCATGTTCTATTGATAATAATAAAAGTAATAAGTATATGTATTACAGTTCTATCGATAATAACTGCATAATATGGGTAATGATGCATGTTATATTGATGATAATAAAAGTAATACGTATATTTATTATAGTTCTAGCGATAATAACTGCATAATACGGGTAATAATGCATGTTATATTGATAATAATATAAGTAATAAGTATAATTATTACAGTTCTAGCGATAATAACTGCATTATATGGGTAATAATGCATGTTATATTGATAATAATAAAAGTAATAAGTATATTTATTATAGTTCTAGCGATAATAACTGCATTATATGGGTCGTAATGCATGTTATATTGATAATATTGGGAGTAATAAGTATAATTATTGTAGTCCTAGCGATAGTAATAGTAAAATATGGCTAATAGTGCATGTTCTATTGATAATAATAAAAGTAATAAGTATATTTATTACAGTTCTATCGATAATAACTGCGTAATATGGGTAATAATGCATGTTATATTGATGATAATGAAAATAGTAAGTATATTTATTACAGTTCTAGCGATAATAACTGCATTATATGGGTAATAATGCACGTTATATTGCTAATAATATATGTAATAAGTATATTTATTAGAGTTCTATCGATAATAACTGCATAATATGGGTAATGATGCATGTTATATTGATGATAATAAAAGTAATACGTATATTTATTATAGTTCTAGCGATAATAACTGCATAATATGGGTAATAATGCATGTTATATTGATGATAATGAAAGTAGTAAATATATTTATTACAGTTCTAGCGATAATAACTGCATTATATGGGTAATAATGCATGTTATATTGATAATATTGGGAGTAATAAGTATAATTATTATAGTCCTAGCGATAATAATAGTAAAATATGGCTAATAGTGCATGTTCTATTGATAATAATAAAAGTAATAAGTATATGTATTACAGTTCTATCGATAATAACTGCATAATATGGGTAATGATGCATGTTATATTGATGATAATAAAAGTAATACGTATATTTATTATAGTTCTAGCGATAATAACTGCATAATACGGGTAATAATGCATGTTATATTGATAATAATATAAGTAATAAGTATAATTATTACAGTTCTAGCGATAATAACTGCATAATATGGGTAATAATGCATGTTATATTAATAATAATAAAAGTAATAAGTATATTTATTATAGTTCTAGCGATTATAACTGCATAATATGGGTTATAATGCATGTTATGTTGATGATAATGAAAGTTGCAAGTATATTTATTACATTTCTAGCGATAATAACTGCATTATATGCGTAATAATGCATGTTATATTGATAATAATAAAAGTAATAAGTATATTTATTACAGTTCCATGGATAATAACTGCATAATATGGGTAATAATGCATGTTATATTGATGATAATGAAAATAGTAAGTATATTTATTACAGTTCTAGCGATAATAACTGCATTATATGGGTAATAATGCATGTTACATTGGTGATAATGAAAATAGTAAGTATATTTATTACAGTTCTAGCGATAATAACTGCATTATATGGGTAATAATGCATGTTATATTGATGATAATAAAAGTAATACGTATATTTATTATAATTCTGGCAATTATAACTGCATTATATGGGTAATAGTGCATGTTATATTGATAATATCGGGAGTAATAAGTATAATTATTATAGTTCCAGCGATAATAATAGTACAATATGCCTAATAGTGCATGTTATATTGATAATAATAAAAGTAATAAGTATATTTATTATAGTTCTATGGATAATAACTGCATAATATGGGTAATAATGCATGTTATATTGGTGATAATGAAAGTAGTAAGTATATTTATTACAGATCTAGCGATAATAACTGCATTATATGGGTAATAATGCATGTTATATTGATAATATTGGGAGTAATAAGTATAATTATTATAGTCCTAGCGATAATAATAGTAAAATATGGCTAATAGTGTATGTTCTAGTGATAATAATAAAAGTAATAAGTATATGTATTACAGTTCTATCGATAATAACTGCATAATATGGGTAATAATGCATGTTATATTGATGATAATAAAAGTAATACGTATATTTATTATAGTTCTAGCGATAATAACTGCATAATATGGGTAATAATGCATGTTATATTGATGATAATGAAAGTAGTAAATATATTTATTACAGTTCTAGCGATAATAACTGCATTATATGGGTAATAATGTATGTTATATTGATAATATTGGGAGTAATAAGTTTAATTATTATAGTCCTAGCGATAATAATAGTAAAATATGGCTAATAGTGCATGTTCTATTGATAATAATAAAAGTAATAAGTATATGTATTACAGTTCTATCGATAATAACTGCATAATATGGGTAATGATGCATGTTATATTGATGATAATAAAAGTAATACGTATATTTATTATAGTTCTAGCGATAATAACTGCATAATACGGGTAATAATGCATGTTATATTGATAATAATATAAGTAATAAGTATAATTATTACAGTTCTAGCGATAATAACTGCATAATATGGGTAATAATGCATGTTATATTGATAATAATAAAAGTAATAAGTATATTTATTATAGTTCTAGCGATTATAACTGCATAATATGGGTTATAATGCATGTTATATTGAGAATAATATAAGTAATAAGTATAATTATTACAGTTCTAGCGATAATAACTGCATTATCGGGGTAATAATGCATGTTATATTGATAATAATAGAAGTAGTAAGTATATTTATTACAGTTCTATCGATAATAACTGCATAATATGGGTAATAATGCATGTTATATTGATGATAATAAAAGTAATACGTATATTTATTATAATTCTAGCAATTATAACTGCATTATATGGGTAATAATGCATGTTATATTGATAATATCGGGAGTAATAAGTATAATTATTATAGTTCCAGCGATAATAATAGTACAATATGCTTAATAGTGCATGTTATATTGATAATAATAAACGTAATAAGTATAATTATTATAGTTCTAGCGATAATAATAGTAAAATATGGCTAAGAGTGCATGTTATATTGATAATAGTAAAAGTAATAAGTATATTTATTATAGTTCTATGGATAATAACTGCATAATATGGGTAATAATGCATGTTATATTGATGATAATGAAAGTAGTAAGTATATTTATTACAGTTCTAGCGATAATAACTGCATTATATGGGTAATAATGCATGTTATATTGATAATAATAAAAGTAATAAGTATATTTATTATAGTTCTATGGATAATAACTGCATAATATGGGTAATAATGCATGTTATATTGGTGATAATGAAAGTAGTAAGTATATTTATTACAGATCTAGCGATAATAACTGCATTATATGGGTAATAATGCATGTTATATTGATAATATTGGGAGTAATAAGTATAATTATTATAGTCCTAGCGATAATAATAGTAAAATATGGCTAATAGTGTATGTTCTAGTGATAGTAATAAAAGTAATAAGTATATGTATTACAGTTCTATCGATAATAACTGCATAATATGGGTAATAATGCATGTTATATTGATGATAATAAAAGTAATACGTATATTTATTATAGTTCTAGCGATAATAACTGCATAATATGGGTAATAATGCATGTTATATTGATGATAATGAAAGTAGTAAATATATTTATTACAGTTCTAGCGATAATAACTGCATTATATGGGTAATAATGCATGTTATATTGATAATATTGGGAGTAATAAGTATAATTATTATAGTCCTAGCGATAATAATAGTAAAATATGGCTAATAGTGCATGTTCTATTGATAATAATAAAAGTAATAAGTATATGTATTACAGTTCTATCGATAATAACTGCATAATATGGGTAATGATGCATGTTATATTGATGATAATAAAAGTAATACGTATATTTATTATAGTTCTAGCGATAATAACTGCATAATACGGGTAATAATGCATGTTATATTGATAATAATATAAGTAATAAGTATAATTATTACAGTTCTAGCGATAATAACTGCATAATATGGGTAATAATGCATGTTATATTGATAATAATAAAAGTAATAAGTATATTTATTATAGTTCTAGCGATTATAACTGCATAATATGGGTTATAATGCATGTTATATTGATGATAATGAAAGTTGCAAGTATATTTATTACATTTCTAGCGATAATAACTGCATTATATGCGTAATAATGCATGTTATATTGATAATAATAAAAGTAATAAGTATATTTATTATAGTTCCATGGATAATAACTGCATAATATGGGTAATAATGCATGTTATATTGATGATAATGAAAATAGTAAGTATATTTATTACAGTTCTAGCGATAATAACTGCATTATATGGGTAATAATGCATGTTATATTGATGATAATAAAAGTAATACGCTTATTTATTATAGTTCTAGCGATAATAACTGCATTATATGGCTAATAATGCATGTTATATTGATAATAATATAAGTAATTAGTATAATTATTACAGTTCTGGCGGTAATAACTGCATTATATGGGTAATAATGCAGGTTATATTGCTAATAATATAAGGAATAAGTATAATTATTACAGTTCTAGCGATAATAACTGCATTATATGGGTAATAATGCATGTTATATTGATAATAATAAAAGTAATAAGTATATTTATTATAGTTCTATCGATAATAACTGCATTATATGGGTCGTAATGCATGTTATATTGATAATATTAGGAGTAATAAGTATAATTATTGTAGTCCTAGCGATAGTAATAGTAAAATATGGCTAATAGTGCATGTTCTATTGATAATAATAAAAGTAATAAGTATATTTATTACAGTTCTATCGATAATAACTGCATAATATGGGTAATAATGCAAGTTATATTGATGATAATAAAAGTAATACGTATATTTATTATAATTCTAGCAATTATAACTGCATTATATGGGTAATAGTGCATGTTATATTGATAATATCGGGAGTAATAAGTATAATTATTATAGTTCCAGCGATAATAATAGTACAATATGCCTAATAGTGCATGTTATATTGATAATAATAAAAGTAATAAGTATAATTATTATAGTTCTAGCGATAATAATAGTAAAATATGGCTAAGAGTGCATGTTATATTGATAATAGTAAAAGTAATAAGTATATTTATTATAGTTCTATGGATAATAACTGCATAATATGGGTAATAATGCATGTTATATTGATGATAATGAAAGTAGTAAGTATATTTATTACAGTTCTAGCGATAATAACTGCATTATATGGGTAATAATGCATGTTATATTGATAATAATAAAAGTAATAAGTATATTTATTATAGTTCTATGGATAATAACTGCATAATATGGGTAATAATGCATGTTATATTGGTGATAATGAAAGTAGTAAGTATATTTATTACAGATCTAGCGATAATAACTGCATTATATGGGTAATAATGCATGTTATATTGATAATATTGGGAGTAATAAGTATAATTATTATAGTCCTAGCGATAATAATAGTAAAATATGGCTAATAGTGTATGTTCTAGTGATAATAATAAAAGTAATAAGTATATGTATTACAGTTCTATCGATAATAACTGCATAATATGGGTAATAATGCATGTTATATTGATGATAATAAAAGTAATACGTATATTTATTATAGTTCTAGCGATAATAACTGCATAATATGGGTAATAATGCATGTTATATTGATGATAATGAAAGTAGTAAATATATTTATTACAGTTCTAGCGATAATAACTGCATTATATGGGTAATAATGCATGTTATATTGATAATATTGGGAGTAATAAGTATAATTATTATAGTCCTAGCGATAATAATAGTAAAATATGGCTAATAGTGCATGTTCTATTGATAATAATAAAAGTAATAAGTATATGTATTACAGTTCTATCGATAATAACTGCATAATATGGGTAATGATGCATGTTATATTGATGATAATAAAAGTAATACGTATATTTATTATAGTTCTAGCGATAATAACTGCATAATACGGGTAATAATGCATGTTATATTGATAATAATATAAGTAATAAGTATAATTATTACAGTTCTAGCGATAATAACTGCATAATATGGGTAATAATGCATGTTATATTGATAATAATAAAAGTAATAAGTATATTTATTATAGTTCTAGCGATTATAACTGCATAATATGGGTTATAATGCATGTTATATTGAGAATAATATAAGTAATAAGTATAATTATTACAGTTCTAGCGATAATAACTGCATTATCGGGGTAATAATGCATGTTATATTGATAATAATATAAGTAGTAAGTATATTTATTACAGTTCTATCGATAATAACTGCATAATATGGGTAATAATGCATGTTATATTGATGATAATAAAAGTAATACGTATATTTATTATAATTCTAGCAATTATAACTGCATTATATGGGTAATAATGCATGTTATATTGATAATATCGGGAGTAATAAGTATAATTATTATAGTTCCAGCGATAATAATAGTACAATATGCCTAATAGTGCATGTTATATTGATAATAATAAAAGTAATAAGTATAATTATTATAGTTCTAGCGATAATAATAGTAAAATATGGCTAAGAGTGCATGTTATATTGATAATAGTAAAAGTAATAAGTATATTTATTATAGTTCTATGGATAATAACTGCATAATATGGGTAATAATGCATGTTATATTGATGATAATGAAAGTAGTAAGTATATTTATTACAGTTCTAGCGATAATAACTGCATTATATGGGTAATAATGCATGTTATATTGATAATAATAAAAGTAATAAGTATATTTATTATAGTTCTATGGATAATAACTGCATAATATGGGTAATAATGCATGTTATATTGGTGATAATGAAAGTAGTAAGTATATGTATTACAGATCTAGCGATAATAACTGCATTATATGGGTAATAATGCATGTTATATTGATAATATTGGGAGTAATAAGTATAATTATTATAGTCCTAGCGATAATAATAGTAAAATATGGCTAATAGTGTATGTTCTAGTGATAATAATAAAAGTAATAAGTATATGTATTACAGTTCTATCGATAATAACTGCATAATATGGGTAATAATGCATGTTATATTGATGATAATAAAAGTAATACGTATATTTATTATAGTTCTAGCGATAATAACTGCATAATATGGGTAATAATGCATGTTATATTGATGATAATGAAAGTAGTAAATATATTTATTACAGTTCTAGCGATAATAACTGCATTATATGGGTAATAATGCATGTTATATTGATAATATTGGGAGTAATAAGTATAATTATTATAGTCCTAGCGATAATAATAGTAAAATATGGCTAATAGTGCATGTTCTATTGATAATAATAAAAGTAATAAGTATATGTATTACAGTTCTATCGATAATAACTGCATAATATGGGTAATGATGCATGTTATATTGATGATAATAAAAGTAATACGTATATTTATTATAGTTCTAGCGATAATAACTGCATAATACGGGTAATAATGCATGTTATATTGATAATAATATAAGTAATAAGTATAATTATTACAGTTCTAGCGATAATAACTGCATAATATGGGTAATAATGCATGTTATATTGATAATAATAAAAGTAATAAGTATATTTATTATAGTTCTAGCGATTATAACTGCATAATATGGGTTATAATGCATGTTATATTGAGAATAATATAAGTAATAAGTATAATTATTACAGTTCTAGCGATAATAACTGCATTATCGGGGTAATAATGCATGTTATATTGATAATAATATAAGTAGTAAGTATATTTATTACAGTTCTATCGATAATAACTGCATAATATGGGTAATAATGCATGTTATATTGATGATAATAAAAGTAATACGTATATTTATTATAATTCTAGCAATTATAACTGCATTATATGGGTAATAATGCATGTTATATTGATAATATCGGGAGTAATAAGTATAATTATTATAGTTCCAGCGATAATAATAGTACAATATGCCTAATAGTGCATGTTATATTGATAATAATAAAAGTAATAAGTATAATTATTATAGTTCTAGCGATAATAATAGTAAAATATGGCTAAGAGTGCATGTTATATTGATAATAGTAAAAGTAATAAGTATATTTATTATAGTTCTATGGATAATAACTGCATAATATGGGTAATAATGCATGTTATATTGATGATAATGAAAGTAGTAAGTATATTTATTACAGTTCTAGCGATAATAACTGCATTATATGGGTAATAATGCATGTTATATTGATAATAATAAAAGTAATAAGTATATTTATTATAGTTCTATGGATAATAACTGCATAATATGGGTAATAATGCATGTTATATTGGTGATAATGAAAGTAGTAAGTATATTTATTACAGATCTAGCGATAATAACTGCATTATATGGGTAATAATGCATGTTATATTGATAATATTGGGAGTAATAAGTATAATTATTATAGTCCTAGCGATAATAATAGTAAAATATGGCTAATAGTGTATGTTCTAGTGATAATAATAAAAGTAATAAGTATATGTATTACAGTTCTATCGATAATAACTGCATAATATGGGTAATAATGCATGTTATATTGATGATAATAAAAGTAATACGTATATTTATTATAGTTCTAGCGATAATAACTGCATAATATGGGTAATAATGCATGTTATATTGATGATAATGAAAGTAGTAAATATATTTATTACAGTTCTAGCGATAATAACTGCATTATATGGGTAATAATGCATGTTATATTGATAATATTGGGAGTAATAAGTATAATTATTATAGTCCTAGCGATAATAATAGTAAAATATGGCTAATAGTGCATGTTCTATTGATAATAATAAAAGTAATAAGTATATGTATTACAGTTCTATCGATAATAACTGCATAATATGGGTAATGATGCATGTTATATTGATGATAATAAAAGTAATACGTATATTTATTATAGTTCTAGCGATAATAACTGCATAATACGGGTAATAATGCATGTTATATTGATAATAATAAAAGTAATAAGTATATTTATTATAGTTCTAGCGATTATAACTGCATAATATGGGTTATAATGCATGTTATATTGAGAATAATATAAGTAATAAGTATAATTATTACAGTTCTAGCGATAATAACTGCATTATATGGGTAATAATGCACGTTATATTGCTAATAATATAAGTAATAAGTATAATTATTATAATTCTAGCGATAATAATAGTAAAATATGGCTAATAGTGCATGTTATATTGATAATAATAAATGTAATAAGTATATTTATTATAGTTCTATCGATAATAACTGCATAATATGGGTAATAATGCATGTTATATTGATGATAATAAAAGTAATACGTATATTTATTATAGTTCTAGCGATTATAACTGCATTATATGGGTAATAATGCATGTTATATTGATAAAATCGGGAGTAATAAGTATAATTATTATAGTTCCAGCGATAATAATAGTACAATGTGCCTAATAGTGCATGTTATATTGATAATAGTAAAAGTAATAAGTATATTTATTATAGTTCTATGGATAATAACTGCATAAAATGGGTAATAATGCATGTTATATTGATGATAATGAAAGTAGTAAGTATATTTATTACAGTTCTAGCGATAATAACTGCATTATATGGGTAATAATGCATGTTATATCGATAATAATAAAAGTAATAAGTATATTTATTATAGTTCTATGGATAATAACTGCATAATATGGGTAATAATGCATGTTATATTGGTGATAATGAAAGTAGTAAGTATATTTATTACAGATCTAGCGATAATAACTGCATTATATGGGTAATAAGGCATGTTATATTGATAATATTGGGAGTAATAAGTATAATTATTATAGTCCTAGCGATAATAATAGTAAAATATGGCTAATAGTGTATGTTCTAGTGATAATAATAAAAGTAATAAGTATATGTATTACAGTTCTATCGATAATAACTGCATAATATGGGTAATAATGCATGTTATATTGATGATAATAAAAGTAATACGTATATTTATTATAGTTCTAGCGATAATAACTGCATAATATGGGTAATAATGCATGTTATATTGATGATAATGAAAGTAGTAAATATATTTATTACAGTTCTAGCGATAATAACTGCATTATATGGGTAATAATGCATGTTATATTGATAATATTGGGAGTAATAAGTATAATTATTATAGTCCTAGCGATAATAATAGTAAAATATGGCTAATAGTGCATGTTCTATTGATAATAATAAAAGTAATAAGTATATGTATTACAGTTCTATCGATAATAACTGCATAATATGGGTAATGATGCATGTTATATTGATGATAATAAAAGTAATACGTATATTTATTATAGTTCTAGCGATAATAACTGCATAATACGGGTAATAATGCATGTTATATTGATAATAATATAAGTAATAAGTATAATTATTACAGTTCTAGCGATAATAACTGCATAATATGGGTAATAATGCATGTTATATTGATAATAATAAAAGTAATACGTATATTTATTATAGTTCTATCGATAATAACTGCATAATATGGGTAATAATGCATGTCATATTGATAATAATATAAGTAATAAGTATAATTATTACAGTTCTATCGATAATAACTGCATAATATTGGTAATAATGCATGTTATATTGATGATAATAAAAGTAGTACGTATATTTATTATAGTTCTAGCGATAATAACTGCATAACATGGGTAATAATGCATGTTATATTGATAATAATATAAGTAATAAGTATAATTATTACAGTTCTAGCGATAATAACTGCATAATATGGGTAATAATGCATGTTATATTGATAATAATAAAAGTAATAAGTATATTTATTATAGTTCTAGCGATTATAACTGCATAATATGGGTAATAATGCATGTTATATTGATAATAATAAAAGTAATAAGTATATTTATTACAGTTCTATCGATAATAACTGCATAATATGGGTAATGATGCATGTTATATTGATGATAATAAAAGTAATACGTATATTTATTATAGTTCTAGCGATAATAACTGCATAATATGGGTAATAATGCATGTTATATTGATAATAATATAAATAATAAGTATAATTATTACAGTTCTGGCGATAATAACTGCATTATATGGGTAATAATGCACGCTATATTGCTAATAATATAAGTAATAAGTATAATTATTACAGTTCTATTGATAATAACTGCATAATATGGGTAATAATGCATGTTATATTGATAATAATATAAGTAATAAGTATAATTATTACAGTTGTAGCGATAATAACTGCATAATATGGGTAATAATGCACGTTATACTGCTAATAATATAAGTAATAAGTATAATTATTACAGTTCTGGTGATAATAACTATATTATATGGGTAATAATGCATGTTATATTGATAATATCGGGAGTAATAAGTATAATTATTATAGTTCTAGCGATAATAATAGTACAATATGGCTAATAATGCATGTTATATTGATAATATCGGGAGTAATAAGTATAATTTTTATAGTTCTAGCGGTAATAATAGTAAAATATGGCTAATAGTGCATGTTATATTGATAATAATAAAAGTAATAAGTATATTTAATATAGTTCTAGCGATTATAACTGCATAATATAAGTTATAATGCATGTTATATTGAGAATAATATAAGTAATAAGTATAATTATTACAGTTCTAGCGATAATAACTGCATTATATGGGTAATAATGCATGTTATATTGATAATAATATAAGTAGTAAGTATAATTATTAGAGTTCTAGCGATAATAACTGCATAATATGGGTAATAATGCATGTTATATTCATAATAATAATAGTAATAAGTATATTTATTATAGTTCCATCGATAATAACTGCATAATATGGGTAATAATGCATGTTATAATGATGATAATGAAAGCTGTAAGTATATTTATTACAGCTCTAGCGATAATAACTGCATTATATGCGTAATAATGCATGTTATATTGATAATATCGGGAGTAATAAGTATAATTATTATAGTTCTAGCGATAATAATAGTAAAATATGGGTAATAGTGCATGTTATATTGATAATAATAAAAGTAATAAGTATATTTATTACAGTTCTATCGATAATAACTGCATAATATGGGTAATAATGCATGTTATATTGATAATAATAAAAGTAATAAGTATATTTATTATAGTTCTATCGATAATAGCTGCATAATAATAAAAGTAGTAACTATATTTATTATAGTTCTAGCGATTATAACTGCATAATATGGGTAATAATGCATGTTATATTGAGAATAATGAAAGTAATAAGTATAATTATTACAGTTCTAGCGATAATAACTGCATTATATGCGTAATAATGCATGTTATATTGATAATATCGGGAGTAATAAGTGTAATTATTATAGTTCTAGCGATAATAATAGTAAAATATGGCTAATAGTGCATGTTATATTGATAATAATGAAAGTAATAAGTATATTTATTACAGTTCTATCGATAATAACTGCATAATGTTGGTAATAATGCATGTTTTATTGATGATAATAAAAGTAATACGTATATTTATTATAGTTCTATCGATAATAACTGCATAATATGGGTAATAATGCATGTCATATTGATAATAATATAAGTAATAAGTATAATTATTACAGTTCTATCGATAATAACTGCATAATATTGGTAATAATGCATGTTATATTGATGATAATAAAAGTAGTACGTATATTTATTATAGTTCTAGCGATAATAACTGCATAACATGGCTAATAATGCATGTTATATTGATAATAATATAAGTAATAAGTATAATTATTACAGTTCTAGCGATAATAACTGCATAATATGGGTAATAATGCATGTTATATTGATAATAATAAAAGTAATAAGTATATTTATTACAGTTCTATCGATAATAACTGCATTATATGGGTAATAATGCATGTTATATTGATAATAATATAAGTAGTAAGTATAATTATTACAGTTCTAGCGATAATAACTGAATAATGTTGGTAATAATACATGTCTTATTGATGATAATAAAAGTAGTACGTATATTTATTATAGTTCTAGCAATAATAACTGCATAACATGGGTAATAATGCGTGTTATATTGATAATAATATAAGTAATAAGTATAATTATTACAGTTCTAGCGATAATAACTGCATAATATGGGTAATAATGCATGTTATATTGATAATAATAAAAGTAATAAGTATATTTATTACAGTTCTATCGATAATAACTGCATAATGTTGGTAATAATGCATGTTTTATTGATGATAATAAAAGTAATACGTATATATATTATAGTTCTATCGATAGTAACTGCATAATATGGGTAATAATGCATGTTATATTGATAATAATATGTAGTAAGTATAATTATTACAGTTCTAGAGATAATAACTGCATCATATGGTTAATAATGCATGTTATATTGATAATAATATAAGTAGTAAGTATAATTACTAGAGTTCTAGTTATAATAACTGCATAATATGGGTAATAATGCATGTTATATTGGTAATAATAATAGTAATAAGTATATTTATTATAGTTCTATCGATAATAACTGCATAATATGGGTAATAATGCATGTTATATTGATAATAATATAAGTAATAAGTATAATTATTACAGTTCTAGCGATAATAACTGCATAATATGGGTAATAATGCATGTTATATTGATAATAATAAAAGTAATTAGTATATTTATTACAGTTCTATCGATAATAACTGCATAATGTTGGTAATAATGCATGTCTTATTGATGATAATAAAAGTAGTACGTATTTTTATTATAGTTCTAGCGATAATAACTGCATAACATGGGTAATAATGCATGTTATATTGATAATAATATAAGTAATAAGTATAATTATTACAGTTCTAGCGATAATAACTGCATTATATGCGTAATAATGCATGTTATATTGATAATATCGGGAGTAATAAGTGTAATTATTATAGTTCTAGCGATAATAATAGTAAAATATGGCTAAGAGTGTCTGTTACATTGATAATAATACAAGTAATAAGTATATTTATTATACTTCTGTCGATAATAACTGCATTATATGGGTAATAATGCATGTTATATTGATAATAATACAAGTAATAAGTATAATTACTACAGTTCTAGCGATAATAACTCCATTATATGGGTAATAATGCATGTTATATTGATAATAATATAAGTAATAAGTATAATTATTACAGTTCTAGCGATAATAACTTCATTATATGGGTAATAATGCATGTTATATTGATAATATCGGGAGTAATAAGTATAATTATTATAGTTCTAGCGATAATAATAGTACAATATGGATAATAGTGCATGTTATATTGATAATAATAAAAGTAATGAGTATATTTATTACAGTTCTATCGATAATAACTGCATAATATGGGTAATAATGCATGTTATATTGATAATAATATAAGTAATAAGTATAATTATTACAGTTCTAGCGATAATAACTGCATAATATGGGCAATAATGCATGTTATATTGATAATAATAATAGTAATAAGTATATTTATTATAGTTCTATCGATAATAATAGTAAAATATGGGTAATAGTGCATGTTATATTGGTAATAATATAAGTAATAAGTATAGTTATTACAGTTCTAGCGATAATAACTGCATTATATGGGTCATAATGCATGTTATATTGATAATATTGGGAGTAATAAGTATAATTATTATAGTCCTAGCGATAGTAATAGTAAAATATGGCTAATAGTGCATGTTCTATTGATAATAATAAAAGTAATAAGTATATTTTGTTACAGTTCTATCGATAATAACTGCATAATATGGGTAATGATGCATGTTATATTGATGATAATAAAAGTAATACGTATATTTATTATAGTTCTAGCGATAATAACTGCATAATATGGGTAATAATGCATGTTATATTGATAATAATATAAATAATAAGTATAATTATTACAGTTCTGGCGATAATAACTGCATTATATGGGTAATAATGCACGCTATATTGCTAATAATATAAGTAATAAGTATAATTATTACAGTTCTATCGATAATAACTGCATAATATGGGTAATAATGCATGTTATATTGATAATAATATAAGTAATAAGTATAATTATTACAGTTGTAGCGATAATAACTGCATTATATGGGTAATAATGCATGTTATATTGATAATAATAATAGTAATAAGTATATTTATTATAGTTCTATCGATAATAACTGCATAATATGGGTAATAATGCATGTTATATTGATGATAATGAAAGCTGTAAGTATATTTATTACAGCTCTAGCGATAATAACTGCATTATATGCGTAATAATGCATGTTATATTGATAATATCGGGAGTAATAAGTATAATTATTATAGTTCTAGCGACAATAATAGTAAAATATGGGTAATAGTGCATGTTATATTGATAATAATAAAAGTAATAAGTATATTTATTACAGTTCTATCGATAATAACTGCATAATATGGGTAATAATGCATGTTATATTGATAATAATAAAAGTAATAAGTATATTTATTATAGTTCTATCGATAATAGCTGCATAATAATAAAAGTAGTAACTATATTTATTATAGTTCTAGCGATTATAACTGCATAATATGGGTAATAATGCATGTTATATTGAGAATAATGAAAGTAATAAGTATAATTATTACAGTTCTAGCGATAATAACTGCATTATATGCGTAATAATGCATGTTATATTGATAATATCGGGAGTAATAAGTGTAATTATTATAGTTCTAGCGATAATAATAGTACAATATGGCTAATAGTGCATGTTATATTGATAATATTAAAAGTAATAAGTATAATTATTATAGTTCTAGCGATAATAATAGTAAAATATGGCTAAGAGTGTCTGTTACATTGATAATAATACAAGTAATAAGTATATTTATTATACTTCTGTCGATAATAACTGCATTATATGGGTAATAATGCATGTTATATTGATAATAATACAAGTAATAAGTATAATTACTACAGTTCTAGCGATAATAACTCCATTATATGGGTAATAATGCATGTTACATTGATAATAATATAAGTAATAAGTATAATTATTACAGTTCTAGCGATAATAACTGCATTATATGGGTAATAATGCATGTTATATTGATAATATCGGGAGTAATAAGTATAATTATTATAGTTCTAGCGATAATAATAGTACAATATGGATAATAGTGCATGTTATATTGATAATAATAAAAGTAATGAGTATATTTATTACAGTTCTATCGATAATAACTGCATAATATGGGTAATAATGCATGTTATATTGATAATAATATAAGTAATAAGTATAATTATTACAGTTCTAGCGATAATAACTGCATAATATTGGTAATAATGCATGTTATATTGATGATAATAAAAGTAGTACGTATTTTTATTATAATTCTAGCGATAATAACTGCATAACATGGGTAATAATGCATGTTATATTGATAATAATATAAGTAATAAGTATATTTATTATAGTTCTAGCGATTATGACTGCATAATATAAGTTATAATGCATGTTATATTGAGAATAATATAAGTAATAAGTATAATTATTACAGTTCTAGCGATAATAACTGCATTATATGGGTAATAATGCATGTTATATTGATAATAATATAAGTAGTAGGTATAATTATTAGAGTTCTAGCGATAATAACTGCATAATATGGGTAATAATGCATGTTATATTGATAATAATAATAGTAATAAGTATATTTATTATAGTTCTATCGATAATAACTGCATAATATGGGTAATAATGCATGTTATATTGATGATAATGAAAGTTGTAAGTATATTTATTACTGTTCTAGCGATAATATCTGCATTATATGCGTAATAATGCATGTTATATTGATAATATCGGGAGTAATAAGTATAATTATTATAGTTCTAGCGATGATAATCGTAAAATATGGGTAATAGTGCATGTTATATTGATAATAATATAAGTAATAAGTATAATTATTACAGTTCTACCGATAATAACTGCATTATATGGGTCATAATGAATGTTATATTGATAATATTGGGAGTAATAAGTATAATTATTGCAGTTCTAGCGATAATAATAGTACAATATGGCGAATAATGCACGTTATATTGATAATATCGGGAGTAGTAAGTATAAGTATTATAGTTCTTGCGATAATAATAGTAAAATATGGCTAATAGTGCATGTTATATTGATAATAATAAAAGTAATAAGTATATTTATTACAGTTCTATCGATGATAACTGCATAATATGGGTAATAATGCATGTTATATTGATAATAGTATAAGTAATAAGTATAATTATTACAGTTCTGGCGATAATAACTGCATTATATGGGTAATAATGCACGTTATATTGCTAATAATATAAGTAATAAGTATAATTATTATAATTCTAGCGATAATAATAGTAAAATATGGCTAATAGTGCATGTTATATTGATAATAATAAATGTAATAAGTATATTTATTATAGTTCTATCGATAATAACTGCATAATATGGGTAATAATGCATGTTATATTGATGATAATAAAAGTAGTAACTATATTTATTATAGTTCTAGCGATTATAACTGCATAATATGGGTAATAATGCATGTTATATTGATAATAATATAAGTAATAAGTATAATTATTACAGTTCTAGCGATAATAACTGCATAATATGGGTAATAATGCACGTTATATTGCTAACAATATAAGTAATAAGTATAATTATTACAGTTCTAGCGATAATAACTGCATTATATGGGTAATAATGCATGTTATATTGATAATATCGGCAGTAATAAGTATAATTATTATAGTTCTAGCGATAATAATAGTACAATATGGCTAATAATGCATGTTATATTGATAATATCGGGAGTAATAAGTATAATTGTTATAGTTCTAGCGATAATAATAGTAAAATATGGCTAATAGTGCATGTTATATTGATAATAATAAAAGTAATAAGTATATTTATTACAGTTCTATCGATAATAACTGCATAATATGGGTATTAATGCATGTTATATTGATGATAATAAAAGTAATACGTATATTTATTATAGTTCTAGCGATAATAACTGCATAATATGGGTAATAATGCATGTTACATTGATAATAGTATAAGTAATAAGTATAATTATTACAGTTCTGGCGATAATAACTGCATTATATGGGTAATAATGCACGTTATATTGTAATAATATAAGTAATAAGTATAATTATTATAATTCTAGCGATAATAATAGTAAAATATGGCTAATAGTGCATGTTATATTGATAATAATAAATGTAATAAGTATATTTATTATAGTTCTATCGATAATAACTGCATAATATGGGTAATAATGCATGTTATATTGATGATAATAAAAGTAGTAACTATATTTATTATAGTTCTAGCGATTATAACTGCATAATATGGGTAATAATGCATGTTATATTGAGAATAATATAAGTAATAAGTATAATTATTACAGTTCTAGCGATAATAACTGCATTATTTGGGTAATAATGGATGTTATATTGATAATATCGGGAGTAATAAGTACAATTATTACAGTTCCAGCGATAATAATAGTACAATATGCCTAATAGTGCATGTTATATTGATAATAATAAAAGTAATAAGTATAATTATTATAGCTCTAGCGATAATAATAGTAAAATATGGCTAAGAGTGCCTGTTATATTGATAATAATAAAAGTAATAAGTATATTTATTATACTTCTATCGATAATAACTGCATAATATGGGTAATAATGCATGTTATATTGATAATAATAAAAGTAATAAGTATATTTATTATAGTTCTATGGATAATAACTGCATAATATGGGTAATAATGCATGTTATATTGATGATAATGAAAGTAGTAAGTATATTTATTACAGTTCTAGCGATAATAACTGCATTATATGGGTAATAATGCATGTTATATTGATAATATTGGGAGTAATAAGTATAATTATTATAGTCCTAGCGATAATAATAGTAAAATATGGCTAATAGTGCATGTTCTATTGATAACAATAAAAGTAATAAGTATATGTATTACAGTTCTATCGATAATAACTGCATAATATGGGTAATGATGCATGTTATATTGATGATAATAAAAGTAATACGTATATTTATTATAGTTCTAGCGATAATAACTGCATAATATGGGTAATAATGCATGTTATATTGATAATAATATAAGTAATAAGTATAATTATTACAGTTCTGGCGATAATAACTGCATTATATGGGTAATAATGCACGTTATATTGCCAATAATATAAGTAATAAGTATAATTATTACAGTTCTGGCGATAATAACTGCATTATATGGGTAATAATGCATGTTATATTGATAATAATATAAGTAATAAGTATAATTATTACAGTTCTAGCGATAATAACTGCATAATAGGGGTAATAATGCACGTTATATTGATAATATCGGGAGTAATAAGTATAATTATTATAGTTCTAGCGATAATACCAGCACAATATGGCTAATAATGCATGTTATATTGATAATATCGGGAGTAATAAGTATAATTATTATAGTTCTAGCGATAATAATAGTACAATATGGATAATAGTGCATGTTATATTGATAATAATAAAAGTAATCAGTATATTTATTACAGTTCTATCGATAATAACTGCATAATATGGGTAATAATGCACGTTATATTGCTAATAATATAAGTAATAAGTATAATTATTACAGTTCTGGCGATAATAACTGCATTATATGGGTAATAACGCACGTTATATTGCTAATAATATAAGTAATATGTATAATTATTATAGTTCTGGCGATAATAACTGCATTATATGGGTAATAACGCACGTTATATTGCTAATAATATAAGTAATAAGTATAATTATTATAGTTCTAGCGATAATAATAGTAAAATATGGCTAATAGTGCATGTTATATTGATAATAATAAAAGTAATAAGTATATTTATTACAGTTCTATCGATAATAACTGCATAATATGGGTAATAATGCATGTTATATTGATAATAATAAAAGTAATAAGTATATTTATTATAGTTCTAGCGACTATAACTGCATAATATGAGTAATAATGCATGTTATATTGAGAATAATATAAGTAATGAGTATAATTATTACAGTTCTAGCGATAATCACTGCATTATATGGGTAATAATGCACGTTATATTGCTAATAATATAAGTAATAAGTATAATTATTACAGTTCTAGCGATAATAACTGCATTATATGGGTAATAATGCATGTTATATTGATAATAATATAAGTAATAAGTATAATTATTACAGTTCTAGCGATAATAACTGCATAATAGGGGTAATAATGCACGTTATATTGATAATATCGGGAGTAATAAGTATAATTATTATAGTTCTAGCGATAATACTAGCACAATATGGCTAATAATGCATGTTATATTGATAATATCGGGAGTAATAAGTATAATTATTATAGTTCTAGCGATAATAATAGTACAATATGGATAATAGTGCATGTTATATTGATAATAATTAAAGTAATCAGTATATTTATTACAGTTCTATCGATAATAACTGCATAATATGGGTAATAATGCATGTTATATTGATGATAATGAAAGTTGTAAGTATATTTATTACAGTTCTATCGATAATAACTGCATAATATGGGTAATGATGCATGTTATATTGATGATAATAAAAGTAATACGTATATTTATTATAGTTCTAGCGATAATAACTGCATAATATGGGTAATAATGCATGTTATATTGATAATAATATAAATAATAAGTATAATTATTACAGTTCTGGCGATAATAACTGCATTATATGGGTAATAATGCACGTTATATTGCTAATAACATAAGTAATAAGTATAATTATTGCAGTTCTAGCGATAATAACTGCATTATATTGCTAATAATGCATGTTATATTGATAATAATATAAGTAATAAGTATAATTATTACAGTTCTGGCGGTAATAACTGCATTATATGGGTAATAATGCAGGTTATATTGCTAATAATATAAGTAATAAGTATAATTATTACAGTTCTAGCGATAATAACTGCATTATATGGGTAATAATGCATGTTATATTGATAATAATAAAAGTAATAAGTATATTTATTATAGTTCTATCGATAATAACTGCATTATATGGGTCGTAATGCATGTTATATTGATAATATTGGGAGTAATAAGTATAATTATTATAGTCCTAGCGATAGTAATAGTAAAATATGGCTAATAGTGCATGTTCTATTGATAATAATAAAAGTTATAAGTATATTTATTACAGTTCTATCGATAATAACTGCGTAATATGGGTAATAATGCATGTTATATTGATAATAATAAAAGTAATACGTATATTTATTATAGTTCTAGCGATTATAACTGCATAATATGGGTTATAATGCATGTTATATTGAGAATAATATAAGTAATAAGTATAATTATTACAGTTCTAGCGATAATAACTGCATAATATGGGTAATAATGCATGTTATATTGATGATAATAAAAGTAATACGTATATTTATTATAATTCTACTGATTATAACTGCATTATATGGGTAATAATGCATGTTATATTGATAATATCGGGAGTAATAAGTATAATTATTATAGTTCCAGCGATAATAATAGTACAATATGCCTAATAGTGCATGTTATATTGATAATAATAAAAGTAATAAGTATAATTATTATAGTTCTAGCGATAATAATAGTAAAATATGGCTAAGAGTGCATGTTATATTGATAATAGTAAAAGTAATAAGTATATTTATTATAGTTCTATGGATAATAACTGCATAATATGGGTAATAATGCATGCTATATTGATGATAATGAAAGTAGTAAGTATATTTATTACAGATCTAGCGATAATAACTGCATTATATGGGTAATAATGCATGTTATATTGATAATAATAAAAGTAATAAGTATATTTATTGTAGTTCTATGGACAATAACTGCATAATATGGGTAATAATGCATGTTATATTGGTGATAATGAAAGTAGTAAGTATATTTATTACAGATCTAGCGATAATAACTGCATTATATGGGTAATAATGCATGTTATATTGATAATATTGGGAGTAATAAGTATAATTATTGTAGTCCTAGCGATAATAATAGTAAAATATGGCTAATAGTGTATGTTCTACTGATAATAATAAAAGTAATAAGTATATGTATTACAGTTCTATCGATAATAACTGCATAATATGGGTAATAATGCATGTTATATTGCTGATAATAAAAGTAATACGTATATTTATTATAGTTCTAGCGATAATAACTGCATAATATGGGTAATAATGCATGTTATATTGATGATAATGAAAGTAGTAAATATATTTATTACAGTTCTAGCGATAATAACTGCATTATATGGGTAATAATGCATGTTATATTGATAATATTGGGAGTAATAAGTATAATTATTGTAGTCCTAGCGATAATAATAGTAAAATATGGCTAATAGTGCATGTTCTATTGATAATAATAAAAGTAATAAGTATATGTGTTACAGTTCTATCGATAATAACTGCATAATATGGGTAATGATGCATGTTATATTGATGATAATAAAAGTAATACGTATATTTATTATAGTTCTAGCGATAATAACTGCATAATACGGGTAATAATGCATGTTATATTGATAATAATATAAGTAATAAGTATAATTATTACAGTTCTAGCGATAATAACTGCATTATATGGGTAATAATGCATGTTATATTGATAATATCGGGAGTAATAAGTATAATTATTATAGTTCTAGCGATAATAATAGTACAATATGGATAATAGTGCATGTTATATTGATAATAATAAAAGTAATGAGTATATTTATTACAGTTCTATCGATAATAACTGCATAATATGGGTAATAATGCATGTTATATTGATAATAATAAAAGTAATACGTATATTTATTATAGTTCTAGCGATTATAACTGCATAATATGGGTTATAATGCATGTTATATTGAGAATAATATAAGTAATAAGTATAATTATTACAGTTCTAGCGATAATAACTGCATTATATGGGTAATAATGCATGTTATATTGATAATAATATAAGTAGTAAGTATAATTATTACAGTTCTAGCGATAATAACTGCATAATATTGGTAATAATGCATGTTATATTGATGATACTAAAAGTAGTACGTATATTTATTATAGTTCTAGCAATAATAACTGCATAACATGGGTAATAATGCATGTTATATTGATAATAATATAAGTAATAAGTATAATTATTACAGTTCTAGCGATAATAACTGCATAATATGGGTAATAATGCATGTTATATTGATAATAATAAAAGTAATAAGTATATTTATTACAGTTCTATCGATAATAACTGCATAATGTTGGTAATAATGCATGTTTTATTGATGATAATAAAAGTAATACGTATATATATTATAGTTCTATCGATAGTAACTGCATAATATGGGTAATAATGCATGTTATATTGATAATAATATGTAGTAAGTATAATTATTACAGTTCTAGAGATAATAACTGCATAATATTGGTAATAATGCATGTTATATTGATGATAATAAAAGTAGTATGTATTTTTATTATAGTTCTAGCGATAATAACTGCATAACATGGGTAATAATGCATGTTATATTGATAATAATATAAGTAATAAGTATAATTATTACAGTTCTAGCGATAATAACTGCATAATATGGGTAATAATGCATGTTATATTGATAATAATAAAAGTAATAAGTATATTTATTATAGTTCTAGCGATTATAACTGCATAATATAAGTTATAATGCATGTTATATTGGGAATAATATAAGTAATAAGTATAATTATTACAGTTCTAGCGATAATAACTGCATTATATGGGTAATAATGCATGTTATATTGATAATAATATAAGTAGTAAGTATAATTATTAGAGTTCTAGCGATAATAACTGCATAATATGGGTAATAATGCATGTTATATTGATAATAATAATAGTAATAAGTATATTTATTATAGTTCTATCGCTAATAACTGCATAATGTTGGTAATAATGCATGTTTTATTGATGATAATAAAAGTAATACGTATATATATTATAGATCTATCGATAATAACTGCATAATATGGGTAATAATGCATGTTATATTGATAATAATATAAGTAATAAGTATAATTATTACAGTTCTAGCGATAATAACTGCATAATATGGGCAATAATGCATGTTATATTGATAATAATAATAGTAATAAGTATATTTATTATAGTTCTATCGATAATAATAGTAAAATATGGGTAATAGTGCATGTTATATTGATAATAATATAAGTAATAAGTATAATTATTACAGCTCTAGCGATAATAACTGCATTATATGGGTCGTAATGCATGTTATATTGATAATATCGGGAGTAATAAGTATAATTATTATAGTTCTAGCGATAATACCAGCACAATATGGCTAATAATGCATGTTATATTGATAATATCGGGAGTAATAAGTATAATTATTATAGTTCTAGCGATAATAATAGTACAATATGGATAATAGTGCATGTTATATTGATAATAATAAAAGTAATCAGTATATTTATTACAGTTCTATCGATAATAACTGCATAATATGGGTAATAATGCACGTTATATTGCTAATAATATAAGTAATAAGTATAATTATTACAGTTCTGGCGATAATAACTGCATTATATGGGTAATAACGCACGTTATATTGCTAATAATATAAGTAATATGTATAATTATTATAGCTCTGGCGATAATAACTGCATTATATGGGTAATAACGCACGTTATATTGCTAATAATATAAGTAATAAGTATAATTATTATAGTTCTAGCGATAATAATAGTAAAATATGGCTAATAGTGCATGTTATATTGATAATAATAAAAGTAATAAGTATATTTATTACAGTTCTATCGATAATAACTGCATAATATGGGTAATAATGCATGTTATATTGATAATAATAAAAGTAATAAGTATATTTATTATAGTTCTAGCGACTATAACTGCATAATATGAGTAATAATGCATGTTATATTGAGAATAATATAAGTAATGAGTATAATTATTACAGTTCTAGCGATAATCACTGCATTATATGGGTAATAATGCACGTTATATTGCTAATAATATAAGTAATAAGTATAATTATTACAGTTCTAGCGATAATAACTGCATTATATGGGTAATAATGCATGTTATATTGATAATAATATAAGTAATAAGTATAATTATTACAGTTCTAGCGATAATAACTGCATAATAGGGGTAATAATGCACGTTATATTGATAATATCGGGAGTAATAAGTATAATTATTATAGTTCTAGCGATAATACTAGCACAATATGGCTAATAATGCATGTTATATTGATAATATCGGGAGTAATAAGTATAATTATTATAGTTCTAGCGATAATAATAGTACAATATGGATAATAGTGCATGTTATATTGATAATAATTAAAGTAATCAGTATATTTATTACAGTTCTATCGATAATAACTGCATAATATGGGTAATAATGCATGTTATATTGATGATAATGAAAGTTGTAAGTATATTTATTACAGTTCTATCGATAATAACTGCATAATATGGGTAATGATGCATGTTATATTGATGATAATAAAAGTAATACGTATATTTATTATAGTTCTAGCGATAATAACTGCATAATATGGGTAATAATGCATGTTATATTGATAATAATATAAATAATAAGTATAATTATTACAGTTCTGGCGATAATAACTGCATTATATGGGTAATAATGCACGTTATATTGCTAATAACATAAGTAATAAGTATAATTATTGCAGTTCTAGCGATAATAACTGCATTATATTGCTAATAATGCATGTTATATTGATAATAATATAAGTAATAAGTATAATTATTACAGTTCTGGCGGTAATAACTGCATTATATGGGTAATAATGCAGGTTATATTGCTAATAATATAAGTAATAAGTATAATTATTACAGTTCTAGCGATAATAACTGCATTATATGGGTAATAATGCATGTTATATTGATAATAATAAAAGTAATAAGTATATTTATTATAGTTCTATCGATAATAACTGCATTATATGGGTCGTAATGCATGTTATATTGATAATATTGGGAGTAATAAGTATAATTATTATAGTCCTAGCGATAGTAATAGTAAAATATGGCTAATAGTGCATGTTCTATTGATAATAATAAAAGTTATAAGTATATTTATTACAGTTCTATCGATAATAACTGCGTAATATGGGTAATAATGCATGTTATATTGATAATAATAAAAGTAATACGTATATTTATTATAGTTCTAGCGATTATAACTGCATAATATGGGTTATAATGCATGTTATATTGAGAATAATATAAGTAATAAGTATAATTATTACAGTTCTAGCGATAATAACTGCATAATATGGGTAATAATGCATGTTATATTGATGATAATAAAAGTAATACGTATATTTATTATAATTCTACTGATTATAACTGCATTATATGGGTAATAATGCATGTTATATTGATAATATCGGGAGTAATAAGTATAATTATTATAGTTCCAGCGATAATAATAGTACAATATGCCTAATAGTGCATGTTATATTGATAATAATAAAAGTAATAAGTATAATTATTATAGTTCTAGCGATAATAATAGTAAAATATGGCTAAGAGTGCATGTTATATTGATAATAGTAAAAGTAATAAGTATATTTATTATAGTTCTATGGATAATAACTGCATAATATGGGTAATAATGCATGCTATATTGATGATAATGAAAGTAGTAAGTATATTTATTACAGTTCTAGCGATAATAACTGCATTATATGGGTAATAATGCATGTTATATTGATAATAATAAAAGTAATAAGTATATTTATTGTAGTTCTATGGACAATAACTGCATAATATGGGTAATAATGCATGTTATATTGGTGATAATGAAAGTAGTAAGTATATTTATTACAGATCTAGCGATAATAACTGCATTATATGGGTAATAATGCATGTTATATTGATAATATTGGGAGTAATAAGTATAATTATTGTAGTCCTAGCGATAATAATAGTAAAATATGGCTAATAGTGTATGTTCTACTGATAATAATAAAAGTAATAAGTATATGTATTACAGTTCTATCGATAATAACTGCATAATATGGGTAATAATGCATGTTATATTGCTGATAATAAAAGTAATACGTATATTTATTATAGTTCTAGCGATAATAACTGCATAATATGGGTAATAATGCATGTTATATTGATGATAATGAAAGTAGTAAATATATTTATTACAGTTCTAGCGATAATAACTGCATTATATGGGTAATAATGCATGTTATATTGATAATATTGGGAGTAATAAGTATAATTATTGTAGTCCTAGCGATAATAATAGTAAAATATGGCTAATAGTGCATGTTCTATTGATAATAATAAAAGTAATAAGTATATGTGTTACAGTTCTATCGATAATAACTGCATAATATGGGTAATGATGCATGTTATATTGATGATAATAAAAGTAATACGTATATTTATTATAGTTCTAGCGATAATAACTGCATAATACGGGTAATAATGCATGTTATATTGATAATAATATAAGTAATAAGTATAATTATTACAGTTCTAGCGATAATAACTGCATTATATGGGTAATAATGCATGTTATATTGATAATATCGGGAGTAATAAGTATAATTATTATAGTTCTAGCGATAATAATAGTACAATATGGATAATAGTGCATGTTATATTGATAATAATAAAAGTAATGAGTATATTTATTACAGTTCTATCGATAATAACTGCATAATATGGGTAATAATGCATGTTATATTGATAATAATAAAAGTAATACGTATATTTATTATAGTTCTAGCGATTATAACTGCATAATATGGGTTATAATGCATGTTATATTGAGAATAATATAAGTAATAAGTATAATTATTACAGTTCTAGCGATAATAACTGCATTATATGGGTAATAATGCATGTTATATTGATAATAATATAAGTAGTAAGTATAATTATTACAGTTCTAGCGATAATAACTGCATAATATTGGTAATAATGCATGTTATATTGATGATACTAAAAGTAGTACGTATATTTATTATAGTTCTAGCAATAATAACTGCATAACATGGGTAATAATGCATGTTATATTGATAATAATATAAGTAATAAGTATAATTATTACAGTTCTAGCGATAATAACTGCATAATATGGGTAATAATGCATGTTATATTGATAATAATAAAAGTAATAAGTATATTTATTACAGTTCTATCGATAATAACTGCATAATGTTGGTAATAATGCATGTTTTATTGATGATAATAAAAGTAATACGTATATATATTATAGTTCTATCGATAGTAACTGCATAATATGGGTAATAATGCATGTTATATTGATAATAATATGTAGTAAGTATAATTATTACAGTTCTAGAGATAATAACTGCATAATATTGGTAATAATGCATGTTATATTGATGATAATAAAAGTAGTATGTATTTTTATTATAGTTCTAGCGATAATAACTGCATAACATGGGTAATAATGCATGTTATATTGATAATAATATAAGTAATAAGTATAATTATTACAGTTCTAGCGATAATAACTGCATAATATGGGTAATAATGCATGTTATATTGATAATAATAAAAGTAATAAGTATATTTATTATAGTTCTAGCGATTATAACTGCATAATATAAGTTATAATGCATGTTATATTGGGAATAATATAAGTAATAAGTATAATTATTACAGTTCTAGCGATAATAACTGCATTATATGGGTAATAATGCATGTTATATTGATAATAATATAAGTAGTAAGTATAATTATTAGAGTTCTAGCGATAATAACTGCATAATATGGGTAATAATGCATGTTATATTGATAATAATAATAGTAATAAGTATATTTATTATAGTTCTATCGCTAATAACTGCATAATGTTGGTAATAATGCATGTTTTATTGATGATAATAAAAGTAATACGTATATATATTATAGATCTATCGATAATAACTGCATAATATGGGTAATAATGCATGTTATATTGATAATAATATAAGTAATAAGTATAATTATTACAGTTCTAGCGATAATAACTGCATAATATGGGCAATAATGCATGTTATATTGATAATAATAATAGTAATAAGTATATTTATTATAGTTCTATCGATAATAATAGTAAAATATGGGTAATAGTGCATGTTATATTGATAATAATATAAGTAATAAGTATAATTATTACAGCTCTAGCGATAATAACTGCATTATATGGGTCGTAATGCATGTTATATTGATAATATTGGGAGTAATAAGTATAATTATTATAGTCCTAGCGATAGTAATAGTAAAATATGGCTAATAGTGCATGTTCTATTGATAATAATAAAAGTAATAAGTATATTTATTACAGTTCTATCGATAATAACTGCGTAATATGGGTAATAATGCATGTTATATTGATGATAATGAAAGTTGCAAGTATATTTATTACATTTCTAGCGATAATAACTGCATTATATGCGTAATAATGCATGTTATATTGATAATAATAAAAGTAATAAGTATATTTATTATAGTTCCATGGATAATAACTGCATAATATGGGTAATAATGCATGTTATATTGATGATAATGAAAATAGTAAGTATATTTATTACAGTTCTAGCGATAATAACTGCATTATATGGGTAATAATGCATGTTATATTGATGATAATAAAAGTAATACGCTTATTTATTATAGTTCTAGCGATAATAACTGCATTATATGGCTAATAATGCATGTTATATTGATAATAATATAAGTAATAAGTATAATTATTACAGTTCTGGCGGTAATAACTGCATTATATGGGTAATAATGCAGGTTATATTGCTAATAATATAAGTAATAAGTATAATTATTACAGTTCTAGCGATAATAACTGCATTATATGGGTAATAATGCATGTTATATTGATAATAATAAAAGTAATAAGTATATTTATTATAGTTCTATCGATAATAACTGCATTATATGGGTCGTAATGCATGTTATATTGATAATATTGGGAGTAATAAGTATAATTATTATAGTCCTAGCGATAGTAATAGTAAAATATGGCTAATAGTGCATGTTCTATTGATAATAATAAAAGTTATAAGTATATTTATTACAGTTCTATCGATAATAACTGCGTAATATGGGTAATAATGCATGTTATATTGATGATAATGAAAATAGTAAGTATATTTATTACAGTTCTAGCGATAATAACTGCATTATATGCGTAATAATGCATGTTATATTGATAATATCGGGAGTAATAAGTATAATTATTATAGTTCTAGCGATGATAATCGTAAAATATGGGTAATAGTGCATGTTACATTGATAATAATATAAGTAATAAGTATAATTATTACAGTTCTACCGATAATAACTGCATTATATGGGTCATAATGCATGTTATATTGATAATATTGGGAGTAATAAGTATAATTATTGCAGTTCTAGCGATAATAATAGTACAATATGGCGAATAATGCACGTTATATTGATAATATCGGGAGTAGTAAGTATAAGTATTATAGTTCTTGCGATAATAATAGTAAAATATGGATAATAGTGCATGTTATATTGATAATAATAAAAGTAATAAGTATATTTATTACAGTTCTATCGATGATAACTGCATAATATGGGTAATAATGCATGTTATATTGATAATAATAAGAGTAATAAGTATATTTATTATAGTTCTAGCGATTATAACTGCATAATATGGGTTATAATGCATGTTATATTGATAATAATATAAGTAATAAGTATAATTATTACAGTTCTACCGATAATAACTGCATTATATGGGTCATAATGCATGTTATATTGATAATATTGGGAGTAATAAGTATAATTATTGCAGTTCTAGCGATAATAATAGTACAATATGGCGAATAATGCACGTTATATTGATAATATCGGGAGTAGTAAGTATAAGTATTATAGTTCTTGCGATAATAATAGTAAAATATGGCTAATAGTGCATGTTATATTGATAATAATAAAAGTAATAAGTATATTTATTACAGTTCTATCGATGATAACTGCATAATATGGGTAATAATGCATGTTATATTGATAATAATAAGAGTAATAAGTATATTTATTATAGTTCTAGCGATTATAACTGCATAATATGGGTTATAATGCATGTTATATTGAGAATAATATAAGTAATAAGTATAATTATTACAGTTCTAGCGATAATAACTGCATTATATGGGTAATAATGCATGTTATATTGATAATAATATAAGTAATAAGTATAATTATTACAGTTCTGGCGGTAATAACTGCATTATATGGGTAATAATGCAGGTTATATTGCTAATAATATAAGTAATAAGTATAATTATTACAGTTCTAGCGATAATAACTGCATTATATGGGTAATAATGCATGTTATATTGATAATAATAAAAGTAATAAGTATATTTATTATAGTTCTATCGATAATAACTGCATTATATGGGTCGTAATGCATGTTATATTGATAATATTGGGAGTAATAAGTATAATTATTATAGTCCTAGCGATAGTAATAGTAAAATATGGCTAATAGTGCATGTTCTATTGATAATAATAAAAGTAATAAGTATATTTATTATAGTTCTATCGATAACAACTGCATAATGTGGGTAATAATGCATGTTATATTGATGATAATAAAAGTAGTAAGTACATTTATTATAGTTCTAGCGATAATAACTGCATAACATGGGTAATAATGCATGTTATATTGATAATCATATAAGTAATAAGTATAATTATTACTGTTCTAGCGATAATAACTGCATTATATGGGTAATAATGCACGTTATATTGCTAATAATATAAGTAATAAGTATATTTATTACAGTTCTATCGATAATAACTGCATAATATGGGTAATGATGCATGTTATATTGATGATAATAAAAGTAATACGTATATTTATTATAGTTCTAGCGATAATAACTGCATAATATGGGTAATAATGCATGTTTTATTGATAATAATATAAATAATAAGTATAATTATTACAGCTCTGGCGATAATAACTGCATTATATGGGTAATAATGCACGTTATATTGCTAATAATATAAGTAATAAGTATAATTATTACAGTTCTAGCGATAATAACTGCATTATATGGGTCATAATGCATGTTATATTGATAATATTGGGAGTAATAAGTATAATTATTATAGTCCTAGCGATAGTAATAGTAAAATATGGCTAATAGTGCATGTTCTATTGATAATAATAAAAGTAATAAGTATATTTATTACAGTTCTATCGATAATAACTGCATAATATGGGTAATAATGCATGTTATATTGATGATAATAAAAGTAATACGTATATTTATTATAATTCTACTGATTATAACTGCATTATATGGGTAATAATGCATGTTATATTGATAATATCGGGAGTAATAAGTATAATTATTATAGTTCCAGCGATAATAATAGTACAATATGCCTAATAGTGCATGTTATATTGATAATAATAAAAGTAATAAGTATAATTATTATAGTTCTAGCGATAATAATAGTAAAATATGGCTAAGAGTGCATGTTATATTGATAATAGTAAAAGTAATAAGTATATTTATTATAGTTCTATGGATAATAACTGCATAATATGGGTAATAATGCATGTTATATTGATGATAATGAAAGTAGTAAGTATATTTATTACAGTTCTAGCGATAATAACTGCATTATATGGGTAATAATGCATGTTATATTGATAATAATAAAAGTAATAAGTATATTTATTATAGTTCTATGGATAATAACTGCATAATATGGGTAATAATGCATGTTATATAGGTGATAATGAAAGTAGTAAGTATATTTATTACAGATCTAGCGATAATAACAGCATTATATGGGTAATAATGCATGTTATATTGATAATATTGGGAGTAATAAGTATAATTATTATAGTCCTAGCGATAATAATAGTAAAATATGGCTAATAGTGTATGTTCTACTGATAATAATAAAAGTAATAAGTATATGTATTACAGTTCTATCGATAATAACTGCATAATATGGGTAATGATGCATGTTATATTGATGATAATAAAAGTAATACGTATATTTATTATAGTTCTAGCGATAATAACTGCATAATACGGGTAATAATGCATGTTATATTGATAATAATATAAATAATAAGTATAATTATTACAGTTCTGGCGATAATAACTGCATTATATGGGTAATAATGCACGTTATATTGCTAATAATATAAGTAATAAGTATAATTATTGCAGTTCTAGCGATAATAACTGCATTATATGGCTAATAATGCATGTTATATTGATAATAATATAAGTAATAAGTATAATTATTACAGTTCTGGCGGTAATAACTGCATTATATGGGTAATAATGCAGGTTATATTGCTAATAATATAAGTAATAAGTATAATTATTACAGTTCTAGCGATAATAACTGCATTATATGGGTAATAATGCATGTTATATTGATAATAATAAAAGTAATAAGTATATTTATTATAGTTCTATCGATAATAACTGCATTATATGGGTCGTAATGCATGTTATATTGATAATATTGGGAGTAATAAGTATAATTATTATAGTCCTAGCGATAGTAATAGTAAAATATGGCTAATAGTGCATGTTCTATTGATAATAATAAAAGTTATAAGTATATTTATTACAGTTCTATCGATAATAACTGCGTAATATGGGTAATAATGCATGTTATATTGATAATAATAAAAGTAATACGTATATTTATTATAGTTCTAGCGATTATAACTGCATAATATGGGTTATAATGCATGTTATATTGAGAATAATATAAGTAATAAGTATAATTATTACAGTTCTAGCGATAATAACTGCATAATATGGGTAATAATGCATGTTATATTGATGATAATAAAAGTAATACGTATATTTATTATAATTCTACTGATTATAACTGCATTATATGGGTAATAATGCATGTTATATTGATAATATCGGGAGTAATAAGTATAATTATTATAGTTCCAGCGATAATAATAGTACAATATGCCTAATAGTGCATGTTATATTGATAATAATAAAAGTAATAAGTATAATTATTATAGTTCTAGCGATAATAATAGTAAAATATGGCTAAGAGTGCATGTTATATTGATAATAGTAAAAGTAATAAGTATATTTATTATAGTTCTATGGATAATAACTGCATAATATGGGTAATAATGCATGCTATATTGATGATAATGAAAGTAGTAAGTATATTTATTACAGTTCTAGCGATAATAACTGCATTATATGGGTAATAATGCATGTTATATTGATAATAATAAAAGTAATAAGTATATTTATTATAGTTCTATGGACAATTACTGCATAATATGGGTAATAATGCATGTTATATTGGTGATAATGAAAGTAGTAAGTATATTTATTACAGATCTAGCGATAATAACTGCATTATATGGGTAATAATGCATGTTATATTGATAATATTGGGAGTAATAAGTATAATTATTGTAGTCCTAGCGATAATAATAGTAAAATATGGCTAATAGTGTATGTTCTACTGATAATAATAAAAGTAATAAGTATATGTATTACAGTTCTATCGATAATAACTGCATAATATGGGTAATAATGCATGTTATATTGATGATAATAAAAGTAATACGTATATTTATTATAGTTCTAGCGATAATAACTGCATAATATGGGTAATAATGCATGTTATATTGATGATAATGAAAGTAGTAAATATATTTATTACAGTTCTAGCGATAATAACTGCATTATATGGGTAATAATGCATGTTATATTGATAATATTGGGAGTAATAAGTATAATTATTGTAGTCCTAGCGATAATAATAGTAAAATATGGCTAATAGTGCATGTTCTATTGATAATAATAAAAGTAATAAGTATATGTGTTACAGTTCTATCGATAATAACTGCATAATATGGGTAATGATGCATGTTATATTGATGATAATAAAAGTAATACGTATATTTATTATAGTTCTAGCGATAATAACTGCATAATACGGGTAATAATGCATGTTATATTGATAATAATATAAGTAATAAGTATAATTATTACAGTTCTAGCGATAATAACTGCATTATATGGGTAATAATGCATGTTATATTGATAATATCGGGAGTAATAAGTATAATTATTATAGTTCTAGCGATAATAATAGTACAATATGGATAATAGTGCATGTTATATTGATAATAATAAAAGTAATGAGTATATTTATTACAGTTCTATCGATAATAACTGCATAATATGGGTAATAATGCATATTATATTGATAATAATAAAAGTAATACGTATATTTATTATAGGTCTAGCGATTATAACTGCATAATATGGGTTATAATGCATGTTATATTGAGAATAATATAAGTAATAAGTATAATTATTACAGTTCTAGCGATAATAACTGCATTATATGGGTAATAATGCATGTTATATTGATAATAATATAAGTAGTAAGTATAATTATTACAGTTCTAGCGATAATAACTGCATAATATTGGTAATAATGCATGTTATATTGATGATACTAAAAGTAGTACGTATATTTATTATAGTTCTAGCAATAATAACTGCATAACATGGGTAATAATGCATGTTATATTGATAATAATATAAGTAATAAGTATAATTATTACAGTTCTAGCGATAATAACTGCATAATATGGGGAATAATGCATGTTATATTGATAATAATAAAAGTAATAAGTATATTTATTACAGTTCTATCGATAATAACTGCATAATGTTGGTAATAATGCATGTTTTATTGATGATAATAAAAGTAATACGTATATATATTATAGTTCTATCGATAGTAACTGCATAATATGGGTAATAATGCATGTTATATTGATAATAATATGTAGTAAGTATAATTATTACAGTTCTAGAGATAATAACTGCATAATATTGGTAATAATGCATGTTATATTGATGATAATAAAAGTAGTATGTATTTTTATTATAGTTCTAGCGATAATAACTGCATAACATGGGTAATAATGCATGTTATATTGATAATAATATAAGTAATAAGTATAATTATTAGAGTTCTAGCGATAATAACTGCATAATATGGGTAATAATGCATGTTATATTGATAATAATAATAGTAATAAGTATATTTATTATAGTTCTATCGCTAATAACTGCATAATGTTGGTAATAATGCATGTTTTATTGATGATAATAAAAGTAATACGTATATATATTATAGATCTATCGATAATAACTGCATAATATGGGTAATAATGCATGTTATATTGATAATAATATAAGTAATAAGTATAATTATTACAGTTCTAGCGATAATAACTGCATAATATGGGCAATAATGCATGTTATATTGATAATAATAATAGTAATAAGTATATTTATTATAGTTCTATCGATAATAATAGTAAAATATGGGTAATAGTGCATGTTATATTGATAATAATATAAGTAATAAGTATAATTATTACAGCTCTAGCGATAATAACTGCATTATATGGGTCGTAATGCATGTTATATTGATAATATTGGGAGTAATAAGTATAATTATTATAGTCCTAGCGATAGTAATAGTAAAATATGGCTAATAGTGCATGTTCTATTGATAATAATAAAAGTAATAAGTATATTTATTACAGTTCTATCGATAATAACTGCGTAATATGGGTAATAATGCATGTTATATTGATGATAATGAAAGTTGCAAGTATATTTATTACATTTCTAGCGATAATAACTGCATTATATGCGTAATAATGCATGTTATATTGATAATAATAAAAGTAATAAGTATATTTATTATAGTTCCATGGATAATAACTGCATAATATGGGTAATAGTGCATGTTATATTGATGATAATGAAAATAGTAAGTATATTTATTACAGTTCTAGCGATAATAACTGCATTATATGGGTAATAATGCATGTTATATTGATGATAATAAAAGTAATACGCTTATTTATTATAGTTCTAGCGATAATAACTGCATTATATGGCTAATAATGCATGTTATATTGATAATAATATAAGTAATAAGTATAATTATTACAGTTCTGGCGGTAATAACTGCATTATATGGGTAATAATGCAGGTTATATTGCTAATAATATAAGTAATAAGTATAATTATTACAGTTCTAGCGATAATAACTGCATTATATGGGTAATAATGCATGTTATATTGATAATAATAAAAGTAATAAGTATATTTATTATAGTTCTATCGATAATAACTGCATTATATGGGTCGTAATGCATGTTATATTGATAATATTGGGAGTAATAAGTATAATTATTATAGTCCTAGCGATAGTAATAGTAAAATATGGCTAATAGTGCATGTTCTATTGATAATAATAAAAGTTATAAGTATATTTATTACAGTTCTATCGATAATAACTGCATAATATGGGTAATAATGCATGTTATATTGATGATAATAAAAGTAATACGTATATTTATTATAATTCTACTGATTATAACTGCATTATATGGGTAATAATGCATGTTATATTGATAATATCGGGAGTAATAAGTATAATTATTATAGTTCCAGCGATAATAATAGTACAATATGCCTAATAGTGCATGTTATATTGATAATAATAAAAGTAATAAGTATAATTATTATAGTTCTAGCGATAATAATAGTAAAATATGGCTAAGAGTGCATGTTATATTGATAATAGTAAAAGTAATAAGTATATTTATTATAGTTCTATGGATAATAACTGCATAATATGGGTAATAATGCATGCTATATTGATGATAATGAAAGTAGTAAGTATATTTATTACAGTTCTAGCGATAATAACTGCATTATATGGGTAATAATGCATGTTATATTGATAATAATAAAAGTAATAAGTATATTTATTATAGTTCTATGGACAATTACTGCATAATATGGGTAATTATGCATGTTATATTGGTGATAATGAAAGTAGTAAGTATATTTATTACAGATCTAGCGATAATAACTGCATTATATGGGTAATAATGCATGTTATATTGATAATATTGGGAGTAATAAGTATAATTATTGTAGTCCTAGCGATAATAATAGTAAAATATGGCTAATAGTGTATGTTCTACTGATAATAATAAAAGTAATAAGTATATGTATTACAGTTCTATCGATAATAACTGCATAATATGGGTAATAATGCATGTTATATTGATGATAATAAAAGTAATACGTATATTTATTATAGTTCTAGCGATAATAACTGCATAATATGGGTAATAATGCATGTTATATTGATGATAATGAAAGTAGTAAATATATTTATTACAGTTCTAGCGATAATAACTGCATTATATGGGTAATAATGCATGTTATATTGATAATATTGGGAGTAATAAGTATAATTATTGTAGTCCTAGCGATAATAATAGTAAAATATGGCTAATAGTGCATGTTCTATTGATAATAATAAAAGTAATAAGTATATGTGTTACAGTTCTATCGATAATAACTGCATAATATGGGTAATGATGCATGTTATATTGATGATAATAAAAGTAATACGTATATTTATTATAGTTCTAGCGATAATAACTGCATAATACGGGTAATAATGCATGTTATATTGATAATAATATAAGTAATAAGTATAATTATTACAGTTCTAGCGATAATAACTGCATTATATGGGTAATAATGCATGTTATATTGATAATAATATAAGTAATAAGTATAATTATTACTGTTCTAGCGATAATAACTGCATTATATGGGTAATAATGCACGTTATATTGCTAATAATATAAGTAATAAGTATATTTATTACAGTTCTATCGATAATAACTGCATAATATGGGTAATGATGCATGTTATATTGATGATAATAAAAGTAATACGTATATTTATTATAGTTCTAGCGATAATAACTGCATAATATGGGTAATAATGCATGTTTTATTGATAATAATATAAATAATAAGTATAATTATTACAGCTCTGGCGATAATAACTGCATTATATGGGTAATAATGCACGTTATATTGCTAATAATATAAGTAATAAGTATAATTATTACAGTTCTAGCGATAATAACTGCATAATATTGGTAATAATGCATGTTATATTGATGATACTAAAAGTAGTACGTATATTTATTATAGTTCTAGCAATAATAACTGCATAACATGGGTAATAATGCATGTTATATTGATAATAATATAAGTAATAAGTATAATTATTACAGTTCTAGCGATAATAACTGCATAATATGGGGAATAATGCATGTTATATTGATAATAATAAAAGTAATAAGTATATTTATTACAGTTCTATCGATAATAACTGCATAATGTTGGTAATAATGCATGTTTTATTGATGATAATAAAAGTAATACGTATATATATTATAGTTCTATCGATAGTAACTGCATAATATGGGTAATAATGCATGTTATATTGATAATAATATGTAGTAAGTATAATTATTACAGTTCTAGAGATAATAACTGCATAATATTGGTAATAATGCATGTTATATTGATGATAATAAAAGTAGTATGTATTTTTATTATAGTTCTAGCGATAATAACTGCATAACATGGGTAATAATGCATGTTATATTGATAATAATATAAGTAATAAGTATAATTATTACAGTTCTAGCGATAATAACTGCATAATATGGGTAATAATGCATGTTATATTGATAATAATAAAAGTAATAAGTATATTTATTATAGTTCTAGCGATTATAACTGCATAATATAAGTTATAATGCATGTTATATTGGGAATAATATAAGTAATAAGTATAATTATTACAGTTCTAGCGATAATAACTGCATTATATGGGTAATAATGCATGTTATATTGATAATAATATAAGTAGTAAGTATAATTATTAGAGTTCTAGCGATAATAACTGCATAATATGGGTAATAATGCATGTTTTATTGATGATAATAAAAGTAATACGTATATATATTATAGATCTATCGATAATAACTGCATAATATGGGTAATAATGCATGTTATATTGATAATAATATAAGTAGTAAGTATAATTATTACAGTTCTAGAGATAATAACTGCATAATATGGGTAATGATGCATGTTATATTGATGATAATAAAAGTAATACGTATATTTATTATAGTTCTAGCGATAATAACTGCATAATATGGGTAATAATGCATGTTATATTGATAATAATAAAAGTAATAAGTATATTTATTATAGTTCTAGCGATTATAACTGCATAATATAAGTTATAATGCATGTTATATTGGGAATAATATAAGTAATAAGTATAATTATTACAGTTCTAGCGATAATAACTGCATTATATGGGTAATAATGCATGTTATATTGATAATATCGGGAGTAATAAGTATAATTATTATAGTTCTAGCGATAATAATAGTACAATATGGATAATAGTGCATGTTATATTGATAATAATAAAAGTAATGAGTATATTTATTACAGTTCTATCGATAATAACTGCATAATATGGGTAATAATGCATGTTATATTGATAATAATATAAGTAATAAGTATAATTATTACAGTTCTAGCGATAATAACTGCATAATATGGGCAATAATGCATGTTATATTGATAATAATAATAGTAATAAGTATATTTATTATAGTTCTATCGATAATAATAGTAAAATATGGGTAATAGTGCATGTTATATTGATAATAATATAAGTAATAAGTATAATTATTACAGCTCTAGCGATAATAACTGCATTATATGGGTCGTAATGCATGTTATATTGATAATATTGGGAGTAATAAGTATAATTATTATAGTCCTAGCGATAGTAATAGTAAAATATGGCTAATAGTGCATGTTCTATTGATAATAATAAAAGTAATAAGTATATTTATTACAGTTCTATCGATAATAACTGCGTAATATGGGTAATAATGCATGTTATATTGATGATAATGAAAGTTGCAAGTATATTTATTACATTTCTAGCGATAATAACTGCATTATATGCGTAATAATGCATGTTATATTGATAATAATAAAAGTAATAAGTATATTTATTATAGTTCCATGGATAATAACTGCATAATATGGGTAATAATGCATGTTATATTGATGATAATGAAAATAGTAAGTATATTTATTACAGTTCTAGCGATAATAAGTGCATTATATGGGTAATAATGCATGTTATATTGATGATAATAAAAGTAATACGCTTATTTATTATAGTTCTAGCGATAATAACTGCATTATATGGCTAATAATGCATGTTATATTGATAATAATATAAGTAATAAGTATAATTATTACAGTTCTGGCGGTAATAACTGCATTATATGGGTAATAATGCAGGTTATATTGCTAATAATATAAGTAATAAGTATAATTATTACAGTTCTAGCGATAATAACTGCATTATATGGGTAATAATGCATGTTATATTGATAATAATAAAAGTAATAAGTATATTTATTATAGTTCTATCGATAATAACTGCATTATATGGGTCGTAATGCATGTTATATTGATAATATTGGGAGTAATAAGTATAATTATTATAGTCCTAGCGATAGTAATAGTAAAATATGGCTAATAGTGCATGTTCTATTGATAATAATAAAAGTTATAAGTATATTTATTACAGTTCTATCGATAATAACTGCGTAATATGGGTAATAATGCATGTTATATTGATGATAATGAAAATAGTAAGTATATTTATTACAGTTCTAGCGATAATAACTGCATTATATGCGTAATAATGCATGTTATATTGATAATATCGGGAGTAATAAGTATAATTATTATAGTTCTAGCGATGATAATCGTAAAATATGGGTAATAGTGCATGTTACATTGATAATAATATAAGTAATAAGTATAATTATTACAGTTCTACCGATAATAACTGCATTATATGGGTCATAATGCATGTTATATTGATAATATTGGGAGTAATAAGTATAATTATTGCAGTTCTAGCGATAATAATAGTACAATATGGCGAATAATGCACGTTATATTGATAATATCGGGAGTAGTAAGTATAAGTATTATAGTTCTTGCGATAATAATAGTAAAATATGGCTAATAGTGCATGTTATATTGATAATAATAAAAGTAATAAGTATATTTATTACAGTTCTATCGATGATAACTGCATAATATGGGTAATAATGCATGTTATATTGATAATAATAAGAGTAATAAGTATATTTATTATAGTTCTAGCGATTATAACTGCATAATATGGGTTATAATGCATGTTATATTGAGAATAATATAAGTAATAAGTATAATTATTACAGTTCTAGCGATAATAACTGCATTATATGGGTAATAATGCATGTTATATTGATAATAATATAAGTAATAAGTATAATTATTACAGTTCTGGCGGTAATAACTGCATTATATGGGTAATAATGCAGGTTATATTGCTAATAATATAAGTAATAAGTATAATTATTACAGTTCTAGCGATAATAACTGCATTATATGGGTAATAATGCATGTTATATTGATAATAATAAAAGTAATAAGTATATTTATTATAGTTCTATCGATAATAACTGCATTATATGGGTCGTAATGCATGTTATATTGATAATATTGGGAGTAATAAGTATAATTATTATAGTCCTAGCGATAGTAATAGTAAAATATGGCTAATAGTGCATGTTCTATTGATAATAATAAAAGTAATAAGTATATTTATTATAGTTCTATCGATAACAACTGCATAATGTGGGTAATAATGCATGTTATATTGATGATAATAAAAGTAGTAAGTACATTTATTATAGTTCTAGCGATAATAACTGCATAACATGGGTAATAATGCATGTTATATTGATAATCATATAAGTAATAAGTATAATTATTACTGTTCTAGCGATAATAACTGCATTATATGGGTAATAATGCACGTTATATTGCTAATAATATAAGTAATAAGTATATTTATTACAGTTCTATCGATAATAACTGCATAATATGGGTAATGATGCATGTTATATTGATGATAATAAAAGTAATACGTATATTTATTATAGTTCTAGCGATAATAACTGCATAATATGGGTAATAATGCATGTTTTATTGATAATAATATAAATAATAAGTATAATTATTACAGCTCTGGCGATAATAACTGCATTATATGGGTAATAATGCAGGTTATATTGCTAATAATATAAGTAATAAGTATAATTATTACAGTTCTAGCGATAATAACTGCATTATATGGGTAATAATGCATGTTATATTGATAATAATAAAAGTAATAAGTATATTTATTATAGTTCTATCGATAATAACTGCATTATATGGGTCGTAATGCATGTTATATTGATAATATTGGGAGTAATAAGTATAATTATTATAGTCCTAGCGATAGTAATAGTAAAATATGGCTAATAGTGCATGTTCTATTGATAATAATAAAAGTAATAAGTATATTTATTACAGTTCTATCGATAATAAGTGCATTATATGGGTAATAATGCATGTTATATTGATGATAATAAAAGTAATACGCTTATTTATTATAGTTCTAGCGATAATAACTGCATTATATGGCTAATAATGCATGTTATATTGATAATAATATAAGTAATAAGTATAATTATTACAGTTCTGGCGGTAATAACTGCATTATATGGGTAATAATGCAGGTTATATTGCTAATAATATAAGTAATAAGTATAATTATTACAGTTCTAGCGATAATAACTGCATTATATGGGTAATAATGCATGTTATATTGATAATAATAAAAGTAATAAGTATATTTATTATAGTTCTATCGATAATAACTGCATTATATGGGTCGTAATGCATGTTATATTGATAATATTGGGAGTAATAAGTATAATTATTATAGTCCTAGCGATAGTAATAGTAAAATATGGCTAATAGTGCATGTTCTATTGATAATAATAAAAGTTATAAGTATATTTATTACAGTTCTATCGATAATAACTGCGTAATATGGGTAATAATGCATGTTATATTGATGATAATGAAAATAGTAAGTATATTTATTACAGTTCTAGCGATAATAACTGCATTATATGCGTAATAATGCATGTTATATTGATAATATCGGGAGTAATAAGTATAATTATTATAGTTCTAGCGATGATAATCGTAAAATATGGGTAATAGTGCATGTTACATTGATAATAATATAAGTAATAAGTATAATTATTACAGTTCAACCGATAATAACTGCATTATATGGGTCATAATGCATGTTATATTGATAATATTGGGAGTAATAAGTATAATTATTGCAGTTCTAGCGATAATAATAGTACAATATGGCGAATAATGCACATTATATTGATAATATCGGGAGTAGTAAGTATAAGTATTATAGTTCTTGCGATAATAATAGTAAAATATGGCTAATAGTGCATGTTATATTGATAATAATAAAAGTAATAAGTATATTTATTACAGTTCTATCGATGATAACTGCATAATATGGGTAATAATGCATGTTATATTGATAATAATAAGAGTAATAAGTATATTTATTATAGTTCTAGCGATTATAACTGCATAATATGGGTTATAATGCATGTTATATTGATAATAATATAAGTAATAAGTATAATTATTACAGTTCTACCGATAATAACTGCATTATATGGGTCATAATGCATGTTATATTGATAATATTGGGAGTAATAAGTATACTTATTGCAGTTCTAGCGATAATAATAGTACAATATGGCGAATAATGCACGTTGTATTGATAATATCGGGAGTAGTAAGTATAAGTATTATAGTTCTTGCGATAATAATAGTAAAATATGGCTAATAGTGCATGTTATATTGATAATAATAAAAGTAATAAGTATATTTATTACAGTTCTATCGATGATAACTGCATAATATGGGTAATAATGCATGTTATATTGATAATAATAAGAGTAATAAGTATATTTATTATAGTTCTAGCGATTATAACTGCATAATATGGGTTATAATGCATGTTATATTGAGAATAATATAAGTAATAAGTATAATTATTACAGTTCTAGCGATAATAACTGCATTATATGGGTAATAATGCATGTTATATTGATAATAATATAAGTAATAAGTATAATTATTACAGTTCTGGCGGTAATAACTGCATTATATGGGTAATAATGCAGGTTATATTGCTAATAATATAAGTAATAAGTATAATTATTACAGTTCTAGCGATAATAACTGCATTATATGGGTAATAATGCATGTTATATTGATAATAATAAAAGTAATAAGTATATTTATTATAGTTCTATCGATAATAACTGCATTATATGGGTCGTAATGCATGTTATATTGATAATATTGGGAGTAATAAGTATAATTATTATAGTCCTAGCGATAGTAATAGTAAAATATGGCTAATAGTGCATGTTCTATTGATAATAATAAAAGTAATAAGTATATTTATTATAGTTCTATCGATAACAACTGCATAATGTGGGTAATAATGCATGTTATATTGATGATAATAAAAGTAGTAAGTACATTTATTATAGTTCTAGCGATAATAACTGCATAACATGGGTAATAATGCATGTTATATTGATAATCATATAAGTAATAAGTATAATTATTACTGTTCTAGCGATAATAACTGCATTATATGGGTAATAATGCACGTTATATTGCTAATAATATAAGTAATAAGTATATTTATTACAGTTCTATCGATAATAACTGCATAATATGGGTAATGATGCATGTTATATTGATGATAATAAAAGTAATACGTATATTTATTATAGTTCTAGCGATAATAACTGCATAATATGGGTAATAATGCATGTTTTATTGATAATAATATAAATAATAAGTATAATTATTACAGCTCTGGCGATAATAACTGCATTATATGGGTAATAATGCACGTTATATTGCTAATAATATAAGTAATAAGTATAATTATTACAGTTCTAGCGATAATAACTGCATTATATGGGTCATAATGCATGTTATATTGATAATATTGGGAGTAATAAGTATAATTATTATAGTCCTAGCGATAGTAATAGTAAAATATGGCTAATAGTGCATGTTCTATTGATAATAATAAAAGTAATAAGTATATTTATTACAGTTCTATCGATAATAACTGCATAATATGGGTAATAATGCATGTTATATTGATGATAATAAAAGTAATACGTATATTTATTATAATTCTACTGATTATAACTGCATTATATGGGTAATAATGCATGTTATATTGATAATATCGGGAGTAATAAGTATAATTATTATAGTTCCAGCGATAATAATAGTACAATATGCCTAATAGTGCATGTTATATTGATAATAATAAAAGTAATAAGTATAATTATTATAGTTCTAGCGATAATAATAGTAAAATATGGCTAAGAGTGCATGTTATATTGATAATAGTAAAAGTAATAAGTATATTTATTATAGTTCTATGGATAATAACTGCATAATATGGGTAATAATGCATGTTATATTGATGATAATGAAAGTAGTAAGTATATTTATTACAGTTCTAGCGATAATAACTGCATTATATGGGTAATAATGCATGTTATATTGATAATAATAAAAGTAATAAGTATATTTATTATAGTTCTATGGATAATAACTGCATAATATGGGTAATAATGCATGTTATATTGGTGATAATGAAAGTAGTAAGTATATTTATTACAGATCTAGCGATAATAACTGCATTATATGGGTAATAATGCATGTTATATTGATAATATTGGGAGTAATAAGTATAATTATTATAGTCCTAGCGATAATAATAGTAAAATATGGCTAATAGTGTATGTTCTACTGATAATAATAAAAGTAATAAGTATATGTATTACAGTTCTATCGATAATAACTGCATAATATGGGTAATAATGCATGTTATATTGGTGATAATAAAAGTAATACGTATATTTATTATAGTTCTAGCGATAATAACTGCATAATATGGGTAATAATGCATGTTATATTGATGATAATGAAAGTAGTAAATATATTTATTACAGTTCTAGCGATAATAACTGCATTATATGGGTAATAATGCATGTTATATTGATAATATTGGGAGTAATAAGTATAATTATTATAGTCCTAGCGATAATAATAGTAAAATATGGCTAATAGTGCATGTTCTATTGATAATAATAAAAGTAATAAGTATATGTGTTACAGTTCTATCGATAATAACTGCATAATATGGGTAATGATGCATGTTATATTGATGATAATAAAAGTAATACGTATATTTATTATAGTTCTAGCGATAATAACTGCATAATACGGGTAATAATGCATGTTATATTGATAATAATATAAGCAATAAGTATAATTATTACAGTTCTAGCGATAATAACTGCATAATATGGGTAATAATGCATGTTATATTGATAATAATAAAAGTAATAAGTATATTTATTACAGTTCTATCGATTATAACTGCATAATGTTGGTAATAATGCATGTTTTATTGATGATAATAAAAGTAATACGTATATATATTATAGTTCTATCGATAGTAACTGCATAATATGGGTAATAATGCATGTTATATTGATAATAATATGTAGTAAGTATAATTATTACAGTTCTAGAGATAATAACTGCATAATATTGGTAATAATGCATGTTATATTGATGATAATAAAAGTAGTATGTATTTTTATTATAGTTCTAGCGATAATAACTGCATAACATGGGTAATAATGCATGCTATATTGATAATAATATAAGTAATAAGTATAATTATTACAGTTCTAGCGATAATAACTGCATAATATGGGTAATAATGCATGTTATATTGATAATAATAAAAGTAATAAGTATATTTATTATAGTTCTAGCGATTATAACTGCATAATATAAGTTATAATGCATGTTATATTGGGAATAATATAAGTAATAAGTATAATTATTACAGTTCTAGCGATAATAACTGCATTATATGGGTAATAATGCATGTTATATTGATAATAATATAAGTAGTAAGTATAATTATTAGAGTTCTAGCGATAATAACTGCATAATATGGGTAATAATGCATGTTATATTGATAATAATAATAGTAATAAGTATATTTATTATAGTTCTATCGCTAATAACTGCATAATGTTGGTAATAATGCATGTTTTATTGATGATAATAAAAGTAATACGTATATATATTATAGATCTATCGATAATAACTGCATAATATGGGTAATAATGCATGTTATATTGATAATAATATTAGTAGTAAGTATAATTATTACAGTTCTAGAGATAATAACTGCATAATATGGGTAATGATGCATGTTATATTGATGATAATAAAAGTAATACGTATATTTATTATAGTTCTAGCGATAATAACTGCATAATATGGGTAATAATGCATGTTATATTGATAATAATAAAAGTAATAAGTATATTTATTATAGTTCTAGCGATTATAACTGCATAACATGGGTAATAATGCATGTTATATTGATAATAATATAAGTAATAAGTATAATTATTACAGTTCTAGCGATAATAACTGCATAATATGGGTAATAATGCATGTTATATTGATAATAATAAAAGTAATAAGTATGTTTATTATAGTTCTAGCGATTATAACTGCATAATATAAGTTATAATGCATGTTATATTGGGAATAATATAAGTAATAAGTATAATTATTACAGTTCTAGCGATAATAACTGCATTATATGGGTAATAATGCATGTTATATTGATAATAATATAAGTAGTAAGTATAATTATTAGAGTTCTAGCGATAATAACTGCATAATATGAGTAATAATGCATGTTATATTGATAATAATAATAGTAATAAGTATATTTATTATAGTTCTATCGATAATAACTGCATAATATGGGTAATAATGCATGTTATATTGATAATAATATAAGTAATAAGTATAATTATTACAGTTCTAGCGATAATAACTGCATAATATGGGTAATAATGCATGTTATATTGATAATAATAAAAGTAATTAGTATATTTATTACAGTTCTATCGATAATAACTGCATAATGTTGGTAATAATGGATGTCTTATTGATGATAATAAAAGTAGTACGTATATTTATTATAGTTCTAGCGATAATAACTGCATAACATGGGTAATAATGCATGTTATATTGATAATAATATAAGTAATAAGTATAATTATTACAGTTCTAGCGATAATAACTGCATAATATGGGTAATAATGCATGTTATATTGATAATAATAAAAGTAATAAGTATATTTATTACAGTTCTATCGCTAATAACTGCATAATGTTGGTAATAATGCATGTTTTATTGATGATAATAAAAGTAATACGTATATATATTATAGATCTATCGATAATAACTGCATAATATGGGTAATAATGCATGTTATATTGATAATAATATAAGTAGTAAGTATAATTATTACAGTTCTAGAGATAATAACTGCATAATATTGGTAATAATGCATGTTATATTGATGATAATAAAAGTAGTACGTATTTTTATTATAGTTGTCGCGATAATAACTGCATAACATGGGTAATAATGCATGTTATATTGATAATAATATAAGTAATAAGTACAATTATTACAGTTCTAGCGATAATAACTGCATTATATGCGTAATAATGCATGTTATATTGATAATATCGGGAGTAATAAGTGTAATTATTATAGTTCTAGCGATAATAATAGTAAAATATGGGTAAGAGTGTCTGTTACATTGTTAATAATACAAGTAATAAGTATATTTATTATACTTCTGTCGATAATAACTGCATTATATGGGTAATAATGCATGTTATATTGATAATAATACAAGTAATAAGTATAATTACTACAGTTCTAGCGATAATAACTCCATTATATGGGTAATAATGCATGTTATATTGATAATAATATAAGTAATAAGTATAATTATTACAGTTCTAGCGATAATAACTGCATTATATGGGTAATAATGCATGTTATATTGATAATATCGGGAGTAATAAGTATAATTATTATAGTTCTAGCGATAATAATAGTACAATATGGATAATAGTGCATGTTATATTGATAATAATAAAAGTAATGAGTATATTTATTACAGTTCTATCGATAATAACTGCATAATATGGGTAATAATGCATGTTATATTGATAATAATATAAGTAATAAGTATAATTATTACAGTTCTAGCGATAATAACTGCATAATATGGGCAATAATGCATGTTATATTGATAATAATAATAGTAATAAGTATAATTATTACAGTTCTATCGATAATAACTGCATAATATGGGTAATAATGCATGTTATATTGATAATAATATAAGTAATAAGTATAATTATTACAGTTGTAGCGATAATAACTGCATTATATGGGTAATAATGCATGTTATATTGATAATAATAAGAGTAATAAGTATATTTATTATAGTTCTAGCGATTATAACTGCATAATATGGGTTATAATGCATGTTATATTGATAATAATATAAGTAATAAGTATAATTATTACAGTTCTACCGATAATAACTGCATTATATGGGTCATAATGCATGTTATATTGATAATATTGGGAGTAATAAGTATAATTATTGCAGTTCTAGCGATAATAATAGTACAATATGGCGAATAATGCACGTTATATTGATAATATCGGGAGTAGTAAGTATAAGTATTATAGTTCTTGCGATAATAATAGTAAAATATGGCTAATAGTGCATGTTATATTGATAATAATAAAAGTAATAAGTATATTTATTACAGTTCTATCGATGATAACTGCATAATATGGGTAATAATGCATGTTATATTGATAATAATAAGAGTAATAAGTATATTTATTATAGTTCTAGCGATTATAACTGCATAATATGGGTTATAATGCATGTTATATTGAGAATAATATAAGTAATAAGTATAATTATTACAGTTCTAGCGATAATAACTGCATTATATGGGTAATAATGCATGTTATATTGATAATAATATAAGTAATAAGTATAATTATTACAGTTCTGGCGGTAATAACTGCATTATATGGGTAATAATGCAGGTTATATTGCTAATAATATAAGTAATAAGTATAATTATTACAGTTCTAGCGATAATAACTGCATTATATGGGTAATAATGCATGTTATATTGATAATAATAAAAGTAATAAGTATATTTATTACAGTTCTATCGATGATAACTGCATAATATGGGTAATAATGCATGTTATATTGATAATAATAAGAGTAATAAGTATATTTATTATAGTTCTAGCGATTATAACTGCATAATATGGGTTATAATGCATGTTATATTGAGAATAATATAAGTAATAAGTATAATTATTATAGTCCTAGCGATAATAATAGTAAAATATGGCTAATAGTGTATGTTCTAATGATAATAATAAAAGTAATAAGTATATGTATTACAGTTCTATCGATAATAACTGCATAATATGGGTAATAATGCATGTTATATTGATGATAATAAAAGTAATACGTATATTTATTATAGTTCTAGCGATAATAACTGCATAATACGGGTAATAATGCATGTTATATTGATGATAATGAAAGTAGTAAATATATTTATTACAGTTCTAGCGATAATAACTGCATTATATGGGTAATAATGCATGTTATATTGATAATATTGGGAGTAATAAGTATAATTATTATAGTCCTAGCGATAATAATAGTAAAATATGGCTAATAGTGCATGTTCTATTGATAATAATAAAAGTAATAAGTATATGTGTTACAGTTCTATCGATAATAACTGCATAATATGGGTAATGATGCATGTTATATTGATGATAATAAAAGTAATACGTATATTTATTATAGTTCTAGCGATAATAACTGCATAATACGGGTAATAATGCATGTTATATTGATAATAATATAAGCAATAAGTATAATTATTACAGTTCTAGCGATAATAACTGCATAATATGGGTAATAATGCATGTTATATTGATAATAATAAAAGTAATAAGTATATTTATTACAGTTCTATCGATTATAACTGCATAATGTTGGTAATAATGCATGTTTTATTGATGATAATAAAAGTAATACGTATATATATTATAGTTCTATCGATAGTAACTGCATAATATGGGTAATAATGCATGTTATATTGATAATAATATGTAGTAAGTATAATTATTACAGTTCTAGAGATAATAACTGCATAATATTGGTAATAATGCATGTTATATTGATGATAATAAAAGTAGTATGTATTTTTATTATAGTTCTAGCGATAATAACTGCATAACATGGGTAATAATGCATGTTATATTGATAATAATATAAGTAATAAGTATAATTATTACAGTTCTAGCGATAATAACTGCATAATATGGGTAATAATGCATGTTATATTGATAATAATAAAAGTAATAAGTATATTTATTATAGTTCTAGCGATTATAACTGCATAATATAAGTTATAATGCATGTTATATTGGGAATAATATAAGTAATAAGTATAATTATTACAGTTCTAGCGATAATAACTGCATTATATGGGTAATAATGCATGTTATATTGATAATAATATAAGTAGTAAGTATAATTATTAGAGTTCTAGCGATAATAACTGCATAATATGGGTAATAATGCATGTTATATTGATAATAATATAAGTAATAAGTATAATTATTACAGTTCTAGCGATAATAACTGCATTATATGGGTAATAATGCATGTTATGTTGATAATATCGGGAGTAATAAGTATAATTATTATAGTTCTAGCGATAATAATAGTACAATATGGATAATAGTGCATGTTATATTGATAATAATAAAAGTAATGAGTATATTTATTACAGTTCGATCGATAATAACTGCATAATATGGGTAATAATGCATGTTATATTGATAATAATATAAGTAATAAGTATAATTATTACAGTTCTAGCGATAATAACTGCATAATATGGGCAATAATGCATGTTATATTGATAATAATAAAAGTAATAAGTATAATTATTACAGTTCTATCGATAATAACTGCATAATATGGGTAATAATGCATGTTATATTGATAATAATATAAGTAATAAGTATAATTATTACAGTTGTAGCGATAATAACTGCATTATATGGGTAATAATGCACGTTATATTGCTAATAATATAAGTAATAAGTATAATTATTATAATTCTAGCGATATTAATAGTAAAATATGGCTAATAGTGCATGTTATATTGATAATAATAAATGTAATAAGTATATTTATTAGAGTTCTATCGATAATAACTGCATAATATGGGTAATAATGCATGTTATATTGATGATAATAAAAGTAGTAACTATATTTATTATAGTTCTAGCGATTATAACTGCATAATATGGGTAATAATGCATGTTATATTGATAATAATATAAGTAATAAGTATAATTATTACAGTTCTGGCGATAATAACTGCATTATATGGGTAATAATGCACGTTATATTGCCAATAATATAAGTAATAAGTATAATTATTACAGTTTTAGCGATAATAACTGCATTATATGGCTAATAATGCATGTTATATTGATAATAATATAAGTAATAAGTATAATTATTACAGTTCTAGCGATAATAACTGCATAATATGGGTAATAATGCACGTTATATTGCTACTAATGTAAGTAATAAGTATAATTATTACAGTTCTGGCGATAATAACTGCATTATATGGGTAATAACGCACGTTATATTGCTAATAATATAAGTAATAAGTATAATTATTACAGTTCTGGCGATAATAACTGCATTATATGGGTAATAATGCATGTTATATTGATAATAATATAAGTAATAAGTATAATTATTACAGTTCTAGCGATAATAACTGCATAATAGGGGTAATAATGCACGTTATATTGATAATATCGGGAGTAATAAGTATAATTATTATTGTTCTAGCGATAATACTAGCACAATATGGCTAATAATGCATGTTATATTGATAATATCGGGAGTAATAAGTATAATTATTATAGTTCTAGCGATAATAATAGTACAATATGGATAATAGTGCATGTTATATTGATAATAATAAAAGTAATCAGTATATTTATTACAGTTCTATCGATAATAACTGCATAATATGGGTAATAATGCACGTTATATTGCTAATAATATAAGTAATAAGTATAATTATTACAGTTCTGGCGATAATAACTGCATTATATGGGTAATAACGCACGTTATATTGCTAATAATATAAGTAATATGTATAATTATTATAGTTCTGGCGATAATAACTGCATTATATGGGTAATAACGCACGTTATATTGCTAATAATATAAGTAATAAGTATAATTATTATAGTTCTAGCGATAATAATAGTAAAATATGGCTAATAGTGCATGTTATATTGATAATAATAAGGGTAATAAGTACATTTATTACAGTTCTATCGATAATAACTGCATAATATGGGTAATAATGCATGTTATATTGATAATAATAAAAGTAATAAGTATATTTATTATAGTTCTAGCGACTATAACTGCATAATATGGGTAATAATGCATGTTATATTGAGAATAATATAAGTAATGAGTATAATTATTACAGTTCTAGCGATAATCACTGCATTATATGGGTAATAATGCACGTTATATTGCTAATAATATAAGTAATAAGTATAATTATTACAGTTCTAGCGATAATAACTGCTTAATATGGGTAATAATGCATGTTATATTGATAATAATATAAGTAATAAGTATAATTATTACAGTTCTAGCGATAATAACTGCATAATAGGGGTAATAATGCACGTTATATTGATAATATCGGGAGTAATAAGTATTATTATTATAGTTCTAGCGATAATACTAGCACAATATGGCTAATAATGCATGTTATATTGATAATATCGGGAGTAATAAGTATAATTATTATAGTTCTAGCGATAATAATAGTACAATATGGATAATAGTGCATGTTATATTGATAATAATAAAAGTAATCAGTATATTTATTACAGTTCTATCGATAGTAACTGCATAATATGGGTAATAATGCATGTTATATTGATGATAATGAAAGTAGTAAGTATATTTAGTACAGTTCTATCGATAATAACTGCATAATATGGGTAATAATGCATGTTATATTGATAATAATATAAGTAATAAGTATAATTATTGCAGTTCTGGCGATAATAACTGCATTATATGGGTAATAATGCACGTTATATTGCTAATAATATAAGCAATAAGTATAATTATTATAATTCAAGCGATAATAATAGTAAAATATGGATAATAGTGCATGTTATATTGATAATAATAAAAGTAATAAGTATATTTATTATAGTTCTATCGATAATAACCGCATAATATGGGTAATAATGCACGTTATATTGCTAATAATATAAGTAATAAGTATAATTATTACAGTTCTAGCGATAATAACTGCATTATTTGGGTAATAATGGATGTTATATTGATAATAATAAAAGTAATAAGAATATTTATTACAGTTCTATCGATAATAACTGCATAATATGAGTAATAATGCATGTTATATTGATGATAATAAAAGTAATACGTATATTTATTATAGTTCTAGCGATTATAACTGCATTATATGGGTAATAATGCATGTTATATTGATAATATCGGGAGTAATAAGTATAATTATTATAGTTCCAGCGATAATAATAGTACAATATGCCTAATAGTGCATGTTATATTGATAATAATAAAAGTAATAAGTGTAATTATTATAGTCCTAGCGATAATAATAGTAAAATATGGCTAATAGTGCATGTTCTATTGATAATAATAAAAGTAATAAGTATAATTATTACAGTTCTAGCGATAATAACTGCATTATATGGCTAATAATGCATGTTATATTGATAATAATGTAAGTAATAAGTATAATTATTACAGTTCTAGCGATAATCACTGCATAATATGGGTAATAATGCATTTTATATTGATAATAATATAAGTAATAAGTATAATTATTACAGTTCTGGCGATAATAACTGCAGTATGTGGGTAATAATGCATGTTATATTGATAATAATAAGAGTAATAAGTATATTTATTATAGTTCTATCGATAATAACTGCATAATATGGGTAATAATGCATGTTATATTGATGATAATGAAAGTAGTAAGTATATTTAGTACAGTTCTATCGATAATAACTGCATAATATGGGTAATAATGCATGTTATATTGATAATAATAAAAGTAATAAGTATATTTATTATAGTTCTAGCGACTATAACTGCATAATATGGGTAATAATGCATGTTATATTGAGAATAATATAAGTAATGAGTATAATTATTACAGTTCTAGCGATAATCACTGCATTATATGGGTAATAATGCACGTTATATTGCTAATAATATAAGTAATAAGTATAATTATTACAGTTCTAGCGATAATAACTGCATTATATGGGTAATAATGCATGTTATATTGATAATAATATAAGTAATAAGTATAATTATTACTGTTCTAGCGATAATAACTGCATAATAGGGGTAATAATGCACGTTATATTGATAATATCGGGAGTAATAAGTATAATTATTATAGTTCTAGCGATAATACTAGCACAATATGGCTAATAATGCATGTTATATTGATAATATCGGGAGTAATAAGGATAATTATTATAGTTCTAGCGATAATAATAGTAAAATATGGCAGATAGTGCATGTTATATTGATAATAATAAGGGTAATAAGTACATTTATTACAGTTCTATCGATAATAACTGCATAATATGGGTAATAATGCACGTTATATTGCTAATAATATAAGTAATAAGTATAATTATTACAGTTCTGGCGATAATAACTGCATTATATGGGTAATAATGCACGTTACATTGCCAATAATATAAGTAATAAGTATGATTATTACAGTTCTAGCGATAATAACTGCATTATATGGCTACTAATGCATGTTATATTGATAATAATATAAGTAATAAGTATAATTATTACAGTTCTAGCGATAATCACTGCATAATATGGGTAATAGTGCATGTTATATTGATAATAATAAAAGTAATAAGTATAATTATTATAGTTCTAGCGATAATAATAGTAAAATATGGCTAAGAGTGCCTGTTATATTGATAATAATAAAAGTAATAAGTATATTTATTATACTTCTGTCGATAATAACTGCATAATATGGGTAATAATGCATGTTATATTGGTGATAATGAAAGTAGTAAGTATATTTATTACAGATCTAGCGATAATAACTGCATAATATGGGTAATAATGCATGTTATATTGATAATAATAAAAGTAATAAGTATATTTATTATAGTTCTAGCGATTATAACTGCATAATATGGGTAATAATGCATGTTATATTGATAATAATATAAGTAACAAGTATAATTATTACAGATCCAGCGATAATAACTGCATTATATGGTTAAAAATGCATGTTATATTGATAATATTGGGAGTAATAAGTATAATTATTATAGTTCTAGCGATAATAATAGTACAATATGGCGAATAATGCACGTTATATTGATAATATCGGGAGTAATAAGTATAATTATTAAAGTTCTAGCGATAATAATAGTAAAATATGGCTAATAGTGCATGTTATATTGATAATAACAAAAGTAATAAGTACATTTATTACAGTTCTATCGATAATAACTGCATAATATGGGTAATAATGCATGTTATATTGATAATAATATAAGTAATAAGTATAATTATTACAGTTCTGGCGATAATAACTGCAGTATATGGGTAATAATGCATGTTATATTGATAATAATAAAAGTAATAAGTATATTTATTATAGTTCTATCGATAATAACTGCATAATATGGGTAATAATGCATGTTATATTGATGATAATGAAAGTAGTAAGTATATTTAGTACAGTTCTATCGATAATAACTGCATAATATGGGTAATAATGCATGTTATATTGATAATAGTAAAAGTAATAAGTATATTTATTATAGTTCTATGGATAATAACTGCATAATATGGGTAATAATGCATGTTATATTGAGAATAATATAAGTAATGAGTATAATTATTACAGTTCTAGCGATAATCACTGCATTATATGGGTAATAATGCACGTTATATTGCTAATAATATAAGTAATAAGTATAATTATTACAGTTCTAGCGATAATAACTGCATTATATGGGTAATAATGCATGTTATATTGATAATAATATAAGTAATAAGTATAATTATTACAGTTCTAGCGATAATAACTGCACTATATGGGTCATAATGCATGTTATATTGATAATATTGGGAGTAATAAGTATAATTATTATAGTCCTAGCGATAGTAATAGTAAAATATGGCTAATAGTGCATGTTCTATTGATAATAATAAAAGTAATAAGTATATTTATTACAGTTCTATCGATAATAACTGCGTAATATGGGTAATAATGCATGTTATATTGATAATAATGAACGTTGCAAGTATATTTATTACATTTCTAGCTATAATAACTGCATTATATGCGTAATAATGCACGTTATATTGCTAATAATATAAGCAATAAGTATAATTATTATAATTCTAGCGATAATAATAGTAAAATATGGCTAATAGTGCATGTTATATTGATAATAATAAAAGTAATAAGTATATTTATTATAGTTCTATCGATAATAACCGCATAATATGGGTAATAATGCATGTTATATTGATGATAATAAAAGTAGTAACTATATTTATTATAGTTCTAGCGATAATCACTGCATTATATGGGTAATAATGCACGTTATATTGCTAATAATATAAGTAATAAGTATAATTATTACAGTTCTAGCGATAATAACTGCATTATTTGGGTAATAATGGATGTTATATTGATAATATCGGGAGTAATAAGTATAATTATTACAGTTCTGGCGATTATATTAGTAAAATATGGCTAATAGTGCATGTTATATTGATAATAATAAAAGTAATAAGTATATTTATTACAGTTCTATCGATAATAACTGCATAATATGGGTAATAATGCATGTTATATTGATGATAATGAAAGTAGTAAGTATATTTAGTACAGTTCTATCGATAATAACTGCATAATATGGGTAAAAATGCATGTTATATTGATGATAATGAAAGTAGTAAGTATATTTATTACAGTTCTAGCGATAATAACTGCATTATATGGGTAATAATGCATGTTATATTGATAATATTGGGAGTAATAAGTATAATTATTACAGTCCTAGCGATAATAATAGTAAAATATGGCTAATAGTGCATGTTCTATTGATAATAATAAAAGTAATAAGTATATGTATTACAGTTCTATCGATAATAACTGCATAATATGGGTAATAATGCATGTTATATTGAGAATAATATAAGTAATGAGTATAATTATTACAGTTCTAGCGATAATCACTGCATTATATGGGTAATAATGCACGTTATATTGCTAATAATATAAGTAATAAGTATAATTATTACAGTTCTAGCGATAATAACTGCATTATATGGGTAATAATGCATGTTATATTGATAATAATATAAGTAATAAGTATAATTATTACAGTTCTAGCGATAATAACTGCATAATAGGGGTAATAATGCACGTTATATTGATAATATCGGGAGTAATAAGTATAATTATTATAGTTCTAGCGATAATACTAGCACAATATGGCTAATAATGCATGTTATATTGATAATATCGGGAGTAATAAGGATAATTATTATAGTTCTAGCGATAATAATAGTAAAATATGGCAGATAGTGCATGTTATATTGATAATAATAAGGGTAATAAGTACATTTATTACAGTTCTATCGATAATAACTGCATAATATGGGTAATAATGCACGTTATATTGCTAATAATATAAGTAATAAGTATAATTATTACAGTTCTGGCGATAATAACTGCATTATATGGGTAATAATGCACGTTACATTGCCAATAATATAAGTAATAAGTATGATTATTACAGTTCTAGCGATAATAACTGCATTATATGGCTACTAATGCATGTTATATTGATAATAATATAAGTAATAAGTATAATTATTACAGTTCTAGCGATAATCACTGCATAATATGGGTAATAATGCATGTTATATTGATAATAATATAAGTAATAAGTATAATTATTACAGTTCTGGCGATAATAACTGCAGTGTGTGGGTAATAATGCATGTTATATTGATAATAATAACAGTAATAAGTATATTTATTATAGTTCTATCGATAATAGCAGCATAATATGGGTAATAATGCATGTTATATTGATGATAATGAAAGTAGTAAGTATATTTAGTACAGTTCTATCGATAATAACTGCATAATATGGGTAATAATGCATGTTATATTGATAATAATAAAAGTAATAAGTATATTTATTATAGTTCTAGCGACTATAACTGCATAATATGGGTAATAATGCATGTTATATTGAGAATAATATAAGTAATGAGTATAATTATTACAGTTCTAGCGATAATCACTGCATTATATGGGTAATAATGCACGTTATATTGCTAATAATATAAGTAATAAGTATAATTATTACAGTTCTAGCGATAATAACTGCATTATATGGGTAATAATGCATGTTATATTGATAATAATATAAGTAATAAGTATAATTATTACAGTTCTAGCGATAATAACTGCATAATAGGGGTAATAATGCACGTTATATTGATGATAGTAAAAGTAATACGTAGATCTATTATAGTTCTAGCGATTATAACTGCATTATATGGGTAATAATGCATGTTATATTGATAATATCGGGAGTAATAAGTATAATTATTATAGTTCCAGCGATAATAATAGTACAATATGCCTAATAGTGCATGTTATATTGATAATAATAAAAGTAATAAGTATAATTATTATAGTTCTAGCGATAATAATAGTAAAATATGGCTAAGAGTGCCTGTTATATTGATAATAATAAAAGTAATAAGTATATTTATTATACTTCTGTCGATAATAACTGCATAATATGGGTAATAATGCATGTTATATTGGTGATAATGAAAGTAGTAAGTATATTTATTACAGATCTAGCGATAATAACTGCATAATATGGGTAATAATGCATGTTATATTGATAATAATAAAAGTAATAAGTATATTTATTATAGTTCTAGCGATTATAACTGCATAATATGGGTAATAATGCATGTTATATTGATAATAATATAAGTAACAAGTATAATTATTACAGATCCAGCGATAATAACTGCATTATATGGTTAAAAATGCATGTTATATTGATAATATTGGGAGTAATCAGTATAATTATTATAGTTCTAGCGATAATAATAGTACAATATGGCGAATAATGCACGTTATATTGATAATATCGGGAGTAATAAGTATAATTATTAAAGTTCTAGCGATAATAATAGTAAAATATGGCTAATAGTGCATGTTATATTGATAATAACAAAAGTAATAAGTACATTTATTACAGTTCTATCGATAATAACTGCATAATATGGGTAATAATGCATGTTATATTGATAATAATATAAGTAATAAGTATAATTATTACAGTTCTGGCGATAATAACTGCAGTATATGGGTAATAATGCATGTTATATTGATAATAATAAAAGTAATAAGTATATTTATTATAGTTCTATCGATAATAACTGCATTATATGGGTCGTAATGCATGTTATATTGATAATATTGGGAGTAATAAGTATAATTATTATAGTCCTAGCGATAGTAATAGTAAAATATGGCTAATAGTGCATGTTCTATTGATAATAATAAAAGTTATAAGTATATTTATTACAGTTCTATCGATAATAACTGCGTAATATGGGTAATAATGCATGTTATATTGATGATAATGAAAGTTGCAAGTATATTTATTACATTTCTAGCGATAATAACTGCATTATATGCGTAATAATGCATGTTATATTGATAATAATAAAAGTAATAAGTATATTTATTATAGTTCCATGGATAATAACTGCATAATATGGGTAATAATGCATGTTATATTGATGATAATGAAAATAGTAAGTATATTTATTACAGTTCTAGCGATAATAACTGCATTATATGGGTAATAATGCATGTTATATTGATGATAATAAAAGTAATACGCTTATTTATTATAGTTCTAGCGATAATAACTGCATTATATGGCTAATAATGCATGTTATATTGATAATAATATAAGTAATAAGTATAATTATTACAGTTCTGGCGGTAATAACTGCATTATATGGGTAATAATGCAGGTTATATTGCTAATAATATAAGTAATAAGTATAATTATTACAGTTCTAGCGATAATAACTGCATTATATGGGTAATAATGCATGTTATATTGATAATAATAAAAGTAATAAGTATATTTATTATAGTTCTATCGATAATAACTGCATTATATGGGTCGTAATGCATGTTATATTGATAATATTGGGAGTAATAAGTATAATTATTATAGTCCTAGCGATAGTAATAGTAAAATATGGCTAATAGTGCATGTTCTATTGATAATAATAAAAGTTATAAGTATATTTATTACAGTTCTATCGATAATAACTGCGTAATATGGGTAATAATGCATGTTATATTGATGATAATGAAAATAGTAAGTATATTTATTACAGTTCTAGCGATAATAACTGCATTATATGCGTAATAATGCATGTTATATTGATAATATCGGGAGTAATAAGTATAATTATTATAGTTCTAGCGATGATAATCGTAAAATATGGGTAATAGTGCATGTTACATTGATAATAATATAAGTAATAAGTATAATTATTACAGTTCTACCGATAATAACTGCATTATATGGGTCATAATGCATGTTATATTGATAATATTGGGAGTAATAAGTATAATTATTGCAGTTCTAGCGATAATAATAGTACAATATGGCGAATAATGCACGTTATATTGATAATATCGGGAGTAGTAAGTATAAGTATTATAGTTCTTGCGATAATAATAGTAAAATATGGCTAATAGTGCATGTTATATTGATAATAATAAAAGTAATAAGTATATTTATTACAGTTCTATCGATGATAACTGCATAATATGGGTAATAATGCATGTTATATTGATAATAATAAGAGTAATAAGTATATTTATTATAGTTCTAGCGATTATAACTGCATAATATGGGTTATAATGCATGTTATATTGATAATAATATAAGTAATAAGTATAATTATTACAGTTCTACCGATAATAACTGCATTATATGGGTCATAATGCATGTTATATTGATAATATTGGGAGTAATAAGTATAATTATTGCAGTTCTAGCGATAATAATAGTACAATATGGCGAATAATGCACGTTGTATTGATAATATCGGGAGTAGTAAGTATAAGTATTATAGTTCTTGCGATAATAATAGTAAAATATGGCTAATAGTGCATGTTATATTGATAATAATAAAAGTAATAAGTATATTTATTACAGTTCTATCGATGATAACTGCATAATATGGGTAATAATGCATGTTATATTGATAATAATAAGAGTAATAAGTATATTTATTATAGTTCTATCGATAATAACTGCATTATATGGGTCGTAATGCATGTTATATTGATAATATTGGGAGTAATAAGTATAATTATTATAGTCCTAGCGATAGTAATAGTAAAATATGGCTAATAGTGCATGTTCTATTGATAATAATAAAAGTAATAAGTATATTTATTATAGTTCTATCGATAACAACTGCATAATGTGGGTAATAATGCATGTTATATTGATGATAATAAAAGTAGTAAGTACATTTATTATAGTTCTAGCGATAATAACTGCATAACATGGGTAATAATGCATGTTATATTGATAATCATATAAGTAATAAGTATAATTATTACTGTTCTAGCGATAATAACTGCATTATATGGGTAATAATGCACGTTATATTGCTAATAATATAAGTAATAAGTATATTTATTACAGTTCTATCGATAATAACTGCATAATATGGGTAATGATGCATGTTATATTGATGATAATAAAAGTAATACGTATATTTATTATAGTTCTAGCGATAATAACTGCATAATATGGGTAATAATGCATGTTTTATTGATAATAATATAAATAATAAGTATAATTATTACAGCTCTGGCGATAATAACTGCATTATATGGGTAATAATGCACGTTATATTGCTAATAATATAAGTAATAAGTATAATTATTACAGTTCTAGCGATAATAACTGCATTATATGGGTCATAATGCATGTTATATTGATAATATTGGGAGTAATAAGTATAATTATTATAGTCCTAGCGATAGTAATAGTAAAATATGGCTAATAGTGCATGTTCTATTGATAATAATAAAAGTAATAAGTATATTTATTACAGTTCTATCGATAATAACTGCATAATATGGGTAATAATGCATGTTATATTGATGATAATAAAAGTAATACGTATATTTATTATAATTCTACTGATTATAACTGCATTATATGGGTAATAATGCATGTTATATTGATAATATCGGAGTAATAAGTATAATTATTATAGTTCCAGCGATAATAATAGTACAATATGCCTAATAGTGCATGTTATATTGATAATAATAAAAGTAATAAGTATAATTATTATAGTTCTAGCGATAATAATAGTAAAATATGGCTAAGAGTGCATGTTATATTGATAATAGTAAAAGTAATAAGTATATTTATTATAGTTCTATGGATAATAACTGCATAATATGGGTAATAATGCATGTTATATTGATGATAATGAAAGTAGTAAGTATATTTATTACAGTTCTAGCGATAATAACTGCATTATATGGGTAATAATGCATGTTATATTGATAATAATAAAAGTAATAAGTATATTTATTATAGTTCTATGGATAATAACTGCATAATATGGGTAATAATGCATGTTATATTGGTGATAATGAAAGTAGTAAGTATATTTATTACAGATCTAGCGATAATAACTGCATTATATGGGTAATAATGCATGTTATATTGATAATATTGGGAGTAATAAGTATAATTATTATAGTCCTAGCGATAATAATAGTAAAATATGGCTAATAGTGTATGTTCTACTGATAATAATAAAAGTAATAAGTATATGTATTACAGTTCTATCGATAATAACTGCATAATATGGGTAATAATGCATGTTATATTGGTGATAATAAAAGTAATACGTATATTTATTATAGTTCTAGCGATAATAACTGCATAATATGGGTAATAATGCATGTTATATTGATGATAATGAAAGTAGTAAATATATTTATTACAGTTCTAGCGATAATAACTGCATTATATGGGTAATAATGCATGTTATATTGATAATATTGGGAGTAATAAGTATAATTATTATAGTCCTAGCGATAATAATAGTAAAATATGGCTAATAGTGCATGTTCTATTGATAATAATAAAAGTAATAAGTATATGTGTTACAGTTCTATCGATAATAACTGCATAATATGGGTAATGATGCATGTTATATTGATGATAATAAAAGTAATACGTATATTTATTATAGTTCTAGCGATAATAACTGCATAATACGGGTAATAATGCATGTTATATTGATAATAATATAAGCAATAAGTATAATTATTACAGTTCTAGCGATAATAACTGCATAATATGGGTAATAATGCATGTTATATTGATAATAATAAAAGTAATAAGTATATTTATTACAGTTCTATCGATTATAACTGCATAATGTTGGTAATAATGCATGTTTTATTGATGATAATAAAAGTAATACGTATATATATTATAGTTCTATCGATAGTAACTGCATAATATGGGTAATAATGCATGTTATATTGATAATAATATGTAGTAAGTATAATTATTACAGTTCTAGAGATAATAACTGCATAATATTGGTAATAATGCATGTTATATTGATGATAATAAAAGTAGTATGTATTTTTATTATAGTTCTAGCGATAATAACTGCATAACATGGGTAATAATGCATGTTATATTGATAATAATATAAGTAATAAGTATAATTATTACAGTTCTAGCGATAATAACTGCATAATATGGGTAATAATGCATGTTATATTGATAATAATAAAAGTAATAAGTATATTTATTATAGTTCTAGCGATTATAACTGCATAATATAAGTTATAATGCATGTTATATTGGGAATAATATAAGTAATAAGTATAATTATTACAGTTCTAGCGATAATAACTGCATTATATGGGTAATAATGCATGTTATATTGATAATAATATAAGTAGTAAGTATAATTATTAGAGTTCTAGCGATAATAACTGCATAATATGGGTAATAATGCATGTTATATTGATAATAATAATAGTAATAAGTATATTTATTATAGTTCTATCGCTAATAACTGCATAATGTTGGTAATAATGCATGTTTTATTGATGATAATAAAAGTAATACGTATATATATTATAGATCTATCGATAATAACTGCATAATATGGGTAATAATGCATGTTATATTGATAATAATATAAGTAGTAAGTATAATTATTACAGTTCTAGAGATAATAACTGCATAATATGGGTAATGATGCATGTTATATTGATGATAATAAAAGTAATACGTATATTTATTATAGTTCTAGCGATAATAACTGCATAATATGGGTAATAATGCATGTTATATTGATAATAATAAAAGTAATAAGTATATTTATTATAGTTCTAGCGATTATAACTGCATAACATGGGTAATAATGCATGTTATATTGATAATAATATAAGTAATAAGTATAATTATTACAGTTCTAGCGATAATAACTGCATAATATGGGTAATAATGCATGTTATATTGATAATAATAAAAGTAATAAGTATGTTTATTATAGTTCTAGCGATTATAACTGCATAATATAAGTTATAATGCATGTTATATTGGGAATAATATAAGTAATAAGTATAATTATTACAGTTCTAGCGATAATAACTGCATTATATGGGTAATAATGCATGTTATATTGATAATAATATAAGTAGTAAGTATAATTATTAGAGTTCTAGCGATAATAACTGCATAATATGGGTAATAATGCATGTTATATTGATAATAATAATAGTAATAAGTATATTTATTATAGTTCTATCGATAATAACTGCATAATATGGGTAATAATGCATGTTATATTGATAATAATATAAGTAATAAGTATAATTATTACAGTTCTAGCGATAATAACTGCATAATATGGGTAATAATGCATGTTATATTGATAATAATAAAAGTAATTAGTATATTTATTACAGTTCTATCGATAATAACTGCATAATGTTGGTAATAATGGATGTCTTATTGATGATAATAAAAGTAGTACGTATATTTATTATAGTTCTAGCGATAATAACTGCATAACATGGGTAATAATGCATGTTATATTGATAATAATATAAGTAATAAGTATAATTATTACAGTTCTAGCGATAATAACTGCATAATATGGGTAATAATGCATGTTATATTGATAATAATAAAAGTAATAAGTATATTTATTACAGTTCTATCGCTAATAACTGCATAATGTTGGTAATAATGCATGTTTTATTGATGATAATAAAAGTAATACGTATATATATTATAGATCTATCGATAATAACTGCATAATATGGGTAATAATGCATGTTATATTGATAATAATATAAGTAGTAAGTATAATTATTACAGTTCTAGAGATAATAACTGCATAATATTGGTAATAATGCATGTTATATTGATGATAATAAAAGTAGTACGTATTTTTATTATAGTTGTCGCGATAATAACTGCATAACATGGGTAATAATGCATGTTATATTGATAATAATATAAGTAATAAGTACAATTATTACAGTTCTAGCGATAATAACTGCATTATATGCGTAATAATGCATGTTATATTGATAATATCGGGAGTAATAAGTGTAATTATTATAGTTCTAGCGATAATAATAGTAAAATATGGGTAAGAGTGTCTGTTACATTGTTAATAATACAAGTAATAAGTATATTTATTATACTTCTGTCGATAATAACTGCATTATATGGGTAATAATGCATGTTATATTGATAATAATACAAGTAATAAGTATAATTACTACAGTTCTAGCGATAATAACTCCATTATATGGGTAATAATGCATGTTATATTGATAATAATATAAGTAATAAGTATAATTATTACAGTTCTAGCGATAATAACTGCATTATATGGGTAATAATGCATGTTATATTGATAATATCGGGAGTAATAAGTATAATTATTATAGTTCTAGCGATAATAATAGTACAATATGGATAATAGTGCATGTTATATTGATAATAATAAAAGTAATGAGTATATTTATTACAGTTCTATCGATAATAACTGCATAATATGGGTAATAATGCATGTTATATTGATAATAATATAAGTAATAAGTATAATTATTACAGTTCTAGCGATAATAACTGCATAATATGGGCAATAATGCATGTTATATTGATAATAATAATAGTAATAAGTATAATTATTACAGTTCTATCGATAATAACTGCATAATATGGGTAATAATGCATGTTATATTGATAATAATATAAGTAATAAGTATAATTATTACAGTTGTAGCGATAATAACTGCATTATATGGGTAATAATGCATGTTATATTGATAATAATAAGAGTAATAAGTATATTTATTATAGTTCTAGCGATTATAACTGCATAATATGGGTTATAATGCATGTTATATTGATAATAATATAAGTAATAAGTATAATTATTACAGTTCTACCGATAATAACTGCATTATATGGGTCATAATGCATGTTATATTGATAATATTGGGAGTAATAAGTATAATTATTGCAGTTCTAGCGATAATAATAGTACAATATGGCGAATAATGCACGTTATATTGATAATATCGGGAGTAGTAAGTATAAGTATTATAGTTCTTGCGATAATAATAGTAAAATATGGCTAATAGTGCATGTTATATTGATAATAATAAAAGTAATAAGTATATTTAATACAGTTCTATCGATGATAACTGCATAATATGGGTAATAATGCATGTTATATTGATAATAATAAGAGTAATAAGTATATTTATTATAGTTCTAGCGATTATAACTGCATAATATGGGTTATAATGCATGTTATATTGAGAATAATATAAGTAATAAGTATAATTATTACAGTTCTAGCGATAATAACTGCATTATATGGGTAATAATGCATGTTATATTGATAATAATATAAGTAATAAGTATAATTATTACAGTTCTGGCGGTAATAACTGCATTATATGGGTAATAATGCAGGTTATATTGCTAATAATATAAGTAATAAGTATAATTATTACAGTTCTAGCGATAATAACTGCATTATATGGGTAATAATGCATGTTATATTGATAATAATAAAAGTAATAAGTATATTTATTACAGTTCTATCGATGATAACTGCATAATATGGGTAATAATGCATGTTATATTGATAATAATAAGAGTAATAAGTATATTTATTATAGTTCTAGCGATTATAACTGCATAATATGGGTTATAATGCATGTTATATTGTGAATAATATAAGTAATAAGTATAATTATTATAGTCCTAGCGATAATAATAGTAAAATATGGCTAATAGTGTATGTTCTACTGATAATAATAAAAGTAATAAGTATATGTATTACAGTTCTATCGATAATAACTGCATAATATGGGTAATAATGCATGTTATATTGATGATAATAAAAGTAATACGTATATTTATTATAGTTCTAGCGATAATAACTGCATAATATGGGTAATAATGCATGTTATATTGATGATAATGAAAGTAGTAAATATATTTATTACAGTTCTAGCGATAATAACTGCATTATATGGGTAATAATGCATGTTATATTGATAATATTGGGAGTAATAAGTATAATTATTATAGTCCTAGCGATAATAATAGTAAAATATGGCTAATAGTGCATGTTCTATTGATAATAATAAAAGTAATAAGTATATGTGTTACAGTTCTATCGATAATAACTGCATAATATGGGTAATGATGCATGTTATATTGATGATAATAAAAGTAATACGTATATATATTATAGATCTAGCGATAATAACTGCATAATATGGGTAATAATGCATGTTATATTGATAATAATATAAGTAGTAAGTATAATTATTACAGTTCTAGAGATAATAACTGCATAATATGGGTAATGATGCATGTTATATTGATGATAATAAAAGTAATACGTATATTTATTATAGTTCTAGCGATAATAACTGCATAATATGGGTAATAATGCATGTTATATTGATAATAATAAAAGTAATAAGTATATTTATTATAGTTCTAGCGATTATAACTGCATAACATGGGTAATAATGCATGTTATATTGATAATAATATAAGTAATAAGTATAATTATTACAGTTCTAGCGATAATAACTGCATAATATGGGTAATAATGCATGTTATATTGATAATAATAAAAGTAATAAGTATGTTTATTATAGTTCTAGCGATTATAACTGCATAATATAAGTTATAATGCATGTTATATTGGGAATAATATAAGTAATAAGTATAATTATTACAGTTCTAGCGATAATAACTGCATTATATGGGTAATAATGCATGTTATATTGATAATAATATAAGTAGTAAGTATAATTATTAGAGTTCTAGCGATAATAACTGCATAATATGGGTAATAATGCATGTTATATTGATAATAATAATAGTAATAAGTATATTTATTATAGTTCTATCGATAATAACTGCATAATATGGGTAATAATGCATGTTATATTGATAATAATATAAGTAATAAGTATAATTATTACAGTTCTAGCGATAATAACTGCATAATATGGGTAATAATGCATGTTATATTGATAATAATAAAAGTAATTAGTATATTTATTACAGTTCTATCGATAATAACTGCATAATGTTGGTAATAATGGATGTCTTATTGATGATAATAAAAGTAGTACGTATATTTATTATAGTTCTAGCGATAATAACTGCATAACATGGGTAATAATGCATGTTATATTGATAATAATATAAGTAATAAGTATAATTATTACAGTTCTAGCGATAATAACTGCATAATATGGGTAATAATGCATGTTATATTGATAATAATATAAGTAATAAGTATAATTATTACAGTTGTAGCGATAATAACTGCATTATATGGGTAATAATGCATGTTATATTGATAATAATATAATTAATAAGTATAAATATTACAGTTCTAGCGATAATAACTGCATAATATGGGTAATAATGCACGTTATACTGCTAATAATATAAGTAATAAGAATAATTATTACAGTTCCAGTGATAATAACTGCATTATATGGGTAATAATGCATGTTATATTGATAATATCGGGAGTAATAAGTATAATTATTATAGTTCTAGCGATAATAATAGTACAATATGGCTAATAATGCATGTTATATTGATAACATCGGGAGTAATAAGTATAATTTTTATAGTTCTAGCGGTAATAATAGTAAAATATGGCTAATAGTGCATGTTATATTGATAATAATAAAAGTAATAAGTATATTTATTATAGTTCTAGCGATTATAACTGCATAATATAAGTTATAATGCATGTTATATTGATAATAATAAAAGTAATAAGTATATTTATTATAGTTCTATGGATAATAACTGCATAATATGGGTAATAATGCATGTTATATTGAGAATAATATAAGTAATAAGTATAATTATTACGGTTCTAGCGATAATAACTGCATTATATGGGTAATAATGCATGTTATATTGATAATAATATAAGTAGTAAGTATAATTATTAGAGTTCTAGCGATAATAACTGCATAATATGGGTAATAATGCATGTTATATTGATAATAATAATAGTAATAAGTATATTTATTATAGTTCTATCGATAATAACTGCATAATATGGGTAATAATGCATGTTATATTGATAATAATATAAGTAATAAGTATAATTATTACAGTTCTAGCGATAATAACTGCATAATATGGGTAATAATGCATGTTATATTGATAATAATAAAAGTAATTAGTATATTTATTACAGTTCTATCGATAATAACTGCATAATGTTGGTAATAATGGATGTCTTATTGATGATAATAAAAGTAGTACGTATATTTATTATAGTTCTAGCGATAATAACTGCATAACATGGGTAATAATGCATGTTATATTGATAATAATATAAGTAATAAGTATAATTATTACAGTTCTAGCGATAATAACTGCATAATATGGGTAATAATGCATGTTATATTGATAATAATAAAAGTAATAAGTATATTTATTACAGTTCTATCGCTAATAACTGCATAATGTTGGTAATAATGCATGTTTTATTGATGATAATAAAAGTAATACGTATATATATTATAGATCTATCGATAATAACTGCATAATATGGGTAATAATGCATGTTATATTGATAACAATATAAGTAGTAAGTATAATTATTACAGTTCTAGAGATAATAACTGCATAATATTGGTAATAATGCATGTTATATTGATGATAATAAAAGTAGTACGTATTTTTATTATAGTTCTCGCGATAATAACTGCATAACATGGGTAATAATGCATGTTATATTGATAATAATATAAGTAATAAGTACAATTATTACAGTTCTAGCGATAATAACTGCATTATATGCGTAATAATGCATGTTATATTGATAATATCGGGAGTAATAAGTGTAATTATTATAGTTCTAGCGATAATAATAGTAAAATATGGGTAAGAGTGTCTGTTACATTGTTAATAATACAAGTAATAAGTATATTTATTATACTTCTGTCGATAATAACTGCATTATATGGGTAATAATGCATGTTATATTGATAATAATACAAGTAATAAGTATAATTACTACAGTTCTAGCGATAATAACTCCATTATATGGGTAATAATGCATGTTATATTGATAATAATATAAGTAATAAGTATAATTATTACAGTTCTAGCGATAATAACTGCATTATATGGGTAATAATGCATGTTATGTTGATAATATCGGGAGTAATAAGTATAATTATTATAGTTCTAGCGATAATAATAGTACAATATGGATAATAGTGCATGTTATATTGATAATAATAAAAGTAATGAGTATATTTATTACAGTTCGATCGATAATAACTGCATAATATGGGTAATAATGCATGTTATATTGATAATAATATAAGTAATAAGTATAATTATTACAGTTCTAGCGATAATAACTGCATAATATGGGCAATAATGCATGTTATATTGATAATAATAAAAGTAATAAGTATAATTATTACAGTTCTATCGATAATAACTGCATAATATGGGTAATAATGCATGTTATATTGATAATAATATAAGTAATAAGTATAATTATTACAGTTGTAGCGATAATAACTGCATTATATGGGTAATAATGCACGTTATATTGCTAATAATATAAGTAATAAGTATAATTATTATAATTCTAGCGATATTAATAGTAAAATATGGCTAATAGTGCATGTTATATTGATAATAATAAATGTAATAAGTATATTTATTAGAGTTCTATCGATAATAACTGCATAATATGGGTAATAATGCATGTTATATTGATGATAATAAAAGTAGTAACTATATTTATTATAGTTCTAGCGATTATAACTGCATAATATGGGTAATAATGCATGTTATATTGATAATAATATAAGTAATAAGTATAATTATTACAGTTCTGGCGATAATAACTGCATTATATGGGTAATAATGCACGTTATATTGCCAATAATATAAGTAATAAGTATAATTATTACAGTTTTAGCGATAATAACTGCATTATATGGCTAATAATGCATGTTATATTGATAATAATATAAGTAATAAGTATAATTATTACAGTTCTAGCGATAATAACTGCATAATATGGGTAATAATGCACGTTATATTGCTACTAATGTAAGTAATAAGTATAATTATTACAGTTCTGGCGATAATAACTGCATTATATGGGTAATAACGCACGTTATATTGCTAATAATATAAGTAATAAGTATAATTATTACAGTTCTGGCGATAATAACTGCATTATATGGGTAATAATGCATGTTATATTGATAATAATATAAGTAATAAGTATAATTATTACAGTTCTAGCGATAATAACTGCATAATAGGGGTAATAATGCACGTTATATTGATAATATCGGGAGTAATAAGTATAATTATTATAGTTCTAGCGATAATACTAGCACAATATGGCTAATAATGCATGTTATATTGATAATATCGGGAGTAATAAGTATAATTATTATAGTTCTAGCGATAATAATAGTACAATATGGATAATAGTGCATGTTATATTGATAATAATAAAAGTAATCAGTATATTTATTACAGTTCTATCGATAATAACTGCATAATATGGGTAATAATGCACGTTATATTGCTAATAATATAAGTAATAAGTATAATTATTACAGTTCTGGCGATAATAACTGCATTATATGGGTAATAACGCACGTTATATTGCTAATAATATAAGTAATATGTATAATTATTATAGTTCTGGCGATAATAACTGCATTATATGGGTAATAACGCACGTTATATTGCTAATAATATAAGTAATAAGTATAATTATTATAGTTCTAGCGATAATAATAGTAAAATATGGCTAATAGTGCATGTTATATTGATAATAATAAGGGTAATAAGTACATTTATTACAGTTCTATCGATAATAACTGCATAATATGGGTAATAATGCATGTTATATTGATAATAATAAAAGTAATAAGTATATTTATTATAGTTCTAGCGACTATAACTGCATAATATGGGTAATAATGCATGTTATATTGAGAATAATATAAGTAATGAGTATAATTATTACAGTTCTAGCGATAATCACTGCATTATATGGGTAATAATGCACGTTATATTGCTAATAATATAAGTAATAAGTATAATTATTACAGTTCTAGCGATAATAACTGCTTAATATGGGTAATAATGCATGTTATATTGATAATAATATAAGTAATAAGTATAATTATTACAGTTCTAGCGATAATAACTGCATAATAGGGGTAATAATGCACGTTATATTGATAATATCGGGAGTAATAAGTATTATTATTATAGTTCTAGCGATAATACTAGCACAATATGGCTAATAATGCATGTTATATTGATAATATCGGGAGTAATAAGTATAATTATTATAGTTCTAGCGATAATAATAGTACAATATGGATAATAGTGCATGTTATATTGATAATAATAAAAGTAATCAGTATATTTATTACAGTTCTATCGATAGTAACTGCATAATATGGGTAATAATGCATGTTATATTGATGATAATGAAAGTTGTAAGTATATTTATTACAGTTCTATCGATAATAACTGCATAATATGGGTAATGATGCATGTTATATTGATGATAATAAAAGTAATACGTACATTTATTATAGTTCTAGCGATAATAACTGCATAATATGGGTAATAATGCATGTTATATTGATAATAATATAAGTAATAAGTATAATTATTACAGTTCTGGCGATAATAACTGCATTATATGGGTAATAATGCACGTTATATTGCTAATAATATAAGTAATAAGTATAATTATTACAGTTCTAGCGATAATAACTGCATTATACGGGTAATAATGCATGTTATATTGATAATAATATAAGTAATAAGTATAATTATTGCAGTTCTGGCGATAATAACTGCATTATATGGGTAATAATGCACGTTATATTGCTAATAATATAAGCAATAAGTATAATTATTATAATTCAAGCGATAATAATAGTAAAATATGGATAATAGTGCATGTTATATTGATAATAATAAAAGTAATAAGTATATTTATTATAGTTCTATCGATAATAACCGCATAATATGGGTAATAATGCACGTTATATTGCTAATAATATAAGTAATAAGTATAATTATTACAGTTCTAGCGATAATAACTGCATTATTTGGGTAATAATGGATGTTATATTGATAATAATAAAAGTAATAAGAATATTTATTACAGTTCTATCGATAATAACTGCATAATATGAGTAATAATGCATGTTATATTGATGATAATAAAAGTAATACGTATATTTATTATAGTTCTAGCGATTATAACTGCATTATATGGGTAATAATGCATGTTATATTGATAATATCGGGAGTAATAAGTATAATTATTATAGTTCCAGCGATAATAATAGTACAATATGCCTAATAGTGCATGTTATATTGATAATAATAAAAGTAATAAGTGTAATTATTATAGTCCTAGCGATAATAATAGTAAAATATGGCTAATAGTGCATGTTCTATTGATAATAATAAAAGTAATAAGTATAATTATTACAGTTCTAGCGATAATAACTGCATTATATGGCTAATAATGCATGTTATATTGATAATAATGTAAGTAATAAGTATAATTATTACAGTTCTAGCGATAATCACTGCATAATATGGGTAATAATGCATTTTATATTGATAATAATATAAGTAATAAGTATAATTATTACAGTTCTGGCGATAATAACTGCAGTATGTGGGTAATAATGCATGTTATATTGATAATAATAAGAGTAATAAGTATATTTATTATAGTTCTATCGATAATAACTGCATAATATGGGTAATAATGCATGTTATATTGATGATAATGAAAGTAGTAAGTATATTTAGTACAGTTCTATCGATAATAACTGCATAATATGGGTAATAATGCATGTTATATTGATAATAATAAAAGTAATAAGTATATTTATTATAGTTCTAGCGACTATAACTGCATAATATGGGTAATAATGCATGTTATATTGAGAATAATATAAGTAATGAGTATAATTATTACAGTTCTAGCGATAATCACTGCATTATATGGGTAATAATGCACGTTATATTGCTAATAATATAAGTAATAAGTATAATTATTACAGTTCTAGCGATAATAACTGCATTATATGGGTAATAATGCATGTTATATTGATAATAATATAAGTAATAAGTATAATTATTACAGTTCTAGCGATAATAACTGCATAATAGGGGTAATAATGCACGTTATATTGATAATATCGGGAGTAATAAGTATAATTATTATAGTTCTAGCGATAATACTAGCACAATATGGCTAATAATGCATGTTATATTGATAATATCGGGAGTAATAAGGATAATTATTATAGTTCTAGCGATAATAATAGTAAAATATGGCAGATAGTGCATGTTATATTGATAATAATAAGGGTAATAAGTACATTTATTACAGTTCTATCGATAATAACTGCATAATATGGGTAATAATGCACGTTATATTGCTAATAATATAAGTAATAAGTATAATTATTACAGTTCTGGCGATAATAACTGCATTATATGGGTAATAATGCACGTTACATTGCCAATAATATAAGTAATAAGTATGATTATTACAGTTCTAGCGATAATAACTGCATTATATGGCTACTAATGCATGTTATATTGATAATAATATAAGTAATAAGTATAATTATTACAGTTCTAGCGATAATCACTGCATAATATGGGTAATAGTGCATGTTATATTGATAATAATAAAAGTAATAAGTATAATTATTATAGTTCTAGCGATAATAATAGTAAAATATGGCTAAGAGTGCCTGTTATATTGATAATAATAAAAGTAATAAGTATATTTATTATACTTCTGTCGATAATAACTGCATAATATGGGTAATAATGCATGTTATATTGGTGATAATGAAAGTAGTAAGTATATTTATTACAGATCTAGCGATAATAACTGCATAATATGGGTAATAATGCATGTTATATTGATAATAATAAAAGTAATAAGTATATTTATTATAGTTCTAGCGATTATAACTGCATAATATGGGTAATAATGCATGTTATATTGATAATAATATAAGTAACAAGTATAATTATTACAGATCCAGCGATAATAACTGCATTATATGGTTAAAAATGCATGTTATATTGATAATATTGGGAGTAATAAGTATAATTATTATAGTTCTAGCGATAATAATAGTACAATATGGCGAATAATGCACGTTATATTGATAATATCGGGAGTAATAAGTATAATTATTAAAGTTCTAGCGATAATAATAGTAAAATATGGCTAATAGTGCATGTTATATTGATAATAACAAAAGTAATAAGTACATTTATTACAGTTCTATCGATAATAACTGCATAATATGGGTAATAATGCATGTTATATTGATAATAATATAAGTAATAAGTATAATTATTACAGTTCTGGCGATAATAACTGCAGTATATGGGTAATAATGCATGTTATATTGATAATAATAAAAGTAATAAGTATATTTATTATAGTTCTATCGATAATAACTGCATAATATGGGTAATAATGCATGTTATATTGATGATAATGAAAGTAGTAAGTATATTTAGTACAGTTCTATCGATAATAACTGCATAATATGGGTAATAATGCATGTTATATTGATAATAGTAAAAGTAATAAGTATATTTATTATAGTTCTATGGATAATAACTGCATAATATGGGTAATAATGCATGTTATATTGAGAATAATATAAGTAATGAGTATAATTATTACAGTTCTAGCGATAATCACTGCATTATATGGGTAATAATGCACGTTATATTGCTAATAATATAAGTAATAAGTATAATTATTACAGTTCTAGCGATAATAACTGCACTATATGGGTCATAATGCATGTTATATTGATAATATTGGGAGTAATAAGTATAATTATTATAGTCCTAGCGATAGTAATAGTAAAATATGGCTAATAGTGCATGTTCTATTGATAATAATAAAAGTAATAAGTATATTTATTACAGTTCTATCGATAATAACTGCGTAATATGGGTAATAATGCATGTTATATTGATAATAATGAACGTTGCAAGTATATTTATTACATTTCTAGCTATAATAACTGCATTATATGCGTAATAATGCACGTTATATTGCTAATAATATAAGCAATAAGTATAATTATTATAATTCTAGCGATAATAATAGTAAAATATGGCTAATAGTGCATGTTATATTGATAATAATAAAAGTAATAAGTATATTTATTATAGTTCTATCGATAATAACCGCATAATATGGGTAATAATGCATGTTATATTGATGATAATAAAAGTAGTAACTATATTTATTATAGTTCTAGCGATAATCACTGCATTATATGGGTAATAATGCACGTTATATTGCTAATAATATAAGTAATAAGTATAATTATTACAGTTCTAGCGATAACAACTGCATTATATGGGTAATAATGCATGTTATATTGATAATATTGGGAGTAATAAGTATAATTATTATAGTCCTAGCGATAATAATAGTAAAATATGGCTAATAGTGCATGTTCTATTGATAATAATAAAAGTAATAAGTATATGTATTACAGTTCTATAGATAATAACTGCATAATATGGGTAATGATGCATGTTATATTGATGATAATAAAAGTAATACGTATATTTATTATAGTTTTAGCGATAATAACTGCATAATACGGGTAATAATGCATGTTATATTGATAATAATATAAGTAATAAGTATAATTATTACAGTTCTGGCGATAATAACTGCATTATATGGGTAATAATGCATGTTATATTGATAATATCGGGAGTAATTAGTATAATTATTATAGTTCCAGCGATAATAATAGTACCATATGCCTAATAGTGCATGTTATATTGATAATAATAAAAGTAATAAGTATAATTATTATAGTTCTAGCGATAATAATAGTAAAATATGGCTAAGAGTGCCTGTTATATTGATAATAATAAAAGTAATAAGTATATTTATTATAGTTCTGTCGATAATAACTGCATAATATGGGTAATAATGCATGTTATATTGATGATAATGAAAGTAGTAAGTATATTTAGTACAGTTCTATCGATAATAACTGCATAATATGGGTAATAATGCATGTTATATTGATGATAATGAAAGTAGTAAGTATATTTATTACAGTTCTAGCGATAATAACTGCATTATATGGGTAATAATGCATGTTATATTGATAATATTGGGAGTAATAAGTATAATTATTATAGTCCTAGCGATAATAATAGTAAAATATGGCTAATAGTGCATGTTCTATTGATAATAATAAAAGTAATAAGTATATGTATTACAGTTCTATCGATAATAACTGCATAATATGGGTAATCATGCATGTTATATTGATGATAATAAAAGTAATACGTATATTTATTATAGTTCTAGCGATAATAACTGCATAATATGGGTAATAATGCATGTTATATTGGTGATAATGAAAGTAGTAAGTATATTTATTACAGTTCTAGCGATTATAACTGCATTATATGGGTAATAATGCATGTTATATTGATAATATTGGGAGTAATAAGTATAATTATTATAGTCCTAGCGATAATAATAGTAAAATATGGCTAATAGTGCATGTTCTATTGATAATAATAAAAGTAATAAGTATATTTATTATAGTTCTATGGATAATAACTGCATAATATGGGTAATAATGCATGTTATATTGATGATAATGAAAATAGTAAGTATATTTATTACAGTTCTAGCGATAATAACTGCATTATATGGGTAATAATGCATGTTATATTGATAATAATATAAGTAACAAGTATAATTATTACGGATCCAGCGATAATAACTGCATTATATGGTTAAAAATGCATGTTATATTGATAATATTGGGAGTAATAAGTATAATTATTATAGTTCTAGCGATAATAATAGTACAATATGGCGAATAATGCACGTTATATTGATAATATCGGGAGTAATAAGTATAATTATTAAAGTTCTAGCGATAATAATAGTAAAATATGGCTAATAGTGCATGCTATATTGATAATAATAAAAGTAATAAGTATATTTATTACAGTTCTATCGATAATAACTGCATAATATGGGTAATAATGCATGTTATATTGATAATAATAAAAGTAATAAGTATATTTATTATAGTTCTAGCGACTATAACTGCATAATATGGGTAATAATGCATGTTATATTGAGAATAATATAAGTAATGAGTATAATTATTACAGTTCTAGCGATAATCACTGCATTATATGGGTAATAATGCACGTTATATTGCTAATAATATAAGTAATAAGTATAATTATTACAGTTCTAGCGATAATAACTGCATTATATGGGTAATAATGCATGTTATATTGATAATAATATAAGTAATAAGTATAATTATTACAGTTCTAGCGATAATAACTGCATAATAGGGGTAATAATGCACGTTATATTGATAATATCGGGAGTAATAAGTATAATTATTATAGTTCTAGCGATAATACTAGCACAATATGGCTAATAATGCATGTTATATTGATAATATCGGGAGTAATAAGGATAATTATTATAGTTCTAGCGATAATAATAGTAAAATATGGCAGATAGTGCATGTTATATTGATAATAATAAGGGTAATAAGTACATTTATTACAGTTCTATCGATAATAACTGCATAATATGGGTAATAATGCACGTTATATTGCTAATAATATAAGTAATAAGTATAATTATTACAGTTCTGGCGATAATAACTGCATTATATGGGTAATAATGCACGTTACATTGCCAATAATATAAGTAATAAGTATGATTATTACAGTTCTAGCGATAATAACTGCATTATATGGCTACTAATGCATGTTATATTGATAATAATATAAGTAATAAGTATAATTATTACAGTTCTAGCGATAATCACTGCATAATATGGGTAATAGTGCATGTTATATTGATAATAATAAAAGTAATAAGTATAATTATTATAGTTCTAGCGATAATAATAGTAAAATATGGCTAAGAGTGCCTGTTATATTGATAATAATAAAAGTAATAAGTATATTTATTATACTTCTGTCGATAATAACTGCATAATATGGGTAATAATGCATGTTATATTGGTGATAATGAAAGTAGTAAGTATATTTATTACAGATCTAGCGATAATAACTGCATAATATGGGTAATAATGCATGTTATATTGATAATAATAAAAGTAATAAGTATATTTATTATAGTTCTAGCGATTATAACTGCATAATATGGGTAATAATGCATGTTATATTGATAATAATATAAGTAACAAGTATAATTATTACAGATCCAGCGATAATAACTGCATTATATGGTTAAAAATGCATGTTATATTGATAATATTGGGAGTAATAAGTATAATTATTATAGTTCTAGCGATAATAATAGTACAATATGGCGAATAATGCACGTTATATTGATAATATCGGGAGTAATAAGTATAATTATTAAAGTTCTAGCGATAATAATAGTAAAATATGGCTAATAGTGCATGTTATATTGATAATAACAAAAGTAGTAAGTATATTTATTACAGTTCTAGCGATTATAACTGCATTATATGGGTAATAATGCATGTTATATTGATAATATTGGGAGTAATAAGTATAATTATTATAGTCCTAGCGATAATAATAGTAAAATATGGCTAATAGTGCATGTTCTATTGATAATAATAAAAGTAATAAGTATATTTATTATAGTTCTATGGATAATAACTGCATAATATGGGTAATAATGCATGTTATATTGATGATAATGAAAATAGTAAGTATATTTATTACAGTTCTAGCGATAATAACTGCATTATATGGGTAATAATGCATGTTATATTGATAATAATATAAGTAACAAGTATAATTATTACAGATCCAGCGATAATAACTGCATTATATGGTTAAAAATGCATGTTATATTGATAATATTGGGAGTAATAAGTATAATTATTATAGTTCTAGCGATAATAATAGTACAATATGGCGAATAATGCACGTTATATTGATAATATCGGGAGTAATAAGTATAATTATTAAAGTTCTAGCGATAATAATAGTAAAATATGGCTAATAGTGCATGCTATATTGATAATAATAAAAGTAATAAGTATATTTATTACAGTTCTATCGATAATAACTGCATAATATGGGTAATAATGCATGTTATATTGATGATAATGAAAGTAGTAAGTATATTTAGTACAGTTCTATCGATAATAACTGCATAATATGGGTAATAATGCATGTTATATTGATAATAGTAAAAGTAATAAGTATATTTATTATAGTTCTATGGATAATAACTGCATAATATGGGCAATAATGCACGTTATATTGCTAATAATATAAGTAATAAGTATAATTATTACAGTTCTAGCGATAATAACTGCATAATATGGGTAATAATGCATGTTATATTTATAATAATATAAGTAATAAGTATAATTATTACAGTTCTAGCGATAATAACTGCATTATATGGGTAATAATGCATGTTATATTGATAATAATATAAGTAATAAGTATAATTATTACAGTTCTGGCGATAATAACTGCATTATATGGGTAATAATGCATGTTATATTGATAATAATAAAAGTAATAAGTATATTTATTATAGTTCTATCGATAATAACTGCATAATATGGGTAATAATGCATGTTATATTGATGATAATGAAAGTAGTAAGTATATTTATTACAGTTCTAGCGATAATAACTGCATTATATGGGTAATAATGCATGTTATATTGATAATATTGGGAGTAATAAGTATAATTATTATAGTCCTAGCGATAATAATAGTAAAATATGGCTAATAGTGCATGTTCTATTGATAATAATAAAAGTAATAAGTATATGTATTACAGTTCTATCGATAATAACTGCATAATATGGGTAATCATGCATGTTATATTGATGACAATAAAAGTAATACGTATATTTATTATAGTTCTAGCGATAATAACTGCATAATATGGGTAATAATGCATGTTATATTGGTGATAATGAAAGTAGTAAGTATATTTATTACAGTTCTAGCGATTATAACTGCATTATATGGGTAATAATGCATGTTATATTGATAATATTGGGAGTAATAAGTATAATTATTATAGTCCTAGCGATAATAATAGTAAAATATGGCTAATAGTGCATGTTCTATTGATAATAATAAAAGTAATAAGTATATTTATTATAGTTCTATGGATAATAACTGCATAATATGGGTAATAATGCATGTTATATTGATGATAATGAAAATAGTAAGTATATTTATTACAGTTCTAGCGATAATAACTGCATTATATGGGTAATAATGCATGTTATATTGATAATAATATAAGTAACAAGTATAATTATTACAGATCCAGCGATAATAACTGCATTATATGGTTAAAAATGCATGTTATATTGATAATATTGGGAGTAATAAGTATAATTATTATAGTTCTAGCGATAATAATAGTACAATATGGCGAATAATGCACGTTATATTGATAATATCGGGAGTAATAAGTATAATTATTAAAGTTCTAGCGATAATAATAGTAAAATATGGCTAATAGTGCATGCTATATTGATAATAATAAAAGTAATAAGTATATTTATTACAGTTCTATCGATAATAACTGCATAATATGGGTAATAATGCATGTTATATTGATGATAATGAAAGTAGTAAGTATATTTAGTACAGTTCTATCGATAATAACTGCATAATATGGGTAATAATGCATGTTATATTGATAATAGTAAAAGTAATAAGTATATTTATTATAGTTCTATGGATAATAACTGCATAATATGGGCAATAATGCACGTTATATTGCTAATAATATAAGTAATAAGTATAATTATTACAGTTCTAGCGATAATAACTGCATAATATGGGTAATAATGCATGTTATATTTATAATAATATAAGTAATAAGTATAATTATTACAGTTCTAGCGATAATAACTGCATTATATGGGTAATAATGCATGTTATATTGATAATAATATAAGTAATAAGTATAATTATTACAGTTCTGGCGATAATAACTGCATTATATGGGTAATAATGCATGTTATATTGATAATAATAAAAGTAATAAGTATATTTATTATAGTTCTATCGATAATAACTGCATAATATGGGTAATAATGCATGTTATATTGATGATAATGAAAGTAGTAAGTATATTTAGTACAGTTCTATCGATAATAACTGCATAATATGGGTAATAATGCATGTTATATTGATGATAATGAAAGTAGTAAGTATATTTATTACAGTTCTAGCGATAATAACTGCATTATATGGGTAATAATGCATGTTATATTGATAATATTGGGAGTAATAAGTATAATTATTATAGTCCTAGTGATAATAATAGTAAAATATGGCTAATAGTGCATGTTCTATTGATAATAATAAAAGTAATAAGTATATGTATTACAGTTCTATCGATAATAACTGCATAATATGGGTAATCATGCATGTTATATTGATGATAATAAAAGTAATACGTATATTTATTATAGTTCTAGCGATAATAACTGCATAATATGGGTAATAATGCATGTTATATTGATGATAATGAAAGTAGTAAATATATTTATTACAGTTCTAGCGATTATAACTGCATTATATGGGTAATAATGCATGTTATATTGATAATATTGGGAGTAATAAGTATAATTATTATAGTCCTAGCGATAATAATAGTAAAATATGGCTAATAGTGCATGTTCTATTGATAATAATAAAAGTAATAAGTATATGTATTACAGTTCTATCGATAATAACTGCATAATATGGGTAATGATGCATGTTATATTGATGATAATAAAAGTAATACCTATATTTATTATAGTTCTAGCGATAATAACTGCATAAAACGGGTAATAATGCATGTTATATTGATAATAATATAAGTAATAAGTATAATTATTACAGTTCTGGCGATAATAACTGCATTATATGGGTAATAATGCATGTTATATTGATAATATCGGGAGTAATAAGTATAATTATTATAGTTCTAGCGATAATAATAGTACAATATGGCTAATAATGCATGTTATATTGATAATATCGGGAGTAGTAAGTATAATTGTTATAGTTCTAGCGATAATAATAGTAAAATATGGCTAATAGTGCATGTTATATTGATAATAATAAAAGTAACAAGTATATGTATTACAGTTCTATCGATAATAACTGCATAATATGGGTAATCATGCATATTATATTGATGATAATAAAAGTAATACGTATATTTATTATAGTTCTAGCGATAATAACTGCATAATATGGGTAATAATGCATGTTATATTGATGATAATGAAAGTAGTAAATATATTTATTACAGTTCTAGCGATAATAACTGCATTATATGGGTAATAATGCATGTTATATTGATAATATTGGGAGTAATAAGTATAATTATTATAGTCCTAGCGATAATAATAGTAAAATATGGCTAATAGTGCATGTTCTATTGATAATAATAAAAGTAATAAGTATATGTATTACAGTTCTATCGATAATAACTGCATAATATGGGTAATGATGCATGTTATATTGATGATAATAAAAGTAATACGTATATTTATTATAGTTGTTGCGATAATAACTGCATAATACGGGTAATAATGCATGTTATATTGATAATAATATAAGTAATAAGTATAATTATTACAGTTCTGGCGATAATAACTGCATTATATGGGTAATAATGCACGTTATATTGCCAATAATATAAGTAACAAGTATGATTATTACAGTTCTAGCGATAATAACTGCATTTTATGGCTACTAATGCATGTTATATTGATAATAATATAAGTAATAAGTATAATTATTACAGTTCTAGCGATAATAACTGCATAATATGGGTAATAATGCACGTTATACTGCTAACAATATAAGTAATAAGTATAATTATTACAGTTCTAGCGATAATAACTGCATTATATGGGTAATAATGCATGTTATATTGATAATATCGGGAGTAATAAGTATAATTATTATAGTTCCAGCGATAATAATAGTACAATATGGCTAATAATGCATGTTATATTGATAATATCGGGAGTAATAAGTATAATTGTTATAGTTCTAGCGATAATAATAGTAAAATATGGCTAATAGTGCATGTTATATTGATAATAATAAAAGTAATAAGTATATTTATTACAGTTCTATCGATAATAACTGCATAATATGAGTAATAATGCATGTTATATTGATGATAATAAAAGTAATACGTAGATTTATTATAGTTCTAGCGATTATAACTGCATTATATGGGTAATAATGCATGTTATATTGATAATATCGGGAGTAATAAGTATAATTATTATAGTTCCAGCGATAATAATAGTACAATATGCCTAATAGTGCATGTTATATTGATAATAATAAAAGTAATAAGTATAATTATTGTAGTTCTAGCGATAATAATAGTAAAATATGGCTAAGAGTGCCTGTTATATTGATAATAATAAAAGTAATAAGTATATTTATTATGCTTCTGTCGATAATAACTGCATTATATGGGTAATAATGCATGTTATATTGATAATAATATAAGTAATAAGTATAATTATTACAGTTCTGGCGATAATAATAGTAAAATATGGCTAATAGTGCATGTTATATTGATAATAATAAAAGTAATAAGTATATTTATTATAGTTCTAGCGATTATAACTGCATAATATGGGTAATAATGCATGTTATATTGATAATAATATAAGTAACAAGTATAATTATTACAGATTCTAGCGATAATAACTGCATTATATGGTTAAAAATGCATGTTATATTGATAATATTGGGAGTAATAAGTATAATTATTATAGTTCTAGCGATAATAATAGTACAATATGGCGAATAATGCACGTTATATTGATAATATCGGGAGTAATAAGTATAATTATTAAAGTTCTAGCGATAATAATAGTAAAATATGGCTAATAGTGCATGTTATATTGATAATAATAAAAGTAATAAGTATATTTATTACAGTTCTATCGATAATAACTGCATAATATGGGAAATAATGCATGTTATATTGATAATAATATAAGTAACAAGTATAATTATTACAGTTCTGGCGATAATAACTGCATTATATGGGTAATAATGCATGTTATATTGATAATAGTATAAGTAACAAGTATAATTATTACAGATTCTAGCGATAATAACTGCATTATATGGTTAAAAATGCATGTTATATTGATAATATTGGGAGTAATAAGTATAATTATTATAGTTCTAGCGATAATAATAGTACAATATGGCGAATAATGCACGTTATATTGATAATATCGGGAGTAATAAGTATAATTATTAAAGTTCTAGCGATAATAATAGTAAAATATGGCTAATAGTGCATGTTATATTGATAATAATAAAAGTAATAAGTATATTTATTACAGTTCTATCGATAATAACTGCATAATATGGGAAATAATGCATGTTACATTGATAATAATATAAGTAACAAGTATAATTATTACAGTTCTGGCGATAATAACTGCATTATATGGGTAATAATGCATGTTATATTGATAATAATATAAGTAATAAGTATAATTATTACAGTTCTAGCGCTAATAACTGCATAATAGGGGTAATGATGCATGTTATATTGATGATAATAAAAGTAATACCTATATTTATTATAGTTCTAGCGATAATAACTGCATAAAACGGGTAATAATGCATGTTATATTGATAATAATATAAGTAATAAGTATAATTATTACAGTTCTGGCGATAATAACTGCATTATATGGGTAATAATGCATGTTATATTGATAATATCGGGAGTAATAAGTATAATTATTATAGTCCTAGCGATAATAATAGTAAAATATGGCTAATAGTGCATGTTCTATTGATAATAATAAAAGTAATAAGTATATGTATTACAGTTCTATCGATAATAACTGCATAATATGGGTAATGATGCATGTTATATTGATGATAATAAAAGTAATACCTATATTTATTATAGTTCTAGCGATAATAACTGCATAAAACGGGTAATAATGCATGTTATATTGATAATAATATAAGTAATAAGTATAATTATTACAGTTCTGGCGATAATAACTGCATTATATGGGTAATAATGCATGTTATATTGATAATATCGGGAGTAATAAGTATAATTATTATAGTTCTAGCGATAATAATAGTACAATATGGCTAATAATGCATGTTATATTGATAATATCGGGAGTAGTAAGTATAATTGTTATAGTTCTAGCGATAATAATAGTAAAATATGGCTAATAGTGCATGTTATATTGATAATAATAAAAGTAACAAGTATATGTATTACAGTTCTATCGATAATAACTGCATAATATGGGTAATCATGCATATTATATTGATGATAATAAAAGTAATACGTATATTTATTATAGTTCTAGCGATAATAACTGCATAATATGGGTAATAATGCATGTTATATTGATGATAATGAAAGTAGTAAATATATTTATTACAGTTCTAGCGATAATAACTGCATTATATGGGTAATAATGCATGTTATATTGATAATATTGGGAGTAATAAGTATAATTATTATAGTCCTAGCGATAATAATAGTAAAATATGGCTAATAGTGCATGTTCTATTGATAATAATAAAAGTAATAAGTATATGTATTACAGTTCTATCGATAATAACTGCATAATATGGGTAATGATGCATGTTATATTGATGATAATAAAAGTAATACGTATATTTATTATAGTTGTTGCGATAATAACTGCATAATACGGGTAATAATGCATGTTATATTGATAATAATATAAGTAATAAGTATAATTATTACAGTTCTGGCGATAATAACTGCATTATATGGGTAATAATGCACGTTATATTGCCAATAATATAAGTAACAAGTATGATTATTACAGTTCTAGCGATAATAACTGCATTTTATGGCTACTAATGCATGTTATATTGATAATAATATAAGTAATAAGTATAATTATTACAGTTCTAGCGATAATAACTGCATAATATGGGTAATAATGCACGTTATACTGCTAACAATATAAGTAATAAGTATAATTATTACAGTTCTAGCGATAATAACTGCATTATATGGGTAATAATGCATGTTATATTGATAATATCGGGAGTAATAAGTATAATTATTATAGTTCCAGCGATAATAATAGTACAATATGGCTAATAATGCATGTTATATTGATAATATCGGGAGTAATAAGTATAATTGTTATAGTTCTAGCGATAATAATAGTAAAATATGGCTAATAGTGCATGTTATATTGATAATAATAAAAGTAATAAGTATATTTATTACAGTTCTATCGATAATAACTGCATAATATGAGTAATAATGCATGTTATATTGATGATAATAAAAGTAATACGTAGATTTATTATAGTTCTAGCGATTATAACTGCATTATATGGGTAATAATGCATGTTATATTGATAATATCGGGAGTAATAAGTATAATTATTATAGTTCCAGCGATAATAATAGTACAATATGCCTAATAGTGCATGTTATATTGATAATAATAAAAGTAATAAGTATAATTATTGTAGTTCTAGCGATAATAATAGTAAAATATGGCTAAGAGTGCCTGTTATATTGATAATAATAAAAGTAATAAGTATATTTATTATGCTTCTGTCGATAATAACTGCATTATATGGGTAATAATGCATGTTATATTGATAATAATATAAGTAATAAGTATAATTATTACAGTTCTGGCGATAATAATAGTAAAATATGGCTAATAGTGCATGTTATATTGATAATAATAAAAGTAATAAGTATATTTATTATAGTTCTAGCGATTATAACTGCATAATATGGGTAATAATGCATGTTATATTGATAATAATATAAGTAACAAGTATAATTATTACAGATTCTAGCGATAATAACTGCATTATATGGTTAAAAATGCATGTTATATTGATAATATTGGGAGTAATAAGTATAATTATTATAGTTCTAGCGATAATAATAGTACAATATGGCGAATAATGCACGTTATATTGATAATATCGGGAGTAATAAGTATAATTATTAAAGTTCTAGCGATAATAATAGTAAAATATGGCTAATAGTGCATGTTATATTGATAATAATAAAAGTAATAAGTATATTTATTACAGTTCTATCGATAATAACTGCATAATATGGGAAATAATGCATGTTATATTGATAATAATATAAGTAACAAGTATAATTATTACAGTTCTGGCGATAATAACTGCATTATATGGGTAATAATGCATGTTATATTGATAATAGTATAAGTAACAAGTATAATTATTACAGATTCTAGCGATAATAACTGCATTATATGGTTAAAAATGCATGTTATATTGATAATATTGGGAGTAATAAGTATAATTATTATAGTTCTAGCGATAATAATAGTACAATATGGCGAATAATGCACGTTATATTGATAATATCGGGAGTAATAAGTATAATTATTAAAGTTCTAGCGATAATAGTAGTAAAATATGGCTAATAGTGCATGTTATATTGATAATAATAAAAGTAATAAGTATATTTATTACAGTTCTATCGATAATAACTGCATAATATGGGAAATAATGCATGTTACATTGATAATAATATAAGTAACAAGTATAATTATTACAGTTCTGGCGATAATAACTGCATTATATGGGTAATAATGCATGTTATATTGATAATAATATAAGTAATAAGTATAATTATTACAGTTCTAGCGCTAATAACTGCATAATAGGGGTAATAATGCACGTTATATTGATAATATCGGGAGTAATAAGTATAATTATTATAGTTCTAGCGATAATACTAGCACAATATGGCTATTAATGCATGTTATATTGATAATATCGGGAGTAATAAGTATAATTATTATAGTTCTAGCGATAATAATAGTAAAATATGGCTGATAGTGCATGTTATATTGATAATAATAAGGGTAATAAGTACATTTATTACAGTTCTATCGATAATAACTGCATAATATGGGTAATAATGCATGTTATATTGATGATAATGAAAGTAGTAAGTACATTTATTATAGTTCTAGCGATAATAACTGCATAATATGGGTAATAATGCATGTTATATTGATAATAATATAAGTAATGAGTATAATTATTACAGTTCTAGCGATAACAACTGCATTATATGGGTAATAATGCACGTTATATTGCTAATAATATAAGTAATAAGTATAATTATTACAGTTCTGGCGATAATAACTGCATTATATGGGTAATAATGCACGTTATATTGCCAATAATATAAGTAATAAGTATGATTATTACAGTTCTAGCGATAATAACTGCATTATATGGCTACTAATGCATGTTATATTGATAATAATATAAGTAATAAGTATAATTATTACAGTTCTAGCGATAATAACTGCATAATATGGGTAATAATGCACGTTATACTGCTAACAATATAAGTAATAAGTATAATTATTACAGTTCTAGCGATAATAACTGCATTATATGGGTAATAATGCATGTTATATTGATAATATCGGGAGTAATAAGTATAATTATTACAGTTCTGGCGATAATAACTGCATTATATGGGTAATAACGCACGTTATATTGCTAATAATATAAGTAATAAGTATAATTATTATAGTTCTAGCGATAATAATAGTAAAATATGGCTAATAGTGCATGTTATATTGATAATAATAAAAGTAATAAGTATATTTATTACAGTTCTATCGATAATAACTGCATAATATGGGTAATGATGCATGTTATATTGATGATAATAAAAGTAATACGTATATTTATTATAGTTCTAGCGATAATAACTGCATAATATGGGTAATAATGCATGTTATATTGATAATAATATAAGTAACAAGTATACTTATTATAGATCCAGCGATAATAACTGCATTATATGGTTAAAAATGCATGTTATATTGATAATATTGGGAGTAATAAGTATAATTATTATAGTCCTAGCGATAATAATAGTAAAATATGGCTAATAGTGCATGTTCTATTGATAATAATAAAAGTAATAAGTATATTTATTATAGTTCTATGGATAATAACTGCATAATATGGGTAATAATTCATGTTATATTGATGATAATGAAAGTAGTAAGTATATGTATTACAGTTCTAGCGATAATAACTGCATTATATGGGTAATAATGCATGTTATATTGATAATATTGGGAGTAATAAGTATAATTATTATAGTCCTAGCGATAATAATAGTAAAATATGGCTAATAGTGCATGTTCTATTGATAATAATAAAAGTAATAAGTATATGTATTACAGTTCTAGCGATAATAACTGCATTATATGGGTAATAATGCATGTTATATTGATAATATTGGGAGTAATAAGTATAATTATTATAGTCCTAGCGATAATAATAGTAAAATATGGCTAATAGTGCATGTTCTATTGATAATAATAAAAGTAATAAGTATATGTATTACAGTTCTATCGATAATAACTGCATAATATGGGTAATGATGCATGTTATATTGATGACAATAAAAGTAATACGTATATTTATTATAGTTCTAGCGATAATAACTGCATAATATGGGTAATAATGCATGTTATATTGATAATAATATAAGTAATAAGTATAATTATTACAGTTCTGGCGATAATAACTGCATTATATGGGTAATAATGCACGTTATATTGCCAATAATATAAGTAATAAGTATAATTATTACAGTTCTAGCGATAATAACTGCATTATATGGCTAATAATGCATGTTATATTGATAATAACATAAGTAATAAGTATAATTATTACAGTTCTAGCGATAATAACTGCATAATATGGGTAATAATGCACGTTATATTGCTAATAATATAAGTAATAAGTATAATTATTACAGTTCTGGCGATAATAACTGCATTATATGGGTAATAACGCACGTTATATTGCTAATAATATAAGTAATAAGTATAATTATTATAGTTCTGGCGATAATAACTGCATTATATGGGTAATAACGCACCTTATATTGCTAATAATATAAGTAATAAGTATAATTATTATAGTTCTAGCGATAATAATAGAAAAATATGGCTAATAGTGCATGTTATATTGATAATAATAAAAGTAATAAGTATATTTATTACAGTTCTATTGATAATAACTGCATAATATGGGTAATAATGCATGTTATATTGATGATAATAAAAGTAATAAGTATATTTATTATAGTTCTAGCGACTATAACTGCATTATATGGCTAATAATGCATGTTATATAGAGAATAATATAAGTAATGAGTATAATTATTACAGTTCTAGCGATAATAACTGCATTATATGGGTAATAATGCATGTTATATTGATAATAATATAAGTAATAAGTATAATTATTACAGTTCTGGCGATAATAACTGCATTATATGGGTAGTAATGCACGTTATATTGCTAATAATATAAGCAATAAGTATAATTATTATAATACTAGCGATAATAATAGTAAAATATGGATAATAGTGCATGTTATATTGATAATAATAAAAGTAATAAGTATATTTATTACAGTTCTATCGATAATAACTGCATAATATGGGTAATAATGCATGTTATATTGATGATAATGAAAGTAGTAAGTATATTTAGTACAGTTCTATCGATAATAACTGCATAATATGGGTAATGATGCATGTTATATTGATGATAATAAAAGTAATACGTATATTTATTATAGTTCTAGCGATTATAACTGCATAATATGGGTAATAATGCATGTTATATTGATAATAATATAAGTAATAAGTATAATTATTACAGTTCTAGCGATAATAACTGCATAATATGGGTAATAATGCACGTTATATTGCTAACAATATAAGTAATAAGTATAATTATTACAGTTCTAGCGATAATAACTGCATTATATGGGTAATAATGCATGTTATATTGATAATATCGGGAGTAATAAGTATAATTATTATAGTTCTAGCGATAATAATAGTACAATATGGCTAATAATGCATGTTATATTGATAATATCGGGAGTAATAAGTATAATTGTTATAGTTCTAGCGATAGTAATAGTACAATATGGCGAATAATGCACGTTATATTGATAATATCGGGAGTAGTAAGTATAAGTATTATAGTTCTTGCGATAAAAATAGTAAAATATGGCTAATAGTGCATGTTATATTGATAATAATAAAAGTAATAAGTATATTTATTACAGTTCTATCGATGATAACTGCATAATATGGGTAATAATGCATGTTATATTGATAATAATATAAGTAATAAGTATAATTATTACAGTTCTGGCGATATTAACTGCAGTATATGGGTAATAATGCATGTTATATTGATAATAATAAAAGTAATAAGTATATTTATTATAGTTCTATCGATAATAACTGCATAATATGGGTTATAATGCATGTTATATTGATGATAATGAAAGTAGTAAGTATATTTAGTACAGTTCTATCGATAATAACTGCATAATATGGGTAATAATGCATGTTATATTGATAATAATAAAAGTAATAAGTATATTTATTATAGTTCTATGGATAATAACTGCATAATATGGGTAATAATGCATGTTATATTGATGATAATGAAAGTAGTAAGTATATTTAGTACAGTTCTAGCGATAATAACTGCATTATATGGGTAATAATGCATGTTATATTGATAATATTGGGAGTAATAAGTATAATTATTATAGTCCTAGCGATAATAATAGTAAAATATGGCTAATAGTGCATGTTCTATTGATAATAATAAAAGTAATAAGTATATGTATTACAGTTCTATCGATAATAACTGCATAATATGGGTAATGATGCATGTTATATTGATGATAATAAAAGTAATACGTATATTTATTATAGTTCTAGCGATAATAACTGCATAATATGGGTAATAATGCATGTTATATTGATAATAATATAAGTAATAAGTATAATTATTACAGTTCTAGCGATAATAACTGCATAATATGGGTAATAATGCATGTTATATTGATGATAATAAAAGTAGTAGCTATATTTATTATAGTCCTAGCGATTATAACTGCATAATATGGGTAATAATGCATGTTATATTGAGAATAATATAAGTAATAAGTATAATTATTACAGTTCTAGCGATAATAACTGCATTATTTGGGTAATAATGGATGTTATATTGATAATATCGGGAGTAATAAGTATATTTATTATAGTTCTAGCGACTATAACTGCATAATATGGGTAATAATGCATGTTATATTGAGAATAATATAAGTAATGAGTATAATTATTACAGTTCTAGCGATAATCACTGCATTATATGGGTAATATTGCACGTTATATTGCTAATAATATAAGTAATAAGTATAATTATTACAGTTCTAGCGATAATAACTGCATTATATGGGTAATAATGCATGTTATATTGATGATAATAAAAGTAGTAACTATATTTATTATAGTCCTCGCGATTATAACTGCATAATATGGGTAATAATGCATGTTATATTGAGAATAATATAAGTAATAAGTATAATTATTACAGTTCTAGCGATAATAACTGCATTATTTGGGTAATAATGGATGTTATATTGATAATATCGGGAGTAATAAGTATATTTATTATAGTTCTAGCGACTATAACTGCATAATATGGGTAATAATGCATGTTATATTGAGAACAATATAAGTAATGAGTATAATTATTACAGTTCTAGCGATAATCACTGCATTATATGGGTAATAATGCACGTTATATTGCTAATAATATAAGTAATAAGTATAATTATTACAGTTCTAGCAATAATAACTGCATTATATGGGTAATAATGCATGTTATATTGATGATAATAAAAGTAGTAACTATATTTATTATAGTTCTAGCGATTATAACTGCATAATATGGGTAATAATGCATGTTATATTGAGAATAATATAAGTAATAAGTATAATTATTACAGTTCTAGCGATAATAACTGCATTATTTGGGTAATAATGGATGTTATATTGATAATATCGGGAGTAATAAGTATATTTATTATAGTTCTAGCGACTATAACTGCATAATATGGGTAATAATGCATGTTATATTGAGAATAATATAAGTAATGAGTATAATTATTACAGTTCTAGCGATAATCACTGCATTATATGGGTAATAATGCACGTTATATTGCTAATAATATAAGTAATAAGTATAATTATTACAGTTCTAGCGATAATAACTGCATTATATGGGTAATAATGCATGTTATATTGATGATAATAAATGTAGTAACTATATTTATTATAGTCCTAGCGATTATAACTGCATAATATGGGTAATAATGCATGTTATATTGAGAATAATATAAGTAATAAGTATAATTATTACAGTTCTAGCGATAATAACTGCATTATTTGGGTAATAATGGATGTTATATTGATAATATCGGGAGTAATAAGTATATTTATTATAGTTCTAGCGACTATAACTGCATAATATGGGTAATAATGCATGTTATATTGAGAATAATATAAGTAATGAGTATAATTATTACAGTTCTAGCGATAATCACTGCATTATATGGGTAATAATGCACGTTATATTGCTAATAATATAAGTAATAAGTATAATTATTACAGTTCTAGCAATAATAACTGCATTATATGGGTAATAATGCATGTTATATTGATGATAATAAAAGTAGTAACTATATTTATTATAGTTCTAGCGATTATAACTGCATAATATGGGTAATAATGCATGTTATATTGAGAATAATATAAGTAATAAGTATAATTATTACAGTTCTAGCGATAATAACTGCATTATTTGGGTAATAATGGATGTTATATTGATAATATCGGGAGTAATAAGTACAATTATTACAGTTCCAGCGATAATAATAGTACAGTATGCCTAATAGTGCATGTTATATTGATAATAATAAAAGTAATAAGTATAATTATTATAGTTCTAGCGATAATAATAGTAAAATATGGCTAAGAGTGCCTGTTATATTGATAATAATAAAAGTAATAAGTATATTTATTATACTTCTATCGATAATAACTGCATAATATGGGTAATAATGCATGTTATATTGATGATAATAAAAGTAATACGTATATTTATTATAGTTCTAGCGATTATAACTGCATTATATGGGTAATAATGCATGTTATATTGATAATATCGGGAGTAATAAGTATAATTATTATAGTTCCAGCGATAATAATAGTACAATATGCCTAATAGTGCATGTTATATTGATAATAATAAAAGTAATAAGTGTAATTATTATAGTCCTAGCGATAATAATAGTAAAATATGGCTAATAGTGCATGTTCTATTGATAATAATAAAAGTAATAAGTATATGTATTACAGTTCTATCGATAATAACTGCATAATATGGGTAATGATGCATGTTATATTGATGATAATAAAAGTAATACGTATATTTATTATAGTTCTAGCGATAATAACTGCATAATATGGGTAATAATGCATGTTATATTGATAATAATATAAGTAATAAGTATAATTATTACAGTTCTAGCGATAATAACTGCATTATATGGCTAATAATGCATCTTATATTGATAATAATATAAGTAATAAGTATAATTATTACAGTTCTAGCGATAATCACTGCATAATATGGGTAATAATGCATGTTATATTGATAATAATATAAGTAATAAGTATAATTATTACAGTTCTGGCGATAATAACTGCAGTATGTGGGTAATAATGCATGTTATATTGATAATAATAAGAGTAATAAGTATATTTATTATAGTTCTATCGATAATAACTGCATAATATGGGTAATAATGCATGTTATATTGATGATAATGAAAGTAGTAAGTATATTTAGTACAGTTCTATCGATAATAACTGCATAATATGGGTAATAATGCATGTTATATTGATAATAATAAAAGTAATAAGTATATTTATTATAGTTCTAGCGACTATAACTGCATAATATGGGTAATAATGCATGTTATATTGAGAATAATATAAGTAATGAGTATAATTATTACAGTTCTAGCGATAATAACTGCATAATATGGGTAATAATGCACGTTATACTGCTAACAATATAAGTAATAAGTATAATTATTACAGTTCTAGCGATAATAACTGCATTATATGGGTAATAATGCATGTTATATTGATAATATCGGGAGTAATAAGTATAATTATTACAGTTCTGGCGATAATAACTGCATTATATGGGTAATAACGCACGTTATATTGCTAATAATATAAGTAATAAGTATAATTATTATAGTTCTAGCGATAATAATAGTAAAATATGGCTAATAGTGCATGTTATATTGATAATAATAAAAGTAGTAACTATATTTATTATAGTTCTAGCGATTATAACTGCATAATATGGGTAATAATGCATGTTATATTGAGAATAATATAAGTAATAAGTATAATTATTACAGTTCTAGCGATAATAATAGTAAAATATGGCTAAGAGTGCCTGTTATATTGATAATAATAAAAGTAATAAGTATATTTATTATACTTCTATCGATAATAACTGCATAATATGGGTAATAATGCATGTTATATTGATGATAATAAAAGTAATACGTATATTTATTATAGTTCTAGCGATTATAACTGCATTATATGGGTAATAATGCATGTTATATTGATAATATCGGGAGTAATAAGTATAATTATTATAGTTCCAGCGATAATAATAGTACAATATGCCTAATAGTGCATGTTATATTGATAATAATAAAAGTAATAAGTGTAATTATTATAGTCCTAGCGATAATAATAGTAAAATATGGCTAATAGTGCATGTTCTATTGATAATAATAAAAGTAATAAGTATATGTATTACAGTTCTATCGATAATAACTGCATAATATGGGTAATGATGCATGTTATATTGATGATAATATAAGTAATACGTATATTTATTATAGTTCTAGCGATAATAACTGCATAATATGGGTAATAATGCATGTTATATTGATAATAATATAAGTAATAAGTATAATTATTACAGTTCTAGCGATAATAACTGCATTATATGGCTAATAATGCATGTTATATTGATAATAATATAAGTAATAAGTATAATTATTACAGTTCTAGCGATAATCACTGCATAATATGGGTAATAATGCATGTTATATTGATGATAATGAAAGTAGTAAGTATATTTAGTACAGTTCTATCGATAATAACTGCATAATATGGGTAATAATGCACGTTATACTGCTAACAATATAAGTAATAAGTATAATTATTACAGTTCTAGCGATAATAACTGCATTATATGGGTAATAATGCATGTTATATTGATAATATCGGGAGTAATAAGTATAATTATTACAGTTCTAGCGATAATCACTGCATAATATGGGTAATAATGCATGTTATATTGATAATAATATAAGTAATAAGTATAATTATTACAGTTCTGGCGATAATAACTGCAGTATGTGGGTAATAATGCATGTTATATTGATAATAATAAGAGTAATAAGTATATTTATTATAGTTCTATCGATAATAACTGCATAATATGGGTAATAATGCATGTTATATTGATAATAATATAAGTAATAAGTATAATTATTACAGTTCTAGCGATAATAACTGCATTATATGGCTAATAATGCATGTTATATTGATAATAATATAAGTAATAAGTATAATTATTACAGTTCTAGCGATAATCACTGCATAATATGGGTAATAATGCATGTTATATTGATAATAATATAAGTAATAAGTATAATTATTACAGTTCTGGCGATAATAACTGCAGTATGTGGGTAATAATGCATGTTATATTGATAATAATAAGAGTAATAAGTATATTTATTATAGTTCTATCGATAATAACTGCATAATATGGGTAATAATGCATGTTATATTGATGATAATGAAAGTAGTAAGTATATTTAGTACAGTTCTATCGATAATAACTGCATAATATGGGTAATAATGCACGTTATACTGCTAACAATATAAGTAATAAGTATAATTATTACAGTTCTAGCGATAATAACTGCATTATATGGGTAATAATGCATGTTATATTGATAATATCGGGAGTAATAAGTATAATTATTACAGTTCTGGCGATAATAACTGCATTATATGGGTAATAACGCACGTTATATTGCTAATAATATAAGTAATAAGTATAATTATTATAGTTCTAGCGATAATAATAGTAAAATATGGCTAAGAGTGCATGTTATATTGATAATAATAAAAGTAGTAACTATATTTATTATGGTTCTAGCGATTATAACTGCATAATATGGGTAATAATGCATGTTATATTGAGAATAATATAAGTAATAAGTATAATTATTACAGTTCTAGCGATAATAACTGCATTATTTGGGTAATAATGGATGTTATATTGATAATATCGGGAGTAATAAGTACAATTATTACAGTTCCAGCTCTAATAATAGTACAGTATGCCTAATAGTGCATGTTATATTGATAATAATAAAAGTAATAAGTATAATTATTATAGTTCTAGCGATAATAATAGTAAAATATGGCTAAGAGTGCCTGTTATATTGATAATAATAAAAGTAATAAGTATATTTATTATACTTCTATCGATAATAACTGCATAATATGGGTAATAATGCATGTTATATTGATGATAATAAAAGTAATACGTATATTTATTATAGTTCTAGCGATTATAACTGCATTATATGGGTAATAATGCATGTTATATTGATAATATCGGGAGTAATAAGTATAATTATTATAGTTCCAGCGATAATAATAGTACAATATGCCTAATAGTGCATGTTATATTGATAATAATAAAAGTAATAAGTGTAATTATTATAGTCCTAGCGATAATAATAGTAAAATATGGCTAATAGTGCATGTTCTATTGATAATAATAAAAGTAATAAGTATATGTATTACAGTTCTATCGATAATAACTGCATAATATGGGTAATGATGCATGTTATATTGATGATAATAAAAGTAATACGTATATTTATTATAGTTCTAGCGATAATAACTGCATAATATGGGTAATAATGCATGTTATATTGATAATAATATAAGTAATAAGTATAATTATTACAGTTCTAGCGATAATAACTGCATTATATGGCTAATAATGCATGTTATATTGATAATAATATAAGTAATAAGTATAATTATTACAGTTCTAGCGATAATCACTGCATAATATGGGTAATAATGCATGTTATATTGATAATAATATAAGTAATAAGTATAATTATTACAGTTCTGGCGATAATAACTGCAGTATGTGGGTAATAATGCATGTTATATTGATAATAATAAGAGTAATAAGTATATTTATTATAGTTCTATCGATAATAACTGCATAATATGGGTAATAATGCATGTTATATTGATGATAATGAAAGTAGTAAGTATATTTAGTACAGTTCTATCGATAATAACTGCATAATATGGGTAATAATGCACGTTATACTGCTAACAATATAAGTAATAAGTATAATTATTACAGTTCTAGCGATAATAACTGCATTATATGGGTAATAATGCATGTTATATTGATAATATCGGGAGTAATAAGTATAATTATTACAGTTCTAGCGATAATCACTGCATAATATGGGTAATAATGCATGTTATATTGATAATAATATAAGTAATAAGTATAATTATTACAGTTCTGGCGATAATAACTGCAGTATGTGGGTAATAATGCATGTTATATTGATAATAATAAGAGTAATAAGTATATTTATTATAGTTCTATCGATAATAACTGCATAATATGGGTAATAATGCATGTTATATTGATAATAATATAAGTAATAAGTATAATTATTACAGTTCTAGCGATAATAACTGCATTATATGGCTAATAATGCATGTTATATTGATAATAATATAAGTAATAAGTATAATTATTACAGTTCTAGCGATAATCACTGCATAATATGGGTAATAATGCATGTTATATTGATAATAATATAAGTAATAAGTATAATTATTACAGTTCTGGCGATAATAACTGCAGTATGTGGGTAATAATGCATGTTATATTGATAATAATAAGAGTAATAAGTATATTTATTATAGTTCTATCGATAATAACTGCATAATATGGGTAATAATGCATGTTATATTGATGATAATGAAAGTAGTAAGTATATTTAGTACAGTTCTATCGATAATAACTGCATAATATGGGTAATAATGCACGTTATACTGCTAACAATATAAGTAATAAGTATAATTATTACAGTTCTAGCGATAATAACTGCATTATATGGGTAATAATGCATGTTATATTGATAATATCGGGAGTAATAAGTATAATTATTACAGTTCTGGCGATAATAACTGCATTATATGGGTAATAACGCACGTTATATTGCTAATAATATAAGTAATAAGTATAATTATTATAGTTCTAGCGATAGTAATAGTAAAATATGGCTAATAGTGCATGTTATATTGATAATAATAAAAGTAGTAACTATATTTATTATAGTTCTAGCGATTATAACTGCATAATATGGGTAATAATGCATGTTATATTGAGAATAATATAAGTAATAAGTATAATTATTACAGTTCTAGCGATAATAACTGCATTATTTGGGTAATAATGGATGTTATATTGATAATATCGGGAGTAATAAGTACAATTATTACAGTTCCAGCGATAATAATAGTACAGTATGCCTAATAGTGCATGTTATATTGATAATAATAAAAGTAATAAGTATAATTATTATAGTTCTAGCGATAATAATAGTAAAATATGGCTAAGAGTGCCTGTTATATTGATAATAATAAAAGTAATAAGTATATTTATTATACTTCTATCGATAATAACTGCATAATATGGGTAATAATGCATGTTATATTGATGATAATAAAAGTAATACGTATATTTATTATAGTTCTAGCGATTATAACTGCATTATATGGGTAATAATGCATGTTATATTGATAATATCGGGAGTAATAAGTATAATTATTATAGTTCCAGCGATAATAATAGTACAATATGCCTAATAGTGCATGTTATATTGATAATAATAAAAGTAATAAGTGTAATTATTATAGTCCTAGCGATAATAATAGTAAAATATGGCTAATAGTGCATGTTCTATTGATAATAATAAAATTAATAAGTATATGTATTACAGTTCTATCGATAATAACTGCATAATATGGGTAATGATGCATGTTATATTGATGATAATAAAAGTAATACGTATATTTATTATAGTTCTAGCGATAATAACTGCATAATATGGGTAATAATGCATGTTATATTGATAATAATATAAGTAATAAGTATAATTATTATAGTTCTAGCGATAATAATAGTAAAATATGGCTAAGAGTGCCTGTTATATTGATAATAATAAAAGTAATAAGTATATTTATTATACTTCTGTCGATAATAACTGCATTATATGGGTAATAATGCATGTTATATTGATAATAATATAAGTAATAAGTATAATTATTACAGTTCTGGCGATAATAACTGCAGTATATGGGTAATAATGCATGTTATATTGATAATAATAAAAGTAATAAGTATATTTATTATAGTTCTAGCGATAATAACTGCATAATATGGGGAATAATGGATGTTATATTGATAATAATAAAAGTAATAAGTATATTTATTATAGTTCTAGCGATTATAACTGCATAATATGGGTAATAATGCATGTTATATTGATAATAATATAAGTAACAAGTATACTTATTATAGACCCAGCGATAATAACTGCATTATATGGTTAAAAATGCATGTTATATTGATAATATTGGGAGTAATAAGTATAATTATTATAGTTCTAGCGATAATAATAGTACAATATGGCGAATAATGCACGTTATATTGATAATATCGGGAGTAATAAGTATAATTATTAAAGTTCTAGCGATAATAATAGTAAAATGTGGCTAATAGTGCATGTTATATTGATAATAATAAAAGTAATAAGTATATTTATTACAGTTCTATCGATAATAACTGCATAATATGGGTAATAATGCATGTTATATTGATAATAATATAAGTAATAAGTATAATTATTACAGTTCTGGCGATAATAACTGCAGTATATGGGTAATAATGCATGTTATATTGATAATAATAAAAGTAATAAGTATATTTATTGTAGTTCTATCGATAATAACTGCATAATATGGGTAATAATGCATGTTATATTGATGATAATGAAAGTAGTAAGTATATTTAGTACAGTTCTATCGATAATAACTGCATAATATGGGTAATAATGCATGTTATATTGATAATAGTAAAAGTAATAAGTATATTTATTATAGTTCTATGGATAATAACTGCATAATATGGGTAATAATGCATGTTATATTGATGATAATGAAAGTAGTAAGTATATTTATTACAGTTCTAGCGATAATAACTGCATTATATGGGTAATAATGCATGTTATATTGATAATAATAAAAGTAATAAGTATATCTATTATAGTTCTATGGGTAATAACTGCATAATATGGGTAATAATGCATGTTATATTGGTGATAATGAAAGTAGTAAGTATATTTATTACAGATCTAGCGATAATAACTGCATTATATGGGTAATAATGCACGTTGTATTGCTAATAATAAAAGTAATAAGTATATGTATTACAGTTCTATCGATAATAACTGCATAATATGGGTAATGATGCATGTTATATTGATGATAATAAAAGTAATACGTATATTTATTATAGTTCTAGCGATAATAATAGTAAAATATGGCTAAGAGTGCCTGTTATATTGATAATAATAAAAGTAATAAGTATATTTATTATACTTCTATCGATAATAACTGCATAATATGGGTAATAATGCATGTTATATTGATAATATCGGGAGTAATAAGTATAATTATTATAGTTCCAGCGATAATAATAGTACAATATGCCTAATAGTGCATGTTATATTGATAATAATAAAAGTAATAAGTGCAATTATTATAGTCCTAGCGATAATAATAGTAAAATATGGCTAATAGTGCAATGTTCTATTGATAATAATAAAAGTAATAAGTATATGTATTACAGTTCTATCGATAATAACTGCATAATATGGGTAATGATGCATGTTATATTGATGATAATAAAAGTAATACGTATATTTATTATAGTTCTAGCGATAATAACTGCATAATATGGGTAATAATGCATGTTATATTGATAATAATAAAAGTAATAAGTATATTTATTATAGTTCTATGGATAATAACTGCATAATATGTTTAATCATGCATGTTATATTGATAATATTGGGAGTAATAAGTATAATTATTATAGTCCTAGCGATAATAATAGTAAAATATGGCTAATAGTGCATGTTCTATTGATAATATCGGGAGTAATAAGTATAATTATTATAGTTCTAGCGATAATAATAGTACAATATGGCTAATAATGCATGTTATATTGATAATAATGTAAGTAATAAGTATAATTATTACAGTTCTAGCGATAATAACTGCATTATATGGCTAATAATGCATGTTATATTGATAATAATATAAGTAATAAGTATAATTATTACAGTTCTAGCGATAATCACTGCATAATATGGGTAATAATGCATGTTATATTGATAATAATATAAGTAATAAGTATAATTATTACAGTTCTGGCGATAATAACTGCAGTATGTGGGTAATAATGCATGTTATATTGATAATAATAAGAGTAATAAGTATATTTATTATAGTTCTATCGATAATAACTGCATAATATGGGTAATAATGCATGTTATATTGATGATAATGAAAGTAGTAAGTATATTTAGTACAGTTCTATCGATAATAACTGCATAATATGGGTAATAATGCATGTTATATTGATAATAATAAAAGTAATAAGTATATTTATTATAGTTCTAGCGACTATAACTGCATAATATGGGTAATAATGCATGTTATATTGAGAATAATATAAGTAATGAGTATAATTATTACAGTTCTAGCGATAATAACTGCATTATATGGGTAATAATGCATGTTATATTGATAATATCGGGAGTAATAAGTATAATTATTACAGTTCTGGCGATAATAACTGCATTATATGGGTAATAACGCACGTTATATTGCTAATAATATAAGTAATAAGTATAATTATTATAGTTCTAGGGATAATAATAGTAAAATATGGCTAATAGTGCATGTTATATTGATAATAATAAAAGTAATAAGTATATTTATTACAGTTCTATCGATAATAACTGCATAATATGGGTAATGATGCATGTTATATTGATAATAATATAAATAATAAGTATAATTATTACAGTTCTGGCGATAATAACTGCATTATATGGGTAATAATGCACGTTATATTGCTAATAATATAAGTAATAAGTATAATTATTACAGTTCTAGCGATAATAACTGCATTATATGGGTAATAATGCATGTTATATTGATAATAATATAAGTAATAAGTATAATTATTACAGTTCTAGCGATAATAACTGCATTATATGGGTCATAATGCATGTTATATTGATAATATTGGGAGTAATAAGTATAATTATTATAGTCCTAGCGATAGTAATAGTAAAATATGGCTAATAGTGCATGTTCTATTGATAATAATAAAAGTAATAAGTATATTTATTACAGTTCTATCGATAATAACTGCGTAATATGGGTAATAATGCATGTTATATTGATAATGATGAACGTTGCAAGTATATTTATTACATTTCTAGCTATAATAACTGCATTATATGCGTAATAATGCATGTTATATTGATAATATCGGGAGTAAAAAGTATAATTATTATAGTTCTAGCGATAATAATAGTAAAATATGGGTAATAGTGCATGTTATATTGATAATAATATAAGTAATAACTATAATTATTACAGTTCTGGCGATAATAACTGCATTATATGGGTAATAATGCACGTTATATTGCTAATAATATAAGCAATAAGTATAATTATTATAATTCTAGCGATAATAATAGTAAAATATGGCTAATAGTGCATGTTATATTGATAATAATAAAAGTAATAAGTATATTTATTATAGTTCTATCGATAATAACCGCATAATATGGGTAATAATGCATGTTATATTGATGATAATTAAAGGTAGTAACTATATTTATTATAGTTCTAGCGATAATCACTGCATTATATGGGTAATAATGCACGTTATATTGCTAATAATATAAGTAATAAGTATAATTATTACAGTTCTAGCGATAATAACTGCATTATTTGGGTAATAATGGATGTTATATTGATAATATCGGGAGTAATAAGTATAATTATTATAGTTCCAGCGATAATAATAGTACAATATGCCTAATAGTGCATGTTATATTGATAATAATAAAAGTAATAAGTATAATTATTATAGTTCTAGCGATAATAATAGTAAAATATGGCTAAGAGTGCCTGTTATATTGATAATAATAAAAGTAATAAGTATATTTATTATACTTCTGTCGATAATAACTGCATTATATGGGTAATAATGCATGTTATATTGATAATAATATAAGTAATAAGTATAATTATTACAGTTCTGGCGATAATAACTGCAGTATATGGGTAATAATGCATGTTATATTGATAATAATAAAAGTAATAAGTATATTTATTATAGTTCTAGCGATAATAACTGCATAATATGGGGAATAATGGATGTTATATTGATAATAATAAAAGTAATAAGTATATTTATTATAGTTCTAGCGATTATAACTGCATAATATGGGTAATAATGCATGTTATATTGATAATAATATAAGTAACAAGTATACTTATTATAGACCCAGCGATAATAACTGCATTATATGGTTAAAAATGCATGTTATATTGATAATATTGGGAGTAATAAGTATAATTATTATAGTTCTAGCGATAATAATAGTACAATATGGCGAATAATGCACGTTATATTGATAATATCGGGAGTAATAAGTATAATTATTACAGTTCTAGCGATAATAACTGCATTATATGGGTAATAATGCACGTTGTATTGCTAATAATATAAGTAATAAGTATATTTATTACATTTCTATCGATAATAACTGCATAATATGGGTAATGATGCATGTTATATTGATAATATTGGGAGTAATAAGTATAATTATTATAGTCCTAGCGATAATAATAGTAAAATATGGCTAATAGTGCATGTTCTATTGATAATAATAAAAGTAATAAGTATATGTATTACAGTTCTATCGATAATAACTGCATAATATGGGTAATGATGCATGTTATATTGATGATAATAAAAGTAATACGTATATTTATTATAGTTCTAGCGATAATAACTGCATAATACGGGTAATAATGCATGTTATATTGATAATAATATAAGTAATAAGTATAATTATTACAGTTCTGGCGATAATAACTGCATTATATGGGTAATAATGCACGTTATATTGCCAATAATATAAGTAACAAGTATGATTATTACAGTTCTAGCGATAATAACTGCATTATATGGCTACTAATGCATGTTATATTGATAATAATATAAGTAATAAGTATAATTATTACAGTTCTAGCGATAATAACTGCATAATATGGGTAATGATACACGTTATACTGCTAACAATATAAGTAATAAGGATAATTATTACAGTTCTAGCGATAATAACTGCATTATATGGGTAATAATGCATGTTATATTGATAATATCGGGAGTAATAAGTATAATTATTATAGTTCTAGCGATAATAATAGTACAATATGGCTAATAATGCATGTTATATTGATAATATCGGGAGTAATAAGTATAATTATTATAGTTCTAGCGATAATAATAGTACAATATGGCTAATAATGCATGTTATATTGATAATATCGGGAGTAATAAGTATAATTGTTATAGTTCTAGCGATAATAATAGTAAAATATAGCTAATAGTGCATGTTATATTGATAATAATAAAAGTAATAAGTATATTTATTACAGTTCTATCGATAATAACTGCATAATATGGGTAATAATGCATGTTATATTGATGATAATAAAAGTAATACGTATATTTATTATAGTTCTAGCGATTATAACTGCATTATGTTGGTAATAATTCATGTTATATGGATAATATCGGGAGTAATAAGTATAATTATTATAGTTCCAGCGATAATAATAGTACAATATGCCTAATAGTGCATGTTATATTGATAATAATAAAAGTAATAAGTATAATTATTATAGTTCTAGCGATAATAATAGTAAAATATGGCTAAGAGTGCCTGTTATATTGATAATAATAAAAGTAATAAGTATATTTATTATGCTTCTATCGATAATAACTGCATAATATGGGTAATAATGCATGTTATATTGATAATATTGGGAGGAATATGTATAATTATTATAGTCCTAGCGATAATAATAGTAAAATATGGCTAATAGTGCATGTTCTATTGATAATAATAAAAGTAATAAGTATATTTATTATACTTCTATCGATAATAACTGCATAATATGGGTAATAATGCATGTTATATTGATAATAATAAAAGTAGTAAGTATATTTATTACAGATCTAGCGATAATAACTGCATTATATGGGTAATAATGCATGTTATATTGATAATATTGGGAGTAATAAGTATAATTATTATAGTCCTAGCGATAATAATAGTAAAATATGGCTAATAGTGCATGTTCTATTGAAAATAATAAAAGTAATAAGTATATGTATTACAGTTCTATCGATAATAACTGCATAATATGGGTAATGATGCATGTTATATTGATGATAATAAAAGTAATACGTATATTTATTATAGTTCTAGCGATAATAACTGCATAATACGGGTAATAATGCATGTTATATTGATAATAATATAAGTAATAAGTATAATTATTACAGTTCTGGCGATAATAACTGCATTATATGGGTAATAATGCACGTTATATTGCCAATAATATAAGTAACAAGTATGATTATTACAGTTCTAGCGATAATAACTGCATTATATGGCTACTAATGCATGTTATATTGATAATAATATAAGTAATAAGTATAATTATTACAGTTCTAGCGATAATAACTGCATTATATGGGTAATAATGCATGTTATATTGATAATATCGGGAGTAATAAGTATAATTATTATAGTTCTAGCGATAATAATAGTACAATATGGCTAATAATGCATGTTATATTGATAATATCGGGAGAAATAAGTATAATTGTTATAGTTCTAGCGATAATAATAGTAAAATATGGCTAATAGTGCATGTTATATTGATAATAATAAAAGTAATAAGTATATTTATTACAGTTCTATCGATAATAACTGCATAATATGGGTAATAATGCATGTTATATTGATGATAATAAAAGTAATACGTATATTTATTATAGTTCTAGCGATTATAACTGCATTATGTTGGTAATAATGCATGTTATATTGATAATATCGGGAGTAATAAGTATAATTATTATAGTTCCAGCGATAATAATAGTACAATATGCCTAATAGTGCATGTTATATTGATAATAATAAAAGTAATAAGTATAATTATTATAGTCCTTGCGATAATAATAGTAAAATATGGCTAAGAGTGCCTGTTATATTGATAATAATAAAAGTAATAAGTATATTTATTATACTTCTATCGATAATAACTGCATAATATGGGTAATAATGCATGTTATATTGATAATATTGGGAGGAATATGTATAATTATTATAGTCCTAGCGATAATAATAGTAAAATATGGCTAATAGTGCATGTTCTATTGATAATAATAAAAGTAATAAGTATATTTATTATACTTCTATCGATAATAACTGCATAATATGGGTAATAATGCATGTTATATTGATAATAATAAAAGTAATAAGTATATTTATTATAGTTCTATGGATAATAACTGCATAATATGTTTAATAATGCATGTTATATTGATAATATTGGGAGTAATAAGTATAATTATTATAGTCCTAGCGATAATAATAGTAAAATATGGCTAATAGTGCATGTTCTATTGATAATAATAAAAGTAATAAGTATATGTATTACAGTTCTATCGATAATAACTGCATTATATGGGTAATCATGCATGTTATATTGATGATAATAAAAGTAATACGTATATTTATTATAGTTCTAGCGATAATAACTGCATAATATGGGTAATAATGCAAGTTATATTGATGATAATGAAAGTAGTAAATATATTTATTACAGTTCTAGCGATTATAACTGCATTATATGGGTAATAATGCATGTTATATTGATAATATTGGGAGTAATAAGTATAATTATTATAGTCCTAGCGATAATAATAGTAAAATATGGCTAATAGTGCATGTTCTATTGATAATAATAAAAGTAATAAGTATATGTATTACAGTTCTATCGATAATAACTGCATAATATGGGTAATGATGCATGTTATATTGATAATAATAAAAGTAATAAGTATATTTATTATAGTTCTATGGATAATAACTGCATAATATGGGTAATAATGCATGTTATATTGATGATAATGAAAATAGTAAGTATATTTATTACAGTTCTAGCGATAATAACTGCATTATATGGGTAATAATGCATGTTATATTGATGATAATAAAAGTAATACGTATATTTATTATAGTTCTAGCGATAATAACTGCATTATATGGCTAATAATGCATGTTATATTGATAATAATATAAGTAATAAGTATAATTATTACAGTTCTGGCGGTAATAACTGCATTATATGGGTAATAATGCACGTTATATTGCTAATAATATAATAAGTATAATTATTACAGTTCTAGCGATAATAACTGCATTATATGGGTAATAATGCATGTTATATTGATAATAATAAAAGTAATAAGTATATTTGTTATAGTTCTATCGATAATAACTGCATAATGTGGGTAATAATGCATGTTATATTGATGATAATAAAAGTAGTAAGTACATTTATTATAGTTCTAGCGATAATAACTGCATAATATGGGTAATAATGCATGTTATATTGATAATAATATAAGTAATAAGTATAATTATTACAGTTCTAGCGATAATAACTGCATAATATGGGTAATGATACACGTTATACTGCTAACAATATAAGTAATAAGTATAATTATTACATTTCTAGCGATAATAACTGCATTATATGGGTAATAATGCTTGTTATATTGATAATATCGGGAGTAATAAGTATAATTATTATAGTTCTAGCGATAATAATAGTACAATATGGCTAATAATGCATGTTATATTGATAATATCGGGAGTAATAAGTATAATTGTTATAGTTCTAGCGATAATAAAAGTAAAATATGGCTAATAGTGCATGTTATATTGATAATAATAAAAGTAATAAGTATATTTATTACAGTTCTATCGATAATAACTGCATAATATGGGTAATAATGCATGTTATATTGATGATAATAAAATAGTAAGTATATTTATTACAGTTCTAGCGATAATAACTGCATTATATGGGTAATAATGCATGTTATATTGATGATAATAAAAGTAATACGTATATTTATTATAGTTCTAGCGATAATAACTGCATTATATGGCTAATAATGCATGTTATATTGATAATAATATAAGTAATAAGTATAATTATTACAGTTCTGGCGGTAATAACTGCATTATATGGGTAATAATGCACGTTATATTGCTAATAATATAAGTAATAAGTATAATTATTACAGTTCTAGCGATAATAACTGCATTATATGGGTAATAATGCATGTTATATTGATAATAATAAAAGTAATAAGTATATTTATTATAGTTCTATCGATAATAACTGCATAATGTGGGTAATAATGCATGTTATATTGATGATAATAAAAGTAGTAAGTACATTTATTATAGTTCTAGCGATAATAACTGCATAATATGGGTAATAATGCATGTTATATTGATAATAATATAAGTAATAAGTATAATTATTACAGTTCTAGCGATAATAACTGCATTATATGGGTAATAATGCACGTTATATTGCTAATAATATAAGTAATAAGTATATTTATTACATTTCTATCGATAATAACTGCATAATATGGGTAATGATGCATGTTATATTGATAATATTGGGAGTAATAAGTATAATTATTATAGTCCTAGCGATAATAATAGTAAAATATGGCTAATAGTGCATGTTCTATTGATAATAATAAAAGTAATAAGTATATGTATTACAGTTCTATCGATAATAACTGCATAATATGGGTAATGATGCATGTTATATTGATGATAATAAAAGTAATACGTATATTTATTATAGTTCTAGCGATAATAACTGCATAATACGGGTAATAATGCATGTTATATTGATAATAATATAAGTAATAAGTATAATTATTACAGTTCTGGCGATAATAACTGCATTATATGGGTAATAATGCACGTTATATTGCCAATAATATAAGTAACAAGTATGATTATTACAGTTCTAGCGATAATAACTGCATTATATGGCTACTAATGCATGTTATATTGATAATAATATAAGTAATAAGTATAATTATTACAGTTCTAGCGATAATAACTGCATAATATGGGTAATGATACACGTTATACTGCTAACAATATAAGGAATAAGTATAATTATTACAGTTCTAGCGATAATAACTGCATTATATGGGTAATAATGCATGTTATATTGATAATATCGGGAGTAATAAGTATAATTATTATAGTTCTAGCGATAATAATAGTACAATATGGCTAATAATGCATGTTATATTGATAATATCGGGAGTAATAAGTATAATTGTTATAGTTCTAGCGATAATAATAGTAAAATATGGCTAAGAGTGCCTGTTATATTGATAATAATAAAAGTAATAAGTATATGTATTACAGTTCTATCGATAATAACTGCATAATATGGGTAATGATACACGTTATACTGCTAACAATATAAGTAATAAGTATAATTATTACAGTTCTGGCGATAATAACTGCAGTATATGGGTAATAATGCATGTTATATTGATAATAATAAAAGTAATAAGTATATTTATTGTAGTTCTATCGATAATAACTGCATAATATGGGTAATAATGCATGTTATATTGATGATAATGAAAGTAGTAAGTATATTTAGTACAGTTCTATCGATAATAACTGCATAATATGGGTAATAATGCATGTTATATTGATAATAGTAAAAGTAATAAGTATATTTATTATAGTCCTATGGATAATAACTGCATAATATGGGTAATAATGCATGTTATATTGATGATAATGAAAGTAGTAAGTATATTTATTACAGTTCTAGCGATAATAACTGCATTATATGGGTAATAATGCATGTTATATTGATGATAATAAAAGTAATACGTATATTTATTATAGTTCTAGCGATAATAACTGCATAATATGGGTAATAATGCATGTTATATTTATAATAATATAAGTAATAAGTATAATTATTACAGTTCTGGCGATAATAACTGCATTATATGGGTAATAGCGCACGTTATATTGCTAATAATATAGGTAATAAGTATAATTATTATAGTTCTAGCGATAATAATAGTAAAATATGGCTAATAGTGCATGTTATATTGATAATAATAAAAGTAATAAGTATATTTATTACAGTTCTATCGATAATAACTGCATAATATGGGTAATGATGCATGTTATATTGATGATAATAAAAGTAATACGTATATTTATTATAGTTCTAGCGATAATAACTGCATAATATGGGTAATAATGCATGTTATATTGATAATAATATATATAATAAGTATAATTATTACAGTTCTGGCGATAATAACTGCATAATATGGGTAATAATGCATGTTATATTGATGATAATGAAAGTAGTAAGTATATTTATTACAGTTCTAGCGATAATAACTGCATTATATGGGTAATAGTGCATGTTGTATTGATGATAATAAAAGTAATACGTATATTTATTATAGTTCTAGCGATAATAACTGCATAATATGGGTAATAATGCATGTTATATTTATAATAATATAAGTAATAAGTATAATTATTACAGTTCTGGCGATAATAACTGCATTATATGGGTAATAGCGCACGTTATATTGCTAATAATATAAGTAATAAGTATAATTATTATAGTTCTAGCGATAATAATAGTAAAATATGGCTAATAGTGCATGTTATATTGATAATAATAAAAGTAATAAGTATATTTATTACAGTTCTATCGATAATAACTGCATAATATGGGTAATGATGCATGTTATATTGATGATAATAAAAGTAATACGTATATTTATTATAGTTCTAGCGATAATAACTGCATAATATGGGTAATAATGCATGTTATATTGATAATAATATAAATAATAAGTATAATTATTACAGTTCTGGCGATAATAACTGCATTATATGGGTAATAATGCACGTTATATTGCTAATAATATAAGTAATAAGTATAATTATTATAGTTCTAGCGATAATAATAGTAAAATATGGCTAATAGTGCATGTTATATTGATAATAATAAAAGTAATAAGTATATTTATTACAGTTCTATCGATAATAACTGCATAATATGGGTAATGATGCATGTTATATTGATGATAATAAAAGTAATACGTATATTTATTATAGTTCTAGCGATAATAACTGCATAATATGGGTAATAATGCATGTTATATTGATAATAATATAAATAATAAGTATAATTATTACAGTTCTGGCGATAATTACTGCATAATATGGGTAATAATGCACGTTATATTGCTAATAATATAAGTAATAAGTATAATTATTATAGTTCTAGCGATAATAATAGTAAAATATGGCTAATAGTGCATGTTATATTGATAATAATAAAAGTAATAAGTATATTTATTACAGTTCTATCGATAATAACTGCGTAATATGGGTAATAATGCATGTTATATTGATGACAATGAAAGTTGCAGGTATATTTATTACATTTCTAGCGATAATAACTGCATTATATGCGTAATAATGCATGTTATATTGATAATAATAAAAGTAATAAGTATATTTATTATAGTTCTATGGATAATAACTGCATAATATGGGTAATAATGCATGTTATATTGATAATAATATAAGTAATAAGTATAATTATTACAGTTCTGGCGATAATAACTGCATTATATGGGTAATAATGCACGTTATATTGCCAATAATATAAGTAACAAGTATGATTATTACAGTTCTAGCGATAATAACTGCATTATATGGCTACTAATGCATGTTATATTGATAATAATATAAGTAATAAGTATAATTATTACAGTTCTAGCGATAATAACTGCATAATATGGGTAATGATACACGTTATACTGCTAACAATATAAGTAATAAGTATAATTATTACAGTTCTAGCGATAATAACTGCATTATATGGGTAATAATGCATGTTATATTGATAATATCGGGAGTAATAAGTATAATTATTATAGTTCTAGCGATAATAATAGTACAATATGGCTAATAATGCATGTTATATTGATAATATCGGGAGTAATAAGTATAATTGTTATAGTTCTAGCGATAATAATAGTAAAATATGGCTAAGAGTGCCTGTTATATTGATAATAATAAAAGTAATAAGTATATGTATTACAGTTCTATCGATAATAACTGCATAATATGGGTAATGATACACGTTATACTGCTAACAATATAAGTAATAAGGATAATTATTACAGTTCTAGCGATAATAACTGCATTATATGGGTAATAATGCATGTTATATTGATAATATCGGGAGTAATAAGTATAATTATTATAGTTCTAGCGATAATAATAGTACAATATGGCTAATAATGCATGTTATATTGATAATATCGGGAGTAATAAGTATAATTGTTATAGTTCTAGCGATAATAATAGTAAAATATGGCTAATAGTGCATGTTATATTGATAATATTGGGAGTAATAAGTATAATTATTATAGTTCTAGCGATAATAATAGTACAATATGGCGAATAATGCACGTTATATTGATAATATCGGGAGTAATAAGTATAATTATTAAAGTTCTAGCGATAATAATAGTAAAATATGGCTAATAGTGCATGTTATATTGATAATAATAAAAGTAATAAGTATATTTATTACAGTTCTATCGATAATAACTGCATAATATGGGTAATAATGCATGTTATATTGATAATAATATAAGAAATAAGTATAATTATTACAGTTCTGGCGATAATAACTGCAGTATATGGGTAATAATGCATGTTATATTGATAATAATAAAAGTAATAAGTATATTTATTGTAGTTCTATCGATAATAACTGCATAATATGGGTAATAATGCATGTTATATTGATGATAATGAAAGTAGTAAGTATATTTAGTACAGTTCTATCGATAATAACTGCATAATATGGGTAATAATGCATGTTGTATTGATAATAGTAAAAGTAATAAGTATATTTATTATAGTTCTATGGATAATAACTGCATAATATGGGTAATAATGCATGTTATATTGATGATAATGAAAGTAGTAAGTATATTTATTACAGTTCTAGCGATAATAACTGCATTATATGGGTAATAATGCATGTTATATTGATGATAATAAAAGTAATACGTATATTTATTATAGTTCTAGCGATAATAACTGCATAATATGGGTAATAATGCATGTTATATTTATAATAATATAAGTAATAAGTATAATTATTACAGTTCTGGCGATAATAACTGCATTATATGGGTAATAGCGCACGTTATATTGCTAATAATATAAGTAATAAGTATAATTATTATAGTTCTAGCGATAATAATAGTAAAATATGGCTAATAGTGCATGTTATATTGATAATAATAAAAGTAATAAGTATATTTATTACAGTTCTATCGATAATAACTGCATAATATGGGTAATGATGCATGTTATATTGATGATAATAAAAGTAATACGTATATTTATTATAGTTCTAGCGATAATAACTGCATAATATGGGTAATAATGCATGTTATATTGATAATAATATAAATAATAAGTATAATTATTACAGTTCTGGCGATAATAACTGCATAATATGGGTAATAATGCATGTTATATTGATGATAATGAAAGTAGTAAGTATATTTATTACAGTTCTAGCGATAATAACTGCATTATATGGGTAATAGTGCATGTTATATTGATGATAATAAAAGTAATACGTATATTTATTATAGTTCTAGCGATAATAACTGCATAATATGGGTAATAATGCATGTTATATTGATAATAATATAAATAATAAGTATAATTATTACAGTTCTGGCGATAATTACTGCATAATATGGGTAATAATGCACGTTATATTGCTAATAATATAAGTAATAAGTATAATTATTATAGTTCTAGCGATAATAATAGTAAAATATGGCTAATAGTGCATGTTATATTGATAATAATAAAAGTAATAAGTATATTTATTACAGTTCTATCGATAATAACTGCGTAATATGGGTAATAATGCATGTTATATTGATGACAATGAAAGTTGCAGGTATATTTATTACATTTCTAGCGATAATAACTTCATTATATGCGTAATAATGCATGTTATATTGATAATAATAAAAGTAATAAGTATATTTATTATAGTTCTATGGATAATAACTGCATAATATGGGTAATAATGCATGTTATATTGATGATAATGAAAATAGTAAGTATATTTATTACAGTTCTAGCGATAATAACTGCATTATATGGGTAATAATGCATGTTATATTGATGATAATAAAAGTAATACGTATATTTATTATAGTTCTAGCGATAATAACTGCATTATATGGCTAATAATGCATGTTATATTGATAATAATATAAGTAATAAGTATAATTATTACAGTTCTGGCGGTAATAACTGCATTATATGGGTAATAATGCACGTTATGTTGCTAATAATATAAGTAATAAGTATAATTATTACAGTTCTAGCGATAATAACTGCATTATATGGGTAATAATGCATGTTATATTGATAATAATAAAAGTAATAAGTATATTTATTATCGTTCTATCGATACTAACTGCATAATGTGGGTAATAATGCATGTTATATTGATGATAATAAAAGTAGTAAGTACATTTATTATAGTTCTAGCGATAATAACTGCATAATATGGGTAATAATGCATGTTATATTGATAATAATATAAGTAATAAGTATAATTATTACAGTTCTAGCGATAATAACTGCATTATATGGCTACTAATGCATGTTATATTGATAATAATATAAGTAATAAGTACAATTATTACAGTTCTAGCGATAATAACTGCATAATATGGGTAATGATACACGTTATACTGCTAACAATATAAGTAATAAGTATAATTATTACAGTTCTAGCGATAATAACTGCATTATATGGGTAATAATGCATGTTATATTGATAATATCGGGAGTAATAAGTATAATTATTATAGTTCTAGCGATAATAATAGTACAATATGGCTAATAATGCATGTTATATTGATAATATCGGGAGTAATAAGTATAATTGTTATAGTTCTAGCGATAATAATAGTAAAATATGGCTAATAGTGCATGTTATATTGATAATAATAAAAGTAATAAGTATATTTATTACAGTTCTATCGATAATAACTGCATAATATGGGTAATAATGCATGTTATATTGATGATAATAAAAGTAATACGTATATTTATTATAGTTCTAGCGATTATAACTGCATTATGTTGGTAATAATGCATGTTATATTGATAATATCGGGAGTAATAAGTATAATTATTATAGTTCCAGCGATAATAATAGTACAATATGCCTAATAGTGCATGTTATATTGATAATAATAAAAGTAATAAGTATAATTATTATAGTTCTAGCGATAATAATAGTAAAATATGGCTAAGAGTGCCTGTTATATTGATAATAATAAAAGTAATAAGTATATTTATTATACTTCTATCGATAATAAATGCATAATATGGGTAATAATGCATGTTATATTGATAATATTGGGAGGAATATGTATAATTATTAGAGTCCTACCGATAATAATAGTAAAATATGGCTAATAGTGCATGTTCTATTGATAATAATAAAAGTAACAAGTATATTTATTATACTTCTATCGATAATAACTGCATAATATGGGTAATAATGCATGTTATATTGATAATAATAAAAGTAGTAAGTATATTTATTACAGATCTAGCGATAATAACTGCATTATATGGGTAATAGCGCACGTTATATTGCTAATAATATAAGTAATAAGTATAATTATTATAGTTCTAGCGATAATAATAGTAAAATATGGCTAATAGTGCATGTTATATTGATAATAATAAAAGTAATAAGTATATTTATTACAGTTCTATCGATAATAACTGCATAATATGGGTAATGATGCATGTTATATTGATGATAATAAAAGTAATACGTATATTTATTATAGTTCTAGCGATAATAACTGCATAATATGGGTAATAATGCATGTTATATTGATAATAATATAAATAATAAGTATAATTATTACAGTTCTGGCGATAATAACTGCATTATATGGGTAATAATGCACGTTATATTGCTAATAATATAAGTAATACGTATAATTATTATAGTTCTAGCGATAATAATAGTAAAATATGGCTAATAGTGCATGTTACATTGATAATAATAAAAGTAATAGGTATATTTATTACAGTTCTATCGACAATAACTGCATAATATGGGTAATGATGCATGTTATATTGATGATAATAAAAGTAATACGTATATTTATTATAGTTCTAGCGATAATAACTGCATAATATGGGTAATAATGCATGTTATATTGATAATAATATAAATAATAAGTATAATTATTACAGTTCTGGCGATAATAACTGCATAATATGGGTAATAATGCACGTTATATTGCTAATAATATAAGTAATAAGTATAATTATTATAGTTCTAGCGATAATAATAGTAAAATATGGCTAATAGTGCATGTTATATTGATAATAATAAAAGTAATAAGTATATTTATTACAGTTCTATCGATAATAACTGCGTAATATGGGTAATAATGCATGTTATATTGATGACAATGAAAGTTGCAGGTATATTTATTACATTTCTAGCGATAATAACTGCATTATATGCGTAATAATGCATGTTATATTGATAATAATAAAAGTAATAAGTATATTTATTATAGTTCCATGGATAATAACTGCATAATATGGGTAATAATGCATGTTATATTGATGATAATGAAAATAGTAAGTATATTTATTACAGTTCTAGCGATAATAACTGCATTATATGGGTAATAATGCATGTTATATTGATGATAATAAAAGTAATACGTATATTTATTATAGTTCTAGCGATAATAACTGCATTATATGGCTAATAATGCATGTTATATTGATAATAATATAAGTAATAAGTATAATTACTACAGTTCTGGCGGTAATAACTGCATTATATGGGTAATAATGCACGTTATGTTGCTAATAATATAAGTAATAAGTATAATTATTACAGTTCTAGCGATAATAACTGCATTATATGGGTAATAATGCATGTTATATTGATAATAATAAAAGTAATAAGTATATTTATTATCGTTCTATCGATAATAACTGCATAATGTGGGTAATAATGCATGTTATATTGATGATAATAAAAGTAGTAAGTACATTTATTATAGTTCTAGCGATAATAACTGCATAATATGGGTAATAATGCATGTTATATTGATAATAATATAAGTAATAAGTATAATTATTACAGTTCTAGCGATAATAACTGCATTATATGGGTAATAATGCACGTTGTATTGCTAATAATATAAGTAATAAGTATATTTATTACATTTCTATCGATAATAACTGCATAATATGGGTAATGATGCATGTTATATTGATAATATTGGGAGTAATAAGTATAATTATTATAGTCCTAGCGATAATAATAGTAAAATATGGCTAATAGTGCATGTTCTATTGATAATAATAAAAGTAGTAAGTATATGTATTACAGTTCTATCGATAATAACTGCATAATATGGGTAATGATGCATGTTATATTGATGATAATAAAAGTAATACGTATATTTATTATAGTTCTAGCGATAATAACTGCATAATACGGGTAATAATGCATGTTATATTGATAATAATATAAGTAATAAGTATAATTATTACAGTTCTGGCGATAATAACTGCATTATATGGGTAATAATGCACGTTATATTGCCAATAATATAAGTAACAAGTATGATTATTACAGTTCTAGCGATAATAACTGCATTCTATGGCTACTAATGCATGTTATATTGATAATAATATAAGTAATAAGTATAATTATTACAGTTCTAGCGATAATAACTGCATAATATGGGTAATGATACACGTTATACTGCTAACAATATAAGTAATAAGTATAATTATTACAGTTCTAGCGATAATAACTGCATTATATGGGTAATAATGCATGTTATATTGATAATATCGGGAGTAATAAGTATAATTATTATAGTTCTAGCGATCATAATAGTACAATATGGCTAATAATGCATGTTATATTGATAATATCGGGAGTAATAAGTATAATTGTTATAGTTCTAGCGATAATAATAGTAAAATATGGCTAATAGTGCATGTTATATTGATAATAATAAAAGTAATAAGTATATTTATTACAGTTCTATCGATAATAACTGCATAATATGGGTAATAATGCATGTTATATTGATGATAATAAAAGTAATACGTATATTTATTATAGTTCTAGCGATTATAACTGCATTATGTTGGTAATAATGAATGTTATATTGATAATATCGGGAGTAATAAGTATAATTATTATAGTTCCAGCGATAATAATAGTACAATATGCCTAATAGTGCATGTTATATTGATAATAATAAAAGTAATAAGTATAATTGTTATAGTTCTAGCGATAATAATAGTAAAATATGGCTAAGAGTGCCTGTTATATTGATAATAATAAAAGTAATAAGTATATTTATTATACTTCTGTCGATAATAACTGCATTATATGGGTAATAATGCATGTTATATTGATAATATTATAATATAAGTAATAAGTATAATTATTACAGTTCTAGCGATAATAACTGCATAATATGGGTAATGATACACGTTATACTGCTAACAATATAAGTAATAAGGATAATTATTACAGTTCTAGCGATAATAACTGCATTATATGGGTAATAATGCATGTTATATTGATAATATCGGGAGTAATAAGTATAATTATTATAGTTCTAGCGATAATAATAGTACAATATGGCTAATAATGCATGTTATATTGATAATATCGGGAGTAATAAGTATAATTGTTATAGTTCTAGCGATAATAATAGTAAAATATGGCTAATAGTGCATGTTATATTGATAATATTGGGAGTAATAAGTATAATTATTATAGTTCTAGCGATAATAATAGTACAATATGGCGAATAATGCACGTTATATTGATAATATCGGGAGTAATAAGTATAATTATTAAAGTTCTAGCGATAATAATAGTAAAATATGGCTAATAGTGCATGTTATATTGATAATAATAAAAGTAATAAGGATATTTATTACAGTTCTATCGATAATAACTGCATAATATGGGTAATAATGCATGTTATATTGATAATAATATAAGTAATAAGTATAATTATTACAGTTCTGGCGATAATAACTGCAGTATATGGGTAATAATGCATGTTATATTGATAATAATAAAAGTAATAAGTATATTTATTGTAGTTCTATCGATAATAACTGCATAATATGGGTAATAATGCATGTTATATTGATGATAATGAAAGTAGTAAGTATATTTATTACAGTTCTAGCGATAATAACTGCATTATATGGGTAATAATGCATGTTATATTGATGATAATAAAAGTAATACGTATATTTATTATAGTTCTAGCGATAATAACTGCATAATATGGGTAATAATGCATGTTATATTTATAATAATATAAGTAATAAGTATAATTATTACAGTTCTGGCGATAATAACTGCATTATATGGGTAATAGCGCACGTTATATTGCTAATAATATAAGTAATAAGTATAATTATTATAGTTCTAGCGATAATAATAGTAAAATATGGCTAATAGTGCATGTTATATTGATAATAATAAAAGTAATAAGTATATTTATTACAGTTCTATCGATAATAACTGCATAATATGGGTAATGATGCATGTTATATTGATGATAATAAAAGTAATACGTATATTTATTATAGTTCTAGCGATAATAACTGCATAATATGGGTAATAATGCATGTTATATTGATAATAATATAAATAATAAGTATAATTATTACAGTTCTGGCGATAATAACTGCATAATATGGGTAATAATGCATGTTATATTGATGATAATGAAAGTAGTAAGTATATTTATTACAGTTCTAGCGATAATAACTGCATTATATGGGTAATAGTGCATGTTATATTGATGATAATAAAAGTAATACGTATATTTATTATAGTTCTAGCGATAATAACTGCATAATATGGGTAATAATGCATGTTATATTTATAATAATATAAGTAATAAGTATAATTATTACAGTTCTGGCGATAATAACTGCATTATATGGGTAATAGCGCACGTTATATTGCTAATAATATAAGTAATAAGTATAATTATTATAGTTCTAGCGATAATAATAGTAAAATATGGCTAATAGTGCATGTTATATTGATAATAATAAAAGTAATAAGTATATTTATTACAGTTCTATCGATAATAACTGCATAATATGGGTAATGATGCATGTTATATTGATGATAATAAAAGTAATACGTATATTTATTATAGTTCTAGCGATAATAACTGCATAATATGGGTAATAATGCATGTTATATTGATAATAATATAAATAATAAGTATAATTATTACAGTTCTGGCGATAATAACTGCATTATATGGGTAATAATGCACGTTATATTGCTAATAATATAAGTAATAAGTATAATTATTATAGTTCTAGCGATAATAATAGTAAAATATGGCTAATAGTGCATGTTATATTGATAATAATAAAAGTAATAAGTATATTTATTACAGTTCTATCGATAATAACTGCATAATATGGGTAATGATGCATGTTATATTGATGATAATAAAAGTAATACGTATATTTATTATAGTTCTAGCGATAATAACTGCATAATATGGGTAATAATGCATGTTATATTGATAATAATATAAATAATAAGTATAATTATTACAGTTCTGGCGATAATAACTGCATTATATGGGTAATAATGCACGTTATATTGCTAATAATATAAGTAATAAGTATAATTATTATAGTTCTAGCGATAATAATAGTAAAATATGGCTAATAGTGCATGTTACATTGATAATAATAAAAGTAATAAGTATATTTATTACAGTTCTATCGATAATAACTGCATAATATGGGTAATGATGCATGTTATATTGATGATAATAAAAGTAATACGTATATTTATTATAGTTCTAGCGATAATAACTGCATAATATGGGTAATAATGCATGTTATATTGATAATAATATAAATAATAAGTATAATTATTACAGTTCTGGCGATAATAACTGCATAATATGGGTAATAATGCACGTTATATTGCTAATAATATAAGTAATAAGTATAATTATTATAGTTCTAGCGATAATAATAGTAAAATATGGCTAATAGTGCATGTTATATTGATAATAATAAAAGTAATAAGTATATTTATTACAGTTCTATCGATAATAACTGCGTAATATGGGTAATAATGCATGTTATATTGATGACAATGAAAGTTGCAGGTATATTTATTACATTTCTAGCGATAATAACTGCATTATATGCGTAATAATGCATGTTATATTGATAATAATAAAAGTAATAAGTATATTTATTATAGTTCCATGGATAATAACTGCATAATATGGGTAATAATGCATGTTATATTGATGATAATGAAAATAGTAAGTATATTTATTACAGTTCTAGCGATAATAACTGCATTATATGGGTAATAATGCATGTTATATTGATGATAATAAAAGTAATACGTATATTTATTATAGTTCTAGCGATAATAACTGCATTATATGGCTAATAATGCATGTTATATTGATAATAATATAAGTAATAAGTATAATTATTACAGTTCTGGCGGTAATAACTGCATTATATGGGTAATAATGCACGTTATGTTGCTAATAATATAAGTAATAAGTATAATTATTACAGTTCTAGCGATAATAACTGCATTATATGGGTAATAATGCATGTTATATTGATAATAATAAAAGTAATAAGTATATTTATTATCGTTCTATCGATAATAACTGCATAATGTGGGTAATAATGCATGTTATATTGATGATAATAAAAGTAGTAAGTACATTTATTATAGTTCTAGCGATAATAACTGCATAATATGGGTAATAATGCATGTTATATTGATAATAATATAAGTAATAAGTATAATTATTACAGTTCTAGCGATAATAACTGCATTATATGGGTAATAATGCACGTTGTATTGCTAATAATATAAGTAATAAGTATATTTATTACATTTCTATCGATAATAACTGCATAATATGGGTAATGATGCATGTTATATTGATAATATTGGGAGTAATAGGTATAATTATTATAGTCCTAGCGATAATAATAGTAAAATATGGCTAATAGTGCATGTTCTATTGATAATAATAAAAGTAATAAGTATATGTATTACAGTTCTATCGATAATAACTGCATAATATGGGTAATGATGCATGTTATATTGATGATAATAAAAGTAATACGTATATTTATTATAGTTCTAGCGATAATAACTGCATAATACGGGTAATAATGCATGTTATATTGATAATAATATAAGTAATAAGTATAATTATTACAGTTCTGGCGATAATAACTGCATTATATGGGTAATAATGCACGTTATATTGCCAATAATATAAGTAACAAGTATGATTATTACAGTTCTAGCGATAATAACTGCATTCTATGGCTACTAATGCATGTTATATTGATAATAATATAAGTAATAAGTATAATTATTACAGTTCTAGCGATAATAACTGCATAATATGGGTAATGATACACGTTATACTGCTAACAATATAAGTAATAAGGATAATTATTACAGTTCTAGCGATAATAACTGCATTATATGGGTAATAATGCATGTTATATTGATAATATCGGGAGTAATAAGTATAATTATTATAGTTCTAGCGATAATAATAGTACAATATGGCTAATAATGCATGTTATATTGATAATATCGGGAGTAATAAGTATAATTGTTATAGTTCTAGCGATAATAATAGTAAAATATGGCTAATAGTGCATGTTATATTGATAATATTGGGAGTAATAAGTATAATTATTATAGTTCTAGCGATAATAATAGTACAATATGGCGAATAATGCACGTTATATTGATAATATCGGGAGTAATAAGTATAATTATTAAAGTTCTAGCGATAATAATAGTAAAATATGGCTAATAGTGCATGTTATATTGATAATAATAAAAGTAATAAGGATATTTATTACAGTTCTATCGATAATAACTGCATTATATGGGTAATAATGCACGTTATATTGCTAATAATATAAGTAATAAGTATAATTATTATAGTTCTAGCGATAATAATAGTAAAATATGGCTAATAGTGCATGTTATATTGATAATAATAAAAGTAATAAGTATATTTATTACAGTTCTATCGATAATAACTGCATAATATGGGTAATGATGCATGTTATATTGATGATAATAAAAGTAATACGTATATTTATTATAGTTCTAGCGATAATAACTGCATAATATGGGTAATAATGCATGTTATATTGATAATAATATAAATAATAAGTATAATTATTACAGTTCTGGCGATAATTACTGCATAATATGGGTAATAATGCACGTTATATTGCTAATAATATAAGTAATAAGTATAATTATTATAGTTCTAGCGATAATAATAGTAAAATATGGCTAATAGTGCATGTTATATTGATAATAATAAAAGTAATAAGTATATTTATTACAGTTCTATCGATAATAACTGCGTAATATGGGTAATAATGCATGTTATATTGATGACGATGAAAGTTGCAGGTATATTTATTACATTTCTAGCGATAATAACTGCATTATATGCGTAATAATGCATGTTATATTGATAATAATAAAAGTAATAAGTATATTTATTATAGTTCTATGGATAATAACTGCATAATATGGGTAATAATGCATGTTATATTGATGATAATGAAAATAGTAAGTATATTTATTACAGTTCTAGCGATAATAACTGCATTATATGGGTAATAATGCATGTTATATTGATGATAATAAAAGTAATACGTATATTTATTATAGTTCTAGCGATAATAACTGCATTATATGGGTAATAATGCACGTTATATTGCTAATAATATAAGTAATAAGTATAATTATTACAGTTCTGGCGGTAATAACTGCATTATATGGGTAATAATGCATGTTATATTGATAATAATAAAAGTAATAAGTATATTTATTACAGTTCTATCGATAATAACTGCGTAATATGGGTAATAATGCATGTTATATTGATGACAATGAAAGGTGCAGGTATATTTATTACATTTCTAGCGATAATAACTGCATTATATGCGTAATAATGCATGTTATATTGATAATAATAAAAGTAATAAGTATATTTATTATAGTTCTATGGATAATAACTGCATAATATGGGTAATAATGCATGTTATATTGATGATAATGAAAATAGTAAGTATATTTATTACAGTTCTAGCGATAATAACTGCATTATATGGGTAATAATGCATGTTATATTGATGATAATAAAAGTAATACGTATATTTATTATAGTTCTAGCGATAATAACTGCATTATATGGCTAATGATGCATGTTATATTGATAATAATATAAGTAATAAGTATAATTATTACAGTTCTGGCGGTAATAACTGCATTATATGGGTAATAATGCACGTTATATTGCCAATAATATAAGTAACAAGTATGATTATTACAGTTCTAGCGATAATAACTGCATTATATGGCTACTAATGCATGTTATATTGATAATAATATAAGTAATAAGTATAATTATTACAGTCCTAGCGATAATAACTGCATTATATGGGTAATAATGCATGTTATATTGATAATATCGGGAGTAATAAGTATAATTATTATAGTTCTAGCGATAATAATAGTACAATATGGCTAATAATGCATGTTATATTGATAATATCGGGAGTAATAAGTATAATTATTATAGTTCTAGCGATAATAATAGTAAAATATGGCTAAGAGTGCCTGTTATATTGATAATAATAAAAGTAATAAGTATATTTATTATACTTCTATCGATAATAACTGCATAATATGGGTAATAATGCATGTTATATTGATAATATTGGGAGGAATATGTATAATTATTATAGTCCTAGCGATAATAATAGTAAAATATGGCTAATAGTGCATGTTCTATTGATAATAATAAAAGTAATAAGTATATTTATTATACTTCTATCGATAATAACTGCATAATATGGGTAATAATGCATGTTATATTGATAATAATAAAAGTAGTAAGTATATTTATTACAGATCTAGCGATAATAACTGCATTATATGGGTAATAATGCATGTTATATTGATAATATTGGGAGTAATAAGTATAATTATTATAGTCCTAGCGATAATAATAGTAAAATATGGCTAATAGTGTATGTTCTATTGATAATAATAAAAGTAATAAGTATATGTATTACAGTTCTATCGATAATAACTGCATAATATGGGTAATAATGCATGTTATATTGATGATAATAAAAGTAATACGTATATTTATTATAGTTCTAGCGATAATAACTGCATAATATGGGTAATAATGCATGTTATATTTATAATAATATAAGTAATAAGTATAATTATTACAGTTCTGGCGGTAATAACTGCATTATATGGGTAATAATGCACGTTATATTGCTAATAATATAAGTAATAAGTATAATTATTACAGTTCTAGCGATAATAACTGCATTATATGGGTAATAATGCATGTTATATTGATAATAATAAAAGTAATAAGTATATTTATTATAGTTCTATCGATAATAACTGCATAATGTGGGTAATAATGCATGTTATATTGATAATATTGGGAGTAATAAGTATAATTATTATAGTCCTAGCGATAATAATAGTAAAATATGGCTAATAGTGCATGTTCTATTGATAATAATAAAAGTAATAAGTATATGTATTACAGTTCTATCGATAATAACTGCATAATGTGGGTAATAATGCATGTTATATTGATGATAATAAAAGTAGTAAGTACATTTATTATAGTTCTAGCGATAATAACTGCATTATATGGGTAATAATGCATGTTATATTGATAATATCGGGAGTAATAAGTATAATTATTATAGTTCTAGCGATAATAATAGTACAATATGGTTAATAATGCATGTTATATTGATAATATCGGGAGTAATAAGTATAATTGTTATAGTTCTAGCGATAATAATAGTAAAATATGGCTAATAGTGCATGTTATATTGATAATAATAAAAGTAATAAGTATATTTATTACAGTTCTATCGATAATAACTGCATAATATGGGTAATGATGCATGTTATATTGATGATAATAAAAGTAATACATATATTTATTATAGTTCTAGCGATAATAACTGCATAATATGGGTAATAATGCATGTTATATTGATAATAATATAAATAATAAGTATAATTATTACAGTTCTGGCGGTAATAACTGCATTATATGGGTAATAATGCACGTTATATTGCTAATAATATAAGTAATAAGTATAATTATTACAGTTCTAGCGATAATAACTGCATTATATGGGTAATAATGCATGTTATATTGATAATAATAAAAGTAATAAGTATATTTATTACAGTTCTATCGATAATAACTGCGTAATATGGGTAATAATGCATGTTATATTGATGACAATGAAAGGTGCAGGTATATTTATTACATTTCTAGCGATAATAACTGCATTATATGCGTAATAATGCATGTTATATTGATAATAATAAAAGTAATAAGTATATTTATTATAGTTCTATGGATAATAACTGCATAATATGGGTAATAATGCATGTTATATTGATGATAATGAAAATAGTAAGTATATTTATTACAGTTCTAGCGATAATAACTGCATTATATGGGTAATAATGCATGTTATATTGATGATAATAAAAGTAATACGTATATTTATTATAGTTCTAGCGATAATAACTGCATTATATGGCTAATGATGCATGTTATATTGATAATAATATAAGTAATAAGTATAATTATTACAGTTCTGGCGGTAATAACTGCATTATATGGGTAATAATGCGCGTTATATTGCCAATAATATAAGTAACAAGTATGATTATTACAGTTCTAGCGATAATAACTGCATTATATGGCTACTAATGCATGTTATATTGATAATAATATAAGTAATAAGTATAATTATTACAGTCCTAGCGATAATAACTGCATTATATGGGTAATAATGCATGTTATATTGATAATATCGGGAGTAATAAGTATAATTATTATAGTTCTAGCGATAATAATAGTACAATATGGCTAATAATGCATGTTATATTGATAATATCGGGAGTAATAAGTACAATTATTATAGTTCTAGCGATAATAATAGTAAAATATGGCTAAGAGTGCCTGTTATATTGATAATAATAAAAGTAATAAGTATATTTATTATACTTCTATCGATAATAACTGCATAATATGGGTAATAATGCATGTTATATTGATAATATTGGGAGGAATATGTATAATTATTATAGTCCTAGCGATAATAATAGTAAAATATGGCTAATAGTGCATGTTCTATTGATAATAATAAAAGTAATAAGTATATTTATTATACTTCTATCGATAATAACTGCATAATATGGGTAATAATGCATGTTATATTGATAATAATAAAAGTAGTAAGTATATTTATTACAGATCTAGCGATAATAACTGCATTATATGGGTAATAATGCATGTTATATTGATAATATTGGGAGTAATAAGTATAATTATTATAGTCCTAGCGATAATAATAGTAAAATATGGCTAATAGTGTATGTTCTATTGATAATAATAAAAGTAATAAGTATATGTATTACAGTTCTATCGATAATAACTGCATAATATGGGTAATAATGCATGTTATATTGATGATAATAAAAGTAATACGTATATTTATTATAGTTCTAGCGATAATAACTGCATAATATGGGTAATAATGCATGTTATATTTATAATAATATAAGTAATAAGTATAATTATTACAGTTCTGGCGATAATAACTGCATTATATGGGTAATAGCGCACGTTATATTGCTAATAATATAAGTAATAAGTATAATTATTATAGTTCTAGCGATAATCATAGTAAAATATGGCTAATAGTGCATGTTATATTGATAATAATAAAAGTAATAAGTATATTTATTACAGTTCTATCGATAATAACTGCATAATATGGGTAATGATGCATGTTATATTGATGATAATAAAAGTAATACGTATATTTATTATAGTTCTAGCGATAATAACTGCATAATATGGGTAATAATGCATGTTATATTGATAATAATATAAATAATAAGTATAATTATTACAGTTCTGGCGATAATAACTGCATTATATGGGTAATAATGCATGTTATATTGATAATATCGGGAGTAATAAGTATAATTATTATAGTTCTAGCGATAATAATAGTACAATATGGCTAATAATGCATGTTATATTGATAATATCGGGAGTAATAAGTACAATTATTATAGTTCTAGCGATAATAATAGTAAAATATGGCTAAGAGTGCCTGTTATATTGATAATAATAAAAGTAATAAGTATATTTATTATACTTCTATCGATAATAACTGCATAATATGGGTAATAATGCATGTTATATTGATAATATTGGGAGGAATATGTATAATTATTATAGTCCTAGCGATAATAATAGTAAAATATGGCTAATAGTGCATGTTCTATTGATAATAATAAAAGTAATAAGTATATTTATTATACTTCTATCGATAATAACTGCATAATATGGGTAATAATGCATGTTATATTGATAATAATAAAAGTAGTAAGTATATTTATTACAGATCTAGCGATAATAACTGCATTATATGGGTAATAATGCATGTTATATTGATAATATTGGGAGTAATAAGTATAATTATTATAGTCCTAGCGATAATAATAGTAAAATATGGCTAATAGTGTATGTTCTATTGATAATAATAAAAGTAATAAGTATATGTATTACAGTTCTATCGATAATAACTGCATAATATGGGTAATAATGCATGTTATATTGATGATAATAAAAGTAATACGTATATTTATTATAGTTCTAGCGATAATAACTGCATAATATGGGTAATAATGCATGTTATATTTATAATAATATAAGTAATAAGTATAATTATTACAGTTCTGGCGATAATAACTGCATTATATGGGTAATAGCGCACGTTATATTGCTAATAATATAAGTAATAAGTATAATTATTATAGTTCTAGCGATAATCATAGTAAAATATGGCTAATAGTGCATGTTATATTGATAATAATAAAAGTAATAAGTATATTTATTACAGTTCTATCGATAATAACTGCATAATATGGGTAATGATGCATGTTATATTGATGATAATAAAAGTAATACGTATATTTATTATAGTTCTAGCGATAATAACTGCATAATATGGGTAATAATGCATGTTATATTGATAATAATATAAATAATAAGTATAATTATTACAGTTCTGGCGATAATAACTGCATTATATGGGTAATAATGCACGTTATATTGCTAATAATATAAGTAATAAGTATAATTATTACAGTTCTAGCGATAATAACTGCATTATATGGGTAATAATGCATGTTATATTGATAATAATAAAAGTAATAAGTATATTTATTACAGTTCTATCGATAATAACTGCGTAATATGGGTAATAATGCATGTTATATTGATGACAATGAAAGTTGCAGGTATATTTATTACATTTCTAGCGATAATAACTGCATTATATGCGTAATAATGCATGTTATATTGATAATAATAAAAGTAATAAGTATATTTATTATAGTTCTATGGATAATAACTGCATAACATGGGTAATAATGCATGTTATATTGATGATAATGAAAATAGTAAGTATATTTATTACAGTCCTAGCGATAATAACTGCATTATATGGGTAATAATGCATGTTATATTGATGATAATAAAAGTAATACGTATATTTATTATAGTTCTAGCGATAATAACTGCATTATATGGCTAATAATGCATGTTATATTGATAATAATATAAGTAATAAGTATAATTATTACAGTTCTGGCGGTAATAACTGCATTATATGGGTAATAATGCACGTTATATTGCTAATAATATAAGTAATAAGTATAATTATTACAGTTCTAGCGATAATAACTGCATTATATGGGTAATAATGCATGTTATATTGATAATAATAAAAGTAATAAGTATATTTATTATAGTTCTATCGATAATAACTGCATAATGTGGGTAATAATGCATGTTATATTGATAATATTGGGAGTAATAAGTATAATTATTATAGTCCTAGCGATAATAATAGTAAAATATGGCTAATAGTGCATGTTCTATTGATAAGAATAAAAGTAATAAGTATATGTATTACAGTTCTATCGATAATAACTGCATAATGTGGGTAATAATGCATGTTATATTGATGATAATAAAAGTAGTAAGTACATTTATTATAGTTCTAGCGATAATAACTGCATAATATGGGTAATAATGCATGTTATATTGATAATAATATAAGTAATAAGTATAATTATTACAGTTCTAGCGATAACAACTGCATTATATGGGTAATAATGCATGTTATATTGATAATATCGGGAGTAATAAGTATAATTATTATAGTTCTAGCGATAATAATAGTACAATATGGTTAATAATGCATGTTATATTGATAATATCGGGAGTAATAAGTATAATTGTTATAGTTCTAGCGATAATAATAGTAAAATATGGCTAATAGTGCATGTTATATTGATAATAATAAAAGTAATAAGTATATTTATTACAGTTCTATCGATAATAACTGCATAATATGGGTAATGATGCATGTTATATTGATGATAATAAAAGTAATACATATATTTATTATAGTTCTAGCGATAATAACTGCATAATATGGGTAATAATGCATGTTATATTGATAATAATATAAATAATAAGTATAATTATTACAGTTCTGGCGATAATAACTGCATTATATGGGTAATAATGCACGTTATATTGCTAATAATATAAGTAATAAGTATAATTATTACAGTTCTAGCGATAATAACTGCATTATATGGGTAATAATGCATGTTATATTGATAATAATAAAAGTAATAAGTATATTTATTACAGTTCTATCGATAATAACTGCGTAATATGGGTAATAATGCATGTTATATTGATGACAATGAAAGGTGCAGGTATATTTATTACATTTCTAGCGATAATAACTGCATTATATGCGTAATAATGCATGTTATATTCATAATAATAAAAGTAATAAGTATATTTATTATAGTTCTATGGATAATAACTGCATAATATGGGTAATAATGCATGTTATATTGATGATAATGAAAATAGTAAGTATATTTATTACAGTTCTAGCGATAATAACTGCATTATATGGGTAATAATGCATGTTATATTGATGATAATAAAAGTAATACGTATATTTATTATAGTTCTAGCGATAATAACTGCATTATATGGCTAATAATGCATGTTATATTGATAATAATATAAGTAATAAGTATAATTATTACAGTTCTGGCGGTAATAACTGCATTATATGGGTAATAATGCACGTTATATTGCCAATAATATAAGTAACAAGTATGATTATTACAGTTCTAGCGATAATAACTGCATTATATGGCTACTAATGCATGTTATATTGATAATAATATAAGTAATAAGTATAATTATTACAGTCCTAGCGATAATAACTGCATTATATGGGTAATAATGCATGTTATATTGATAATATCTGGAGTAATAAGTATAATTATTATAGTTCTAGCGATAATAATAGTACAATATGGCTAATAATGCATGTTATATTGATAATATCGGGAGTAATAAGTATAATTATTATAGTTCTAGCGATAATAATAGTAAAATATGGCTAAGAGTGCCTGTTATATTGATAATAATAAAAGTAATAAGGATATTTATTATACTTCTATCGATAATAACTGCATAATATGGGTAATAATGCATGTTATATTGATAATATTGGGAGGAATATGTATAATTATTATAGTCCTAGCGATAATAATAGTAAAATATGGCTAATAGTGCATGTTCTATTGATAACAATAAAAGTAATAAGTATATTTATTATACTTCTATCGATAATAACTGCATAATATGGGTAATAATGCATGTTATATTGATAATAATAAAAGTAGTAAGTATATTTATTACAGATCTAGCGATAATAACTGCATTATATGGGTAATAATGCATGTTATATTGATAATATTGGGAGTAATAAGTATAATTATTATAGTCCTAGCGATAATAATAGTAAAATATGGCTAATAGTGTATGTTCTATTGATAATAATAAAAGTAATAAGTATATGTATTACAGTTCTATCGATAATAACTGCATAATATGGGTAATAATGCATGTTATATTGATGATAATAAAAGTAATACGTATATTTATTATAGTTCTAGCGATAATAACTGCATAATATGGGTAATAATGCATGTTATATTTATAATAATATAAGTAATAAGTATAATTATTACAGTTCTGGCGATAATAACTGCATTATATGGGTAATAGCGCACGTTATATTGCTAATAATATAAGTAATAAGTATAATTATTATAGTTCTAGCGATAATCATAGTAAAATATGGCTAATAGTGCATGTTATATTGATAATAATAAAAGTAATAAGTATATTTATTACAGTTCTATCGATAATAACTGCATAATATGGGTAATGATGCATGTTATATTGATGATAATAAAAGTAATACGTATATTTATTATAGTTCTAGCGATAATAACTGCATAATATGGGTAATAATGCATGTTATATTGATAATAATATAAGTAATAAGTATAATTATTACAGTTCTGGCGGTAATAACTGCACTATATGGGTAATAATGCACGTTATATTGCTAATAATATAAGTAATAAGTATAATTATTACAGTTCTAGCGATAATAACTGCATTATATGGGTAATAATGCAGGTTATATTGATAATAATAAAAGTAATAAGTATATTTATTATAGTTCTATCGATAATAACTGCATAATGTGGGTAATAATGCATGTTATATTGATAATATTGGGAGTAATAAGTATTATTATTATAGTCCTAGCGATAATAATAGTAAAATATGGCTAATAGTGCATGTTCTATTGATAATAATAAAAGTAATAAGTATATGTATTACAGTTCTATCGATAATAACTGCATAATATGGGTAATGATGCATGTTATATTGATGATAATAAAAGTAATACGTATATTTATTATAGTTCTAGCGATAATAACTGCATAATACGGGTAATAATGCATGTTATATTGATAATAATATAAGTAATAAGTATAATTATTACAGTTCTGGCGATAATAACTGCATTATATGGGTAATAATGCACGTTATATTGCCAATAATATAAGTAACAAGTATGATTATTACAGTACTAGCGATAATAACTGCATTATATGGCTACTAATGCATGTTATATTGATAATAATATAAGTAATAAGTATAATTATTACAGTTCTAGCGATAATAACTGCATAATATGGGTAATGATACACGTTATACTGCTAACAATATAAGTAATAAGTATAATTATTACAGTTCTAGCGATAATAATAGTAAAATATGGCTAAGAGTGCCTGTTATATTGATAATAATAAAAGTAATAAGTATATTTATTACACTTCTATCGATAATAACTGCATAATATGGGTAATAATGCATGTTATATTGATAATATTGGGAGGAATATGTATAATTATTATAGTCCTAGCGATAATAATAGTAAAATATGGCTAATAGTGCATGTTCTATTGATAATAATAAAAGTAATAAGTATATTTATTATACTTCTATCGATAATAACTGCATAATATGGGTAATAATGCATGTTATATTGATAATAATAAAAGTAGTAAGTATATTTATTACAGATCTAGCGATAATAACTGCATTATATGGGTAATAATGCATGTTATATTGATAATATTGGGAGTAATAAGTATAATTATTATAGTCCTAGCGATAATAATAGTAAAATATGGCTAATAGTGTATGTTCTATTGATAATAATAAAAGTAATAAGTATATGTATTACAGTTCTATCGATAATAACTGCATAATATGGGTAATAATGCATGTTATATTGATGATAATAAAAGTAATACGTATATTTATTATAGTTCTAGCGATAATAACTGCATAATATGGGTAATAATGCATGTTATATTTATAATAATATAAGTAATAAGTATAATTATTACAGTTCTGGCGATAATAACTGCATTATATGGGTAATAGCGCACGTTATATTGCTAATAATATAAGTAATAAGTATAATTATTATAGTTCTAGCGATAATAATAGTAAAATATGGCTAATAGTGCATGTTATATTGATAATAATAAAAGTAATAAGTATATTTATTACAGTTCTATCGATAATAACTGCATAATATGGGTAATGATGCATGTTATATTGATGATAATAAAAGTAATACGTATATTTATTATAGTTCTAGCGATAATAACTGCATAATATGGGTAATAATGCATGTTATATTGATAATAATATAAATAATAAGTATAATTATTACAGTTCTGGCGATAATAACTGCATTATATGGGTAATAATGCACGTTATATTGCTAATAATATAAGTAATAAGTATAATTATTACAGTTCTAGCGATAATAACTGCATTATATGGGTAATAATGCATGTTATATTGATAATAATAAAAGTAATAAGTATATTTATTACAGTTCTATCGATAATAACTGCGTAATATGGGTAATAATGCATGTTATATTGATGACAATGAAAGTTGCAGGTATATTTATTACATTTCTAGCGATAATAACTGCATTATATGCGTAATAATGCATGTTATATTGATAATAATAAAAGTAATAAGTATATTTATTATAGTTCTATGGATAATAACTGCATAACATGGGTAATAATGCATGTTATATTGATGATAATGAAAATAGTAAGTATATTTATTACAGTCCTAGCGATAATAACTGCATTATATGGGTAATAATGCATGTTATATTGATGATAATAAAAGTAATACGTATATTTATTATAGTTCTAGCGATAATAACTGCATTATATGGCTAATAATGCATGTTATATTGATAATAATATAAGTAATAAGTATAATTATTACAGTTCTGGCGGTAATAACTGCATTATATGGGTAATAATGCACGTTATATTGCTAATAATATAAGTAATAAGTATAATTATTACAGTTCTAGCGATAATAACTGCATTATATGGGTAATAATGCATGTTATATTGATAATAATAAAAGTAATAAGTATATTTATTATAGTTCTATCGATAATAACTGCATAATGTGGGTAATAATGCATGTTATATTGATAATATTGGGAGTAATAAGTATAATTATTATAGTCCTAGCGATAATAATAGTAAAATATGGCTAATAGTGCATGTTCTATTGATAATAATAAAAGTAATAAGTATATGTATTACAGTTCTATCGATAATAACTGCATAATATGGGTAATGATGCATGTTATATTGATGATAATAAAAGTAATACGTATATTTATTATAGTTCTAGCGATAATAACTGCATAATACGGGTAATAATGCATGTTATATTGATAATAATATAAGTAATAAGTATAATTATTACAGTTCTGGCGATAATAACTGCATTATATGGGTAATAATGCACGTTATATTGCCAATAATATAAGTAACAAGTATGATTATTACAGTTCTAGCGATAATAACTGCATTATATGGCTACTAATGCATGTTATATTGATAATAATATAAGTAATAAGTATAATTATTACAGTTCTAGCGATAATAACTGCATAATATGGGTAATGATACACGTTATACTGCTAACAATATAAGTAATAAGTATAATTATTACAGTTCTAGCGATAATAACTGCATTATATGGGTAATAATGCATGTTATATTGATAATATCGGGAGTAATAAGTATAATTATTATAGTTCTAGCGATAATAATAGTACAATATGGCTAATAATGCATGTTATATTGATAATAATAAAAGTAATAAGTATAATTATTATAGTTCTAGCGATAATAATAGTAAAATATGGCTAAGAGTGCCTGTTATATTGATAATAATAAAAGTAATAAGTATATTTATTATACTTCTATCGATAATAACTGCATAATATGGGTAATAATGCATGTTATATTGATAATATTGGGAGGAATATGTATAATTATTATAGTCCTAGCGATAATAATAGTAAAATATGGCTAATAGTGCATGTTCTATTGATAATAATAAAAGTAATAAGTATATTTATTATACTACTATCGATAATAACTGCATAATATGGGTAATAATGCATGTTATATTGATAATAATAAAAGTAGTAAGTATATTTATTACAGATCTAGCGATAATAACTGCATTATATGGGTAATAATGCATGTTATATTGATAATATTGGGAGTAATAAGTATAATTATTATAGTCCTAGCGATAATAATAGTAAAATATGGCTAATAGTGTATGTTCTATTGATAATAATAAAAGTAATAAGTATATGTATTACAGTTCTATCGATAATAACTGCATAATATGGGTAATAATGCATGTTATATTGATGATAATAAAAGTAATACGTATATTTATTATAGTTCTAGCGATAATAACTGCATAATATGGGTAATAATGCATGTTATATTTATAATAATATAAGTAATAAGTATAATTATTACAGTTCTGGCGATAATAACTGCATTATATGGGTAATAGCGCACGTTATATTGCTAATAATATAAGTAATAAGTATAATTATTATAGTTCTAGCGATAATAATAGTAAAATATGGCTAATAGTGCATGTTATATTGATAATAATAAAAGTAATAAGTATATTTATTACAGTTCTATCGATAATAACTGCATAATATGGGTAATGATGCATGTTATATTGATGATAATAAAAGTAATACGTATATTTATTATAGTTCTAGCGATAATAACTGCATAATATGGGTAATAATGCATGTTATATTGATAATAATATAAATAATAAGTATAATTATTACAGTTCTGGCGATAATAACTGCATTATATGGGTAATAATGCACGTTATATTGCTAATAATATAAGTAATAAGTATAATTATTACAGTTCTAGCGATAATAACTGCATTATATGGGTAATAATGCATGTTATATTGATAATAATAAAAGTAATAAGTATATATGTTGCGGTGAAAGACTGAAATTGGCGAATGTCGACGTTCACCGGTGAATGTCGACATACACCAAATACGTCGGTGAAAGACCGAATATTTTACTACATTCTTGTACATTCGGACCTTCGCCGGTGTATGTCGACAATCACAGATATGCTCTGGTGACGGTCCGAACGAGAGGAGCCGACAAAGAAACGACTGGCTCTCTCCCGCCAAATCCTTTGGTCTGCTGGAACTCAGATAGATTTCAGTTTAATGCAAGCTTTGATGATACGAGAAACGTTTTCTTAATTTTTTTTCCGATACCATAACTAATACTGAATGGAAACTGCAATAAATCGTGATCTTTTTCTTGAAAAATTAAATGCATTAATTGCGGGCAAGCGAGAAGACAATTTGTTGAATTTTCATAATTGAGTGGCAAAAATAAATCTGAATCGATAACTTATAAAACGTCGGTAATAGGATGTCGATAAATATGAACATTAAATTATCGACTATTAACTCGATGCCACTCGATTCAATTTTAGATTCTCAAATATTAAAATAAAATAATTGTAATATTGCTTTATGTGTTTGTTTTCTTCATGAAATTTCTATATTACATTCTGTTATCGTGTGTCGTGTTGATCTGATATTTCTTCCCATCTTTTATAATTACAAATATAAAGAGTTTAAAAGTTATAAGAGTTTATTTTAATTGTTTAATATTTAGTATATTCCATTACAATTGTTTTTATTCTTCTCAAAGAAAGTACTCTAAAATACTTTCTGAAGTGGTTAGGTTAAATCTACGACATGTTCAACATTCACCATTAGCGCATGGTGAATGTCGACATTCACCGGTTTAAGTCCGAAATAAGGGTATTGAGCAAATATTTCGGACATACACCAAGCGACTATGTGAATGTCGACATTCACCGGTGAATGTCGACATTTACCAGATTTCGGTGTTTCACCGCAACATATATATTACAGTTCTATCGATAATAACTGCGTAATATGGGTAATAATGCATGTTATATTGATGACAATGAAAGTTGCAGGTATATTTATTACATTTCTAGCGATAATAACTGCATTATATGCGTAATAATGCATGTTATATTGATAATAATAAAAGTAATAAGTATATTTATTATAGTTCTATCGATAATAACTGCATAATATGGGTAATAATGCATGTTATATTGATGATAATAAAAGTAATACGTATATTTATTATAGTTCTAGCGATTATAACTGCATTATGTTGGTAATAATGCATGTTATATTGATAATATCGGGAGTAATAAGTATAATTATTATAGTTCCAGCGATAATAATAGTACAATATGCCTAATAGTGCATGTTATATTGATAATAATAAAAGTAATAAGTATAATTATTATAGTTCTAGCGATAATAATAGTAAAATATGGCTAAGAGTGCCTGTTATATTGATAATAATAAAAGTAATAAGTATATTTATTATACTTCTATCGATAATAACTGCATAATATGGGTAATAATGCATGTTATATTGATAATATTGGGAGGAATATGTATAATTATTATAGTCCTAGCGATAATAATAGTAAAATATGGCTAATAGTGCATGTTCTATTGATAATAATAAAAGTAATAAGTATATTTATTATACTTCTATCGATAATAACTGCATAATATGGGTAATAATGCATGTTATATTGATAATAATAAAAGTAATAAGTATATTTATTATAGTTCTATGGATAATAACTGCATAATATGTTTAATAATGCATGTTATATTGATAATATTGGGAGTAATAAGTATAATTATTATAGTCCTAGCGATAATAATAGTAAAATATGGCTAATAGTGCATGTTCTATTGATAATAATAAAAGTAATAAGTATATGTATTACAGTTCTATCGATAATAACTGCATCATATGGGTAATCATGCATGTTATATTGATGATAATAAAAGTAATACGTATATTTATTATAGTTCTAGCGATAATAACTGCATAATATGGGTAATAATGCATGTTATATTGATGATAATGAAAGTAGTAAATATATTTATTACAGTTCTAGCGATTATAACTGCATTATATGGGTAATAATGCATGTTATATTGATAATATTGGGAGTAATAAGTATAATTATTATAGTCCTAGCGATAATAATAGTAAAATATGGCTAATAGTGCATGTTCTATTGATAATAATAAAAGTAATAAGTATATGTATTACAGTTCTATCGATAATAACTGCATAATATGGGTAATGATGCATGTTATATTGATAATAATAAAAGTAATAAGTATATTTATTATAGTTCTATGGATAATAACTGCATAATATGGGTAATAATGCATGTTATATTGATGATAATGAAAATAGTAAGTATATTTATTACAGTTCTAGCGATAATAACTGCATTATATGGGTAATAATGCATGTTATATTGATGATAATAAAAGTAATACGTATATTTATTATAGTTCTAGCGATAATAACTGCATTATATGGCTAATAATGCATGTTATATTGATAATAATATAAGTAATAAGTATAATTATTACAGTTCTGGCGGTAATAACTGCATTATATGGGTAATAATGCACGTTATATTGCTAATAATATAAGTAATAAGTATAATTATTACAGTTCTAGCGATAATAACTGCATTATATGGGTAATAATGCATGTTATATTGATAATAATAAAAGTAATAAGTATATTTATTATAGTTCTATCGATAATAACTGCATAATGTGGGTAATAATGCATGTTATATTGATGATAATAAAAGTAGTAAGTACATTTATTATAGTTCTAGCGATAATAACTGCATAATATGGGTAATAATGCATGTTATATTGATAATAATATAAGTAATAAGTATAATTATTACAGTTCTAGCGATAATAACTGCATAATATGGGTAATGATACACGTTATACTGCTAACAATATAAGTAATAAGTATAATTATTACAGTTCTAGCGATAATAACTGCATTATATGGGTAATAATGCATGTTATATTGATAATATCGGGAGTAATAAGTATAATTATTATAGTTCTAGCGATAATAATAGTACAATATGACTAATAATGCATGTTATATTGATAATATCGGGAGTAATAAGTATAATTGTTATAGTTCTAGCGATAATAATAGTAAAATATGGCTAATAGTGCATGTTATATTGATAATAATAAAAGTAATAAGTATATTTATTACAGTTCTATCGATAATAACTGCATAATATGGGTAATAATGCATGTTATATTGATGATAATAAAAGTAATACGTATATTTATTATAGTTCTAGCGATTATAACTGCATTATGTTGGTAATAATGCATGTTATATTGATAATATCGGGAGTAATAAGTATAATTATTATAGTTCCAGCGATAATAATAGTACAATATGCCTAATAGTGCATGTTATATTGATAATAATAAAAGTAATAAGTATAATTATTATAGTTCTAGCGATAATAATAGTAAAATATGGCTAAGAGTGCCTGTTATATTGATAATAATAAAAGTAATAAGTATATTTATTATACTTCTATCGATAATAACTGCATAATATGGGTAATAATGCATGTTATATTGATAATATTGGGAGGAATATGTATAATTATTATAGTCCTAGCGATAATAATAGTAAAATATGGCTAATAGTGCATGTTCTATTGATAATAATAAAAGTAATAAGTATATTTATTATACTTATATCGATAATAACTGCATAATATGGGTAATAATGCATGTTATATTGATAATAATAAAAGTAGTAAGTATATTTATTACAGATCTAGCGATAATAACTGCATTATATGGCTAATAATGCATGTTATATTGATAATAATATAAGTAATAAGTATAATTATTACAGTTCTGGCGGTAATAACTGCATTATATGGGTAATAATGCACGTTATATTGCTAATAATATAAGTAATAAGTATAATTATTACAGTTCTAGCGATAATAACTGCATTATATGGGTAATAATGCATGTTATATTGATAATAATAAAAGTAATAAGTATATTTATTATAGTTCTATGGATAATAACTGCATAACATGGGTAATAATGCATGTTATATTGATGATAATGAAAATAGTAAGTATATTTATTACAGTCCTAGCGATAATAACTGCATTATATGGGTAATAATGCATGTTATATTGATGATAATAAAAGTAATACGTATATTTATTATAGTTCTAGCGATAATAACTGCATTATATGGCTAATAATGCATGTTATATTGATAATAATATAAGTAATAAGTATAATTATTACAGTTCTGGCGGTAATAACTGCATTATATGGGTAATAATGCACGTTATATTGCTAATAATATAAGTAATAAGTATAATTATTACAGTTCTAGCGATAATAACTGCATTATATGGGTAATAATGCATGTTATATTGATAATAATAAAAGTAATAAGTATATTTATTATAGTTCTATCGATAATAACTGCATAATGTGGGTAATAATGCATGTTATATTGATAATATTGGGAGTAATAAGTATAATTATTATAGTCCTAGCGATAATAATAGTAAAATATGGCTAATAGTGCATGTTCTATTGATAATAATAAAAGTAATAAGTATATGTATTACAGTTCTATCGATAATAACTGCATAATATGGGTAATGATGCATGTTATATTGATGATAATAAAAGTAATACGTATATTTATTATAGTTCTAGCGATAATAACTGCATAATACGGGTAATAATGCATGTTATATTGATAATAATATAAGTAATAAGTATAATTATTACAGTTCTGGCGATAATAACTGCATTATATGGGTAATAATGCACGTTATATTGCCAATAATATAAGTAACAAGTATGATTATTACAGTTCTAGCGATAATAACTGCATTATATGGCTACTAATGCATGTTATATTGATAATAATATAAGTAATAAGTATAATTATTACAGTTCTAGCGATAATAACTGCATAATATGGGTAATGATACACGTTATACTGCTAACAATATAAGTAATAAGTATAATTATTACAGTTCTAGCGATAATAACTGCATTATATGGGTAATAATGCATGTTATATTGATAATATCGGGAGTAATAAGTATAATTATTATAGTTCTAGCGATAATAATAGTACAATATGGCTAATAATGCATGTTATATTGATAATAATAAAAGTAATAAGTATAATTATTATAGTTCTAGCGATAATAATAGTAAAATATGGCTAAGAGTGCCTGTTATATTGATAATAATAAAAGTAATAAGTATATTTATTATACTTCTATCGATAATAACTGCATAATATGGGTAATAATGCATGTTATATTGATAATATTGGGAGGAATATGTATAATTATTATAGTCCTAGCGATAATAATAGTAAAATATGGCTAATAGTGCATGTTCTATTGATAATAATAAAAGTAATAAGTATATTTATTATACTACTATCGATAATAACTGCATAATATGGGTAATAATGCATGTTATATTGATAATAATAAAAGTAGTAAGTATATTTATTACAGATCTAGCGATAATAACTGCATTATATGGGTAATAATGCATGTTATATTGATAATATTGGGAGTAATAAGTATAATTATTATAGTCCTAGCGATAATAATAGTAAAATATGGCTAATAGTGTATGTTCTATTGATAATAATAAAAGTAATAAGTATATGTATTACAGTTCTATCGATAATAACTGCATAATATGGGTAATAATGCATGTTATATTGATGATAATAAAAGTAATACGTATATTTATTATAGTTCTAGCGATAATAACTGCATAATATGGGTAATAATGCATGTTATATTTATAATAATATAAGTAATAAGTATAATTATTACAGTTCTGGCGATAATAACTGCATTATATGGGTAATAGCGCACGTTATATTGCTAATAATATAAGTAATAAGTATAATTATTATAGTTCTAGCGATAATAATAGTAAAATATGGCTAATAGTGCATGTTATATTGATAATAATAAAAGTAATAAGTATATTTATTACAGTTCTATCGATAATAACTGCATAATATGGGTAATGATGCATGTTATATTGATGATAATAAAAGTAATACGTATATTTATTATAGTTCTAGCGATAATAACTGCATAATATGGGTAATAATGCATGTTATATTGATAATAATATAAATAATAAGTATAATTATTACAGTTCTGGCGATAATAACTGCATTATATGGGTAATAATGCACGTTATATTGCTAATAATATAAGTAATAAGTATAATTATTACAGTTCTAGCGATAATAACTGCATTATATGGGTAATAATGCATGTTATATTGATAATAATAAAAGTAATAAGTATATATGTTGCGGTGAAAGACTGAAATTGGCGAATGTCGACGTTCACCGGTGAATGTCGACATACACCAAATACGTCGGTGAAAGACCGAATATTTTACTACATTCTTGTACATTCGGACCTTCGCCGGTGTATGTCGACAATCACAGATATGCTCTGGTGACGGTCCGAACGAGAGGAGCCGACAAAGAAACGACTGGCTCTCTCCCGCCAAATCCTTTGGTCTGCTGGAACTCAGATAGATTTCAGTTTAATGCAAGCTTTGATGATACGAGAAACGTTTTCTTAATTTTTTTTCCGATACCATAACTAATACTGAATGGAAACTGCAATAAATCGTGATCTTTTTCTTGAAAAATTAAATGCATTAATTGCGGGCAAGCGAGAAGACAATTTGTTGAATTTTCATAATTGAGTGGCAAAAATAAATCTGAATCGATAACTTATAAAACGTCGGTAATAGGATGTCGATAAATATGAACATTAAATTATCGACTATTAACTCGATGCCACTCGATTCAATTTTAGATTCTCAAATATTAAAATAAAATAATTGTAATATTGCTTTATGTGTTTGTTTTCTTCATGAAATTTCTATATTACATTCTGTTATCGTGTGTCGTGTTGATCTGATATTTCTTCCCATCTTTTATAATTACAAATATAAAGAGTTTAAAAGTTATAAGAGTTTATTTTAATTGTTTAATATTTAGTATATTCCATTACAATTGTTTTTATTCTTCTCAAAGAAAGTACTCTAAAATACTTTCTGAAGTGGTTAGGTTAAATCTACGACATGTTCAACATTCACCATTAGCGCATGGTGAATGTCGACATTCACCGGTTTAAGTCCGAAATAAGGGTATTGAGCAAATATTTCGGACATACACCAAGCGACTATGTGAATGTCGACATTCACCGGTGAATGTCGACATTTACCAGATTTCGGTGTTTCACCGCAACATATATATTACAGTTCTATCGATAATAACTGCGTAATATGGGTAATAATGCATGTTATATTGATGACAATGAAAGTTGCAGGTATATTTATTACATTTCTAGCGATAATAACTGCATTATATGCGTAATAATGCATGTTATATTGATAATAATAAAAGTAATAAGTATATTTATTATAGTTCTATCGATAATAACTGCATAATATGGGTAATAATGCATGTTATATTGATGATAATAAAAGTAATACGTATATTTATTATAGTTCTAGCGATTATAACTGCATTATGTTGGTAATAATGCATGTTATATTGATAATATCGGGAGTAATAAGTATAATTATTATAGTTCCAGCGATAATAATAGTACAATATGCCTAATAGTGCATGTTATATTGATAATAATAAAAGTAATAAGTATAATTATTATAGTTCTAGCGATAATAATAGTAAAATATGGCTAAGAGTGCCTGTTATATTGATAATAATAAAAGTAATAAGTATATTTATTATACTTCTATCGATAATAACTGCATAATATGGGTAATAATGCATGTTATATTGATAATATTGGGAGGAATATGTATAATTATTATAGTCCTAGCGATAATAATAGTAAAATATGGCTAATAGTGCATGTTCTATTGATAATAATAAAAGTAATAAGTATATTTATTATACTTCTATCGATAATAACTGCATAATATGGGTAATAATGCATGTTATATTGATAATAATAAAAGTAATAAGTATATTTATTATAGTTCTATGGATAATAACTGCATAATATGTTTAATAATGCATGTTATATTGATAATATTGGGAGTAATAAGTATAATTATTATAGTCCTAGCGATAATAATAGTAAAATATGGCTAATAGTGCATGTTCTATTGATAATAATAAAAGTAATAAGTATATGTATTACAGTTCTATCGATAATAACTGCATCATATGGGTAATCATGCATGTTATATTGATGATAATAAAAGTAATACGTATATTTATTATAGTTCTAGCGATAATAACTGCATAATATGGGTAATAATGCATGTTATATTGATGATAATGAAAGTAGTAAATATATTTATTACAGTTCTAGCGATTATAACTGCATTATATGGGTAATAATGCATGTTATATTGATAATATTGGGAGTAATAAGTATAATTATTATAGTCCTAGCGATAATAATAGTAAAATATGGCTAATAGTGCATGTTCTATTGATAATAATAAAAGTAATAAGTATATGTATTACAGTTCTATCGATAATAACTGCATAATATGGGTAATGATGCATGTTATATTGATAATAATAAAAGTAATAAGTATATTTATTATAGTTCTATGGATAATAACTGCATAATATGGGTAATAATGCATGTTATATTGATGATAATGAAAATAGTAAGTATATTTATTACAGTTCTAGCGATAATAACTGCATTATATGGGTAATAATGCATGTTATATTGATGATAATAAAAGTAATACGTATATTTATTATAGTTCTAGCGATAATAACTGCATTATATGGCTAATAATGCATGTTATATTGATAATAATATAAGTAATAAGTATAATTATTACAGTTCTGGCGGTAATAACTGCATTATATGGGTAATAATGCACGTTATATTGCTAATAATATAAGTAATAAGTATAATTATTACAGTTCTAGCGATAATAACTGCATTATATGGGTAATAATGCATGTTATATTGATAATAATAAAAGTAATAAGTATATTTATTATAGTTCTATCGATAATAACTGCATAATGTGGGTAATAATGCATGTTATATTGATGATAATAAAAGTAGTAAGTACATTTATTATAGTTCTAGCGATAATAACTGCATAATATGGGTAATAATGCATGTTATATTGATAATAATATAAGTAATAAGTATAATTATTACAGTTCTAGCGATAATAACTGCATAATATGGGTAATGATACACGTTATACTGCTAACAATATAAGTAATAAGTATAATTATTACAGTTCTAGCGATAATAACTGCATTATATGGGTAATAATGCATGTTATATTGATAATATCGGGAGTAATAAGTATAATTATTATAGTTCTAGCGATAATAATAGTACAATATGACTAATAATGCATGTTATATTGATAATATCGGGAGTAATAAGTATAATTGTTATAGTTCTAGCGATAATAATAGTAAAATATGGCTAATAGTGCATGTTATATTGATAATAATAAAAGTAATAAGTATATTTATTACAGTTCTATCGATAATAACTGCATAATATGGGTAATAATGCATGTTATATTGATGATAATAAAAGTAATACGTATATTTATTATAGTTCTAGCGATTATAACTGCATTATGTTGGTAATAATGCATGTTATATTGATAATATCGGGAGTAATAAGTATAATTATTATAGTTCCAGCGATAATAATAGTACAATATGCCTAATAGTGCATGTTATATTGATAATAATAAAAGTAATAAGTATAATTATTATAGTTCTAGCGATAATAATAGTAAAATATGGCTAAGAGTGCCTGTTATATTGATAATAATAAAAGTAATAAGTATATTTATTATACTTCTATCGATAATAACTGCATAATATGGGTAATAATGCATGTTATATTGATAATATTGGGAGGAATATGTATAATTATTATAGTCCTAGCGATAATAATAGTAAAATATGGCTAATAGTGCATGTTCTATTGATAATAATAAAAGTAATAAGTATATTTATTATACTTATATCGATAATAACTGCATAATATGGGTAATAATGCATGTTATATTGATAATAATAAAAGTAGTAAGTATATTTATTACAGATCTAGCGATAATAACTGCATTATATGGGTAATAATGCATGTTATATTGATAATATTGGGAGTAATAAGTATAATTATTATAGTCCTAGCGATAATAATAGTAAAATATGGCTAATAGTGTATGTTCTATTGATAATAATAAAAGTAATAAGTATATGTATTACAGTTCTATCGATAATAACTGCATAATATGGGTAATAATGCATGTTATATTGATAATAATAAAAGTAATAAGTATATTTATTATAGTTCTATGGATAATAACTGCATAATATGGGTAATAATGCATGTTATATTGATGATAATGAAAATAGTAAGTATATTTATTACAGTTCTAGCGATAATAACTGCATTATATGGGTAATAATGCATGTTATATTGATGATAATAAAAGTAATACGTATATTTATTATAGTTCTAGCGATAATAACTGCATTATATGGCTAATAATGCATGTTATATTGATAATAATATAAGTAATAAGTATAATTATTACAGTTCTGGCGGTAATAACTGCATTATATGGGTAATAATGCACGTTATATTGCTAATAATATTAGTAATAAGTATAATTATTACAGTTCTAGCGATAATAACTGCATTATATGGGTAATAATGCATGTTATATTGATCATAATAAAAGTAATAAGTATATTTATTATAGTTCTATCGATAATAACTGCATAATGTGGGTAATAATGCATGTTATATTGATGATAATAAAAGTAGTAAGTACATTTATTATAGTTCTAGCGATAATAACTGCATAATATGGGTAATAATGCATGTTATATTGATAATAATATAAGTAATAAGTATAATTATTACAGTTCTAGCGATAATAACTGCATAATATGGGTAATGATACACGTAATACTGCTAACAATATAAGTAATAAGTATAATTATTACAGTTCTAGCGATTATAACTGCATTATGTTGGTAATAATGCATGTTATATTGATAATATCGGGAGTAATAAGTATAATTATTATAGTTCCAGCGATAATAATAGTACAATATGCCTAATAGTGCATGTTATATTGATAATAATAAAAGTAATAAGTATAATTATTATAGTTCTAGCGATAATAATAGTAAAATATGGCTAAGAGTGCCTGTTATATTGATAATAATAAAAGTAATAAGTATATTTATTATACTTCTATCGATAATAACTGCATAATATGGGTAATAATGCATGTTATATTGATAATATTGGGAGGAATATGTATAATTATTATAGTCCTAGCGATAATAATAGTAAAATATGGCTAATAGTGCATGTTCTATTGATAATAATAAAAGTAATAAGTATATTTATTATACTTATATCGATAATAACTGCATAATATGGGTAATAATGCATGTTATATTGATAATAATAAAAGTAGTAAGTATATTTATTACAGATCTAGCGATAATAACTGCATTATATGGGTAATAATGCATGTTATATTGATAATATTGGGAGTAATAAGTATAATTATTATAGTCCTAGCGATAATAATAGTAAAATATGGCTAATAGTGTATGTTCTATTGATAATAATAAAAGTAATAAGTATATGTATTACAGTTCTATCGATAATAACTGCATAATATGGGTAATAATGCATGTTATATTGATGATAATAAAAGTAATACGTATATTTATTATAGTTCTAGCGATAATAACTGCATAATATGGGTAATAATGCATGTTATATTTATAATAATATAAGTAATAAGTATAATTATTACAGTTCTGGCGATAATAACTGCATTATATGGGTAATAGCGCACGTTATATTGCTAATAATATAAGTAATAAGTATAATTATTATAGTTCTAGCGATAATAATAGTAAAATATGGCTAATAGTGCATGTTATATTGATAGTAATAAAAGTAATAAGTATATTTATTACAGTTCTATCGATAATAACTGCATAATATGGGTAATGATGCATGTTATATTGATGATAATAAAAGTAATACGTATATTTATTATAGTTCTAGCGATAATAACTGCATAATATGGGTAATAATGCATGTTATATTGATAATAATATAAATAATAAGTATAATTATTACAGTTCCGGCGATAATAACTGCATTATATGGGTAATAATGCACGTTATATTGCTAATAATATAAGTAATAAGTATAATTATTACAGTTCTAGCGATAATAACTGCATTATATGGGTAATAATGCATGTTATATTGATAATAATAAAAGTAATAAGTATATTTATTACAGTTCTATCGATAATAACTGCATAATATGGGTAATGATGCATGTTATATTGATAATATTGGGAGTAATAAGTATAATTATTATAGTCCTAGCGATAATAATAGTAAAATATGGCTAATAATGCATGTTCTATTGATAATAATAAAAGTAATAAGTATATGTATTACAGTTCTATCGATAATAACTGCATAATATGGGTAATGATGCATGTTATATTGATGATAATAAAAGTAATACGTATATTTATTATAGTTCTAGCGATAATAACTGCATAATACGGGTAATAATGCATGTTATATTGATAATAATATAAGTAATAAGTATAATTATTACAGTTCTGGCGATAATAACTGCATTATATGGGTAATAATGCACGTTATATTGCCAATAATATAAGTAACAAGTATGATTATTACAGTTCTAGCGATAATAACTGCATTATATGGCTACTAATGCATGTTATATTGATAATAATATAAGTAATAAGTATAATTATTACAGTTCTAGCGATAATAACTGCATAATATGGGTAATAATACACGTTATACTGCTAACAATATAAGTAATAAGTATAATTATTACAGTTCTAGCGATAATAACTGCATTATATGGGTAATAATGCATGTTATATTGATAATATCGGGAGTAATAAGTATAATTATTATAGTTCTAGCGATAATAATAGTACAATATGGCTAATAATGCATGTTATATTGATAATATCGGGAGTAATAAGTATAATTGTTATAGTTCTAGCGATAATAATAGTAAAATATGGCTAATAGTGCATGTTATATTGATAATAATAAAAGTAATAAGTATATTTATTACAGTTCTATCGATAATAACTGCATAATATGGGTAATAATGCATGTTATATTGATGATAATAAAAGTAATACGCATATTTATTATAGTTCTAGCGATTATAACTGCATTATGTTGGTAATAATGCATGTTATATTGATAATATCGGGAGTAATAAGTATAATTATTATAGTTCCAGCGATAATAATAGTACAATATGCCTAATAGTGCATGTTATATTGATAATAATAAAAGTAATAAGTATAATTATTATAGTTCTAGCGATAATAATAGTAAAATATGGCTAAGAGTGCCTGTTATATTGATAATAATAAAAGTAATAAGTATATTTATTATACTTCTATCGATAATAACTGCATAATATGGGTAATAATGCATGTTATATTGATAATATTGGGAGGAATATGTATAATTATTATAGTCCTAGCGATAATAATAGTAAAATATGGCTAATAGTGCATGTTCTATTGATAATAATAAAAGTAATAAGTATATTTATTATACTTATATCGATAATAACTGCATAATATGGGTAATAATGCATGTTATATTGATAATAATAAAAGTAGTAAGTATATTTATTACAGATCTAGCGATAATAACTGCATTATATGGGTAATAATGCATGTTATATTGATAATATTGGGAGTAATAAGTATAATTATTATAGTCCTAGCGATAATAATAGTAAAATATGGCTAATAGTGTATGTTCTATTGATAATAATAAAAGTAATAAGTATATGTATTACAGTTCTATCGATAATAACTGCATAATATGGGTAATAATGCATGTTATATTGATAATAATAAAAGTAATAAGTATATTTATTATAGTTCTATGGATAATAACTGCATAATATGGGTAATAATGCATGTTATATTGATGATAATGAAAATAGTAAGTATATTTATTACAGTTCTAGCGATAATAACTGCATTATATGGGTAATAATGCATGTTATATTGATGATAATAAAAGTAATACGTATATTTATTATAGTTCTAGCGATAATAACTGCATTATATGGCTAATAATGCATGTTATATTGATAATAATATAAGTAATAAGTATAATTATTACAGTTCTGGCGGTAATAACTGCATTATATGGGTAATAATGCACGTTATATTGCTAATAATATTAGTAATAAGTATAATTATTACAGTTCTAGCGATAATAACTGCATTATATGGGTAATAATGCATGTTATATTGATCATAATAAAAGTAATAAGTATATTTATTATAGTTCTATCGATAATAACTGCATAATGTGGGTAATAATGCATGTTATATTGATGATAATAAAAGTAGTAAGTACATTTATTATAGTTCTAGCGATAATAACTGCATAATATGGGTAATAATGCATGTTATATTGATAATAATATAAGTAATAAGTATAATTATTACAGTTCTAGCGATAATAACTGCATAATATGGGTAATGATACACGTAATACTGCTAACAATATAAGTAATAAGTATAATTATTACAGTTCTAGCGATTATAACTGCATTATGTTGGTAATAATGCATGTTATATTGATAATATCGGGAGTAATAAGTATAATTATTATAGTTCCAGCGATAATAATAGTACAATATGCCTAATAGTGCATGTTATATTGATAATAATAAAAGTAATAAGTATAATTATTATAGTTCTAGCGATAATAATAGTAAAATATGGCTAAGAGTGCCTGTTATATTGATAATAATAAAAGTAATAAGTATATTTATTATACTTCTATCGATAATAACTGCATAATATGGGTAATAATGCATGTTATATTGATAATATTGGGAGGAATATGTATAATTATTATAGTCCTAGCGATAATAATAGTAAAATATGGCTAATAGTGCATGTTCTATTGATAATAATAAAAGTAATAAGTATATTTATTATACTTATATCGATAATAACTGCATAATATGGGTAATAATGCATGTTATATTGATAATAATAAAAGTAGTAAGTATATTTATTACAGATCTAGCGATAATAACTGCATTATATGGGTAATAATGCATGTTATATTGATAATATTGGGAGTAATAAGTATAATTATTATAGTCCTAGCGATAATAATAGTAAAATATGGCTAATAGTGTATGTTCTATTGATAATAATAAAAGTAATAAGTATATGTATTACAGTTCTATCGATAATAACTGCATAATATGGGTAATAATGCATGTTATATTGATGATAATAAAAGTAATACGTATATTTATTATAGTTCTAGCGATAATAACTGCATAATATGGGTAATAATGCATGTTATATTTATAATAATATAAGTAATAAGTATAATTATTACAGTTCTGGCGATAATAACTGCATTATATGGGTAATAGCGCACGTTATATTGCTAATAATATAAGTAATAAGTATAATTATTATAGTTCTAGCGATAATAATAGTAAAATATGGCTAATAGTGCATGTTATATTGATAGTAATAAAAGTAATAAGTATATTTATTACAGTTCTATCGATAATAACTGCATAATATGGGTAATGATGCATGTTATATTGATGATAATAAAAGTAATACGTATATTTATTATAGTTCTAGCGATAATAACTGCATAATATGGGTAATAATGCATGTTATATTGATAATAATATAAATAATAAGTATAATTATTACAGTTCCGGCGATAATAACTGCATTATATGGGTAATAATGCACGTTATATTGCTAATAATATAAGTAATAAGTATAATTATTACAGTTCTAGCGATAATAACTGCATTATATGGGTAATAATGCATGTTATATTGATAATAATAAAAGTAATAAGTATATTTATTACAGTTCTATCGATAATAACTGCATAATATGGGTAATGATGCATGTTATATTGATAATATTGGGAGTAATAAGTATAATTATTATAGTCCTAGCGATAATAATAGTAAAATATGGCTAATAATGCATGTTCTATTGATAATAATAAAAGTAATAAGTATATGTATTACAGTTCTATCGATAATAACTGCATAATATGGGTAATGATGCATGTTATATTGATGATAATAAAAGTAATACGTATATTTATTATAGTTCTAGCGATAATAACTGCATAATACGGGTAATAATGCATGTTATATTGATAATAATATAAGTAATAAGTATAATTATTACAGTTCTGGCGATAATAACTGCATTATATGGGTAATAATGCACGTTATATTGCCAATAATATAAGTAACAAGTATGATTATTACAGTTCTAGCGATAATAACTGCATTATATGGCTACTAATGCATGTTATATTGATAATAATATAAGTAATAAGTATAATTATTACAGTTCTAGCGATAATAACTGCATAATATGGGTAATAATACACGTTATACTGCTAACAATATAAGTAATAAGTATAATTATTACAGTTCTAGCGATAATAACTGCATTATATGGGTAATAATGCATGTTATATTGATAATATCGGGAGTAATAAGTATAATTATTATAGTTCTAGCGATAATAATAGTACAATATGGCTAATAATGCATGTTATATTGATAATATCGGGAGTAATAAGTATAATTGTTATAGTTCTAGCGATAATAATAGTAAAATATGGCTAATAGTGCATGTTATATTGATAATAATAAAAGTAATAAGTATATTTATTACAGTTCTATCGATAATAACTGCATAATATGGGTAATAATGCATGTTATATTGATGATAATAAAAGTAATACGCATATTTATTATAGTTCTAGCGATTATAACTGCATTATGTTGGTAATAATGCATGTTATATTGATAATATCGGGAGTAATAAGTATAATTATTATAGTTCCAGCGATAATAATAGTACAATATGCCTAATAGTGCATGTTATATTGATAATAATAAAAGCAATAAGTATAATTATTATAGTTCTAGCGATAATAATAGTAAAATATGGCTAAGAGTGCCTGTTATATTGATAATAATAAAAGTAATAAGTATATTTATTATACTTCTATCGATAATAACTGCATAATATGGGTAATAATGCATGTTATATTGATAATATTGGGAGGAATATGTATAATTATTATAGTCCTAGCGATAATAATAGTAAAATATGGCTAATAGTGCATGTTCTATTGATAATAATAAAAGTAATAAGTATATTTATTATACTTCTATCGATAATAACTGCATAATATGGGTAATAATGCATGTTATATTGATAATAATAAAAGTAATACGTATATTTATTATAGTTCTAGCGATAATAACTGCATAATATGGGTAATAATGCATGTTATATTGATGATAATGAAAGTAGTAAATATATTTATTACAGTTCTAGCGATTATAACTGCATTATATGGGTAATAATGCATGTTATATTGATAATATTGGGAGTAATAAGTATAATTATTATAGTCCTAGCGATAATAATAGTAAAATATGGCTAATAGTGCATGTTCTATTGATAATAATAAAAGTAATAAGTATATGTATTACAGTTCTATCGATAATAACTGCATAATATGGGTAATCATGCATGTTATATTGATGATAATAAAAGTAATACGTATATTTATTACAGTTCTAGCGATAATAACTGCATTGTATGCGTAATAATGCATGTTATATTGATAATAATATAAGTAATAAGTATAATTATTACAATTCTAGCGATAGTAACTGCATTATATGGGTAATAATGCATGTTATATTGATAATATCGGGAGTAGTAAGTATAATTATTACAGTTCTAGCGATAATAACTGCATAATACGGGTAATAATGCATGTTATATTGATAATAATATAAGTAATAAGTATAATTATTACAGTTCTGGCGATAATAATTGCATTATATGGGTAATAATGCACGTTATATTGCCAATAATATAAGTAACAAGTATGATTATTACAGTTCTAGCGATAATAACTGCATTATATGGCTACTAATGCATGTTATATTGATAATAATATAAGTAATAAGTATAATTATTACAGTTCTAGCGATAATAACTGCATAATATGGGTAATAATGCACGTTATACTGCTAACAATATAAGTAATAAGAATAATTATTACAGTTCTAGCGATAATAACTGCATTATATGGGTAATAATGCATGTTATATTGATAATATCGGGAGTAATAAGTATAATTATTATATTTCTAGCGATAATAATAGTACAATATGGCTAATAATGCATGTTATATTGATAATAATATAAGTAATAAGTATAATTATTACAGTTCTGGCGATAATAACTGCATTATATGGGTAATAATGCACGTTATATTGCCAATAATATAAGTAACAAGTATGATTATTACAGTTCTAGCGATAATAACTGCATTATATGGCTACTAATGCATGTTATATTGATAATAATATAAGTAATAAGTATAATTATTACAGTTCTAGCGATAATAACTGCATAATATGGGTAATAATGCATGTTATATTGATAATAATATAAGTAATAAGTATAATTATTACAGTTCTAGCGATAATAACTGCATAATATGGGTAATGATGCATGTTATATTGATGATAATAAAAGTAATACGTATATTTATTATAGTTCTAGCGATAATAACTGCATAATATGGGTAATAATGCATGTTATATTGATAATAATATAAATAATAAGTATAATTATTACAGTTCTGGCGATAATAACTGCATTATATGCGTAATAATGCACGTTATATTGATAATAATAAAAGTAATAAGTATATTTATTATAGTTCTATGGATAATAACTGCATAATATGGGTAATAATGCATGTTATATTGATGATAATGAAAATAGTAAGTATATTTGTTACAGTTCTAGCGATAATAACTGCATTATATGGGTAATAATGCATGTTATATTGATGATGATAAAAGTAATACGTATATTTATTATAGTTCTAGCGATAATAACTGCATTATATGGCTAATAATGCATGTTATATTGATAATAATATAAGTAATAAGTATAATTATTACAGTTCTGGCGGTAATAACTGCATTATATGGGTAATAATGCACGTTATATTGCTAATAATATAAGTAATAAGTATAATTATTACAGTTCTTGCGATAATAACTGCATTATATGGGTAATAATGCATGTTATATTGATAATAATATAAGTAACAAGTATAATTATTACAGATCCAGCGATAATAACTGCATTATATGGTTAAAAATGCATGTTATATTGATAATATTGGGAGTAATAAGTATAATTATTATAGTTCTAGCGATAATAATAGTACAATTGGGCGAATAATGCACGTTATATTGATAATATCGGGAGTAATAAGTATAATTATTAAAGTTCTAGCGATAATAATAGTAAAATATGGCTAATAGTGCATGTTATATTCATAATAATAAAAGTAATAAGTATATTTATTACAGTTCTATCGATAATAACTGCATAATGTGGGTAATAATGCATGTTATATTGATGATAATAAAAGTAGTAAGTACATTTATTATAGTTCTAGCGATAATAACTGCATAATATGGGTAATAATGCATGTTATATTGATAATAATAAAAGTAATAAGTATATTTATTATAGTTCTATGGATAATAACTGCATAATATGGGTAATAATGCATGTTATATTGATGATAATGAAAGTAGTAAGTATATTTATTACAGTTCTAGCGATAATAACTGCATTATATGGGTAATAATGCATGTTATATTGATAATAATAAAAGTAATAAGTATATTTATTATAGTTCTATGGATAATAACTGCATAATATGGGTAATAATGCATGTTATATTGGTGATATTGAAAGTAGTAAGTATATTTATTACAGATCTAGCGATAATAACTGCATTATATGGGTAATAATGCATGTTATATTGATAATATTAGGAGTAATAAGTATAATTATTATAGTCCTAGCGATAATAATAGTAAAATATGGCTAATAGTGTATGTTCTATTGATAATAATAAAAGTAATAAGTATATGTATTACAGTTCTATCGATAATAACTGCATAATATGGGTAATAAAGCATGTTATATTGATGATAATAAAAGTAATACGTATATTTATTATAGTTCTAGCGATAATAACTGCATAATATGGGCAATAATGCATGTTATATTTATAATAATATAAGTAATAAGTATATTTATTATAGTTCTAAGGATAATAACTGCATAATATGGGTAATAATGCATGTTATATTGATGATAATGAAAATAGTAAGTATATTTATTACAGTTCTAGCGATAATAACTGCATTATATGGGTAATAATGCATGTTATATTGATGATAATAAAAGTAATACGTATATTTATTATAGTTCTAGCGATAATAACTGCATTATATGGCTAATAATGCATGTTATATTGATAATAATATAAGTAATAAGTATAATTATTACAGTTCTAGCGATAATAACTGCATTATATGGGTAATAATGCACGTTATATTGCTAATAATATAAGTAATAAGTATATTTATTACAGTTCTATCGATAATAACTGCATAATATGGGTAATGATGCATGTTATATTGATGATAATAAAAGTAATACGTATATTTATTATAGCTCTAGCGATAATAACTGCATAATATGGGTAATAATGCATGTTATATTGATAATAATATAAATAATAAGTATAATTATTACAGTTCTGGCGATAATAACTGCATTATATGGGTAATAATGCACGTTATATTGCTAATAATTAAAAGTAATAAGTATAATTATTACAGTTCTAGCGATAATAACTGCATTATATGGGTAATAATGCATGTTTTATTGATAATAATAAAAGTAATAAGTATATTTATTACAGTTCTATCGATAATAACTGCGTAATATGGGTAATAATGCATGTTATATTGATGATAATGAAAGTTGCAAGTATATTTATTACATTTCTAGCGATAATAACTGCATTATATGCGTAATAATGCATGTTATATTGATAATAATAAAAGTAATAAGTATATTTATTATAGTTCTATGGATAATAACTGCATTATATGGGTAATAATGCATGTTATATTGATGATAATAAAAGTAATACGTATATTTATTATAGTTCTAGCGATAATAACTGCATTATATGGCTAATAATGCATGTTATATTGATAATAATATAAGTAACAAGTATAATTATTACAGTTCTGGCGGTAATAACTGCATTATATGGGTAATAATGCACGTTATATTGCTAATAATATAAGTAATAAGTATAATTATTACAGTTCTAGCGATAATAACTGCATTATATGATTAATAATGCATGTTATATTGATAATAATAAAAGTAATAAGTATATTTATTATAGTTCTATCGATAATAACTGCATAATGTGGGTAATAATGCATGTTATATTGATGATAATAAAAGTAGTAAGTACATTTATTATAGTTCTAGCGATAATAACTGCATAATATGGGTAATAATGCATGTTATATTGATAATAATATAAGTAATAAGTATAATTATTACAGTTCTAGCGATAATAACTGCATTATATGGGTAATAATGCACGTTATATTGCTAATAATATAAGTAATAAGTATATTTATTACATTTCTATCGATAATAACTGCATAATATGGGTAATGATGCATGTTATATTGATAATATTGGGAGTAATAAGTATAATTATTATAGTCCTAGCGATAATAATAGTAAAATATGGCTAATAGTGCATGTTCTATTGATAATAATAAAAGTAATAAGTATATGTATTACAGTTCTATCGATAATAACTGCATAATATGGGTAATAATGCACGTTATATTGCCAATAATATAAGTAACAAGTATGATTATTACAGTTCTAGCGATAATAACTGCATTATATGGCTACTAATGCATGTTATATTGATAATAATATAAGTAATAAGTATAATTATTACAGTTCTAGCGATAATAACTGCATAATATGGGTAATAATGCACGTTATACTGCTAACAATATAAGTAATAAGTATAATTATTACAGTTCTAGCGATAATAACTGCATTATATGGGTAATAATGCATGTTATATTGATAATATCGGGAGTAATAAGTATAATTATTATAGTTCTAGCGATAATAATAGTACAATATGGCTAATAATGCATGTTATATTGATAATATCGGGAGTAATAAGTATAATTGTTATAGTTCTAGCGATAATAATAGTAAAATATGGCTAATAGTGCATGTTCTATTGATAATAATAAAAGTAATAAGTATATTTATTACAGTTCTATCGATAATAACTGCATAATATGGGTAATAATGCATGTTATATTGATGATAATAAAAGTAATACGTATATTTATTATAGTTCTAGCGATAATAACTGCATAATATGGGTAATAATGCATGTTATATTGATAATAATAAAAGTAATACGTATATTTATTATAGTTCTAGCGATAATAACTGCATAATATGGGTAATAATGCATGTTATATTGATGATAATGAAAGTAGTAAATATATTTATTACAGTTCTAGCGATTATAACTGCATTATATGGGTAATAATGCATGTTATATTGATAATATTGGGAGTAATAAGTATAATTATTATAGTCCTAGCGATAATAATAGTAAAATATGGCTAATAGTGCATGTTCTATTGATAATAATAAAAGTAATAAGTATATGTATTACAGTTCTATCGATAATAACTGCATAATATGGGTAATCATGCATGTTATATTGATGATAATAAAAGTAATACGTATATTTATTACAGTTCTAGCGAAAATAACTGCATTGTATGCGTAATAATGCATGTTATATTGATAATAATATAAGTAATAAGTATAATTATTACAATTCTAGCGATAGTAACTGCATTATATGGGTAATAATGCATGTTATATTGATAATATCGGGAGTAGTAAGTATAATTATTACAGTTCTAGCGATAATAACTGCATAATACGGGTAATAATGCATGTTATATTGATAATAATATAAGTAATAAGTATAATTATTACAGTTCTGGCGATAATAATTGCATTATATGGGTAATAATGCACGTTATATTGCCAATAATATAAGTAACAAGTATGATTATTACAGTTCTAGCGATAATAACTGCATTATATGGCTACTAATGCATGTTATATTGATAATAATATAAGTAATAAGTATAATTATTACAGTTCTAGCGATAATAACTGCATAATATGGGTAATAATGCACGTTATACTGCTAACAATATAAGTAATAAGAATAATTATTACAGTTCTAGCGATAATAACTGCATTATATGGGTAATAATGCATGTTATATTGATAATATCGGGAGTAATAAGTATAATTATTATATTTCTAGCGATAATAATAGTACAATATGGCTAATAATGCATGTTATATTGATAATAATATAAGTAATAAGTATAATTATTACAGTTCTGGCGATAATAACTGCATTATATGGGTAATAATGCACGTTATATTGCCAATAATATAAGTAACAAGTATGATTATTACAGTTCTAGCGATAATAACTGCATTATATGGCTACTAATGCATGTTATATTGATAATAATATAAGTAATAAGTATAATTATTACAGTTCTAGCGATAATAACTGCATAATATGGGTAATAATGCATGTTATATTGATAATAATATAAGTAATAAGTATAATTATTACAGTTCTAGCGATAATAACTGCATAATATGGGTAATGATGCATGTTATATTGATGATAATAAAAGTAATACGTATATTTATTATAGTTCTAGCGATAATAACTGCATAATATGGGTAATAATGCATGTTATATTGATAATAATATAAATAATAAGTATAATTATTACAGTTCTGGCGATAATAACTGCATTATATGCGTAATAATGCACGTTATATTGATAATAATAAAAGTAATAAGTATATTTATTATAGTTCTATGGATAATAACTGCATAATATGGGTAATAATGCATGTTATATTGATGATAATGAAAATAGTAAGTATATTTGTTACAGTTCTAGCGATAATAACTGCATTATATGGGTAATAATGCATGTTATATTGATGATGATAAAAGTAATACGTATATTTATTATAGTTCTAGCGATAATAACTGCATTATATGGCTAATAATGCATGTTATATTGATAATAATATAAGTAATAAGTATAATTATTACAGTTCTGGCGGTAATAACTGCATTATATGGGTAATAATGCACGTTATATTGCTAATAATATAAGTAATAAGTATAATTATTACAGTTCTTGCGATAATAACTGCATTATATGGGTAATAATGCATGTTATATTGATAATAATATAAGTAACAAGTATAATTATTACAGATCCAGCGATAATAACTGCATTATATGGTTAAAAATGCATGTTATATTGATAATATTGGGAGTAATAAGTATAATTATTATAGTTCTAGCGATAATAATAGTACAATTGGGCGAATAATGCACGTTATATTGATAATATCGGGAGTAATAAGTATAATTATTAAAGTTCTAGCGATAATAATAGTAAAATATGGCTAATAGTGCATGTTATATTCATAATAATAAAAGTAATAAGTATATTTATTACAGTTCTATCGATAATAACTGCATAATGTGGGTAATAATGCATGTTATATTGATGATAATAAAAGTAGTAAGTACATTTATTATAGTTCTAGCGATAATAACTGCATAATATGGGTAATAATGCATGTTATATTGATAATAATAAAAGTAATAAGTATATTTATTATAGTTCTATGGATAATAACTGCATAATATGGGTAATAATGCATGTTATATTGATGATAATGAAAGTAGTAAGTATATTTATTACAGTTCTAGCGATAATAACTGCATTATATGGGTAATAATGCATGTTATATTGATAATAATAAAAGTAATAAGTATATTTATTATAGTTCTATGGATAATAACTGCATAATATGGGTAATAATGCATGTTATATTGGTGATATTGAAAGTAGTAAGTATATTTATTACAGATCTAGCGATAATAACTGCATTATATGGGTAATAATGCATGTTATATTGATAATATTAGGAGTAATAAGTATAATTATTATAGTCCTAGCGATAATAATAGTAAAATATGGCTAATAGTGTATGTTCTATTGATAATAATAAAAGTAATAAGTATATGTATTACAGTTCTATCGATAATAACTGCATAATATGGGTAATAAAGCATGTTATATTGATGATAATAAAAGTAATACGTATATTTATTATAGTTCTAGCGATAATAACTGCATAATATGGGCAATAATGCATGTTATATTTATAATAATATAAGTAATAAGTATATTTATTATAGTTCTAAGGATAATAACTGCATAATATGGGTAATAATGCATGTTATATTGATGATAATGAAAATAGTAAGTATATTTATTACAGTTCTAGCGATAATAACTGCATTATATGGGTAATAATGCATGTTATATTGATGATAATAAAAGTAATACGTATATTTATTATAGTTCTAGCGATAATAACTGCATTATATGGCTAATAATGCATGTTATATTGATAATAATATAAGTAATAAGTATAATTATTACAGTTCTAGCGATAATAACTGCATTATATGGGTAATAATGCACGTTATATTGCTAATAATATAAGTAATAAGTATATTTATTACAGTTCTATCGATAATAACTGCATAATATGGGTAATGATGCATGTTATATTGATGATAATAAAAGTAATACGTATATTTATTATAGCTCTAGCGATAATAACTGCATAATATGGGTAATAATGCATGTTATATTGATAATAATATAAATAATAAGTATAATTATTACAGTTCTGGCGATAATAACTGCATTATATGGGTAATAATGCACGTTATATTGCTAATAATTAAAAGTAATAAGTATAATTATTACAGTTCTAGCGATAATAACTGCATTATATGGGTAATAATGCATGTTTTATTGATAATAATAAAAGTAATAAGTATATTTATTACAGTTCTATCGATAATAACTGCGTAATATGGGTAATAATGCATGTTATATTGATGATAATGAAAGTTGCAAGTATATTTATTACATTTCTAGCGATAATAACTGCATTATATGCGTAATAATGCATGTTATATTGATAATAATAAAAGTAATAAGTATATTTATTATAGTTCTATGGATAATAACTGCATTATATGGGTAATAATGCATGTTATATTGATGATAATAAAAGTAATACGTATATTTATTATAGTTCTAGCGATAATAACTGCATTATATGGCTAATAATGCATGTTATATTGATAATAATATAAGTAACAAGTATAATTATTACAGTTCTGGCGGTAATAACTGCATTATATGGGTAATAATGCACGTTATATTGCTAATAATATAAGTAATAAGTATAATTATTACAGTTCTAGCGATAATAACTGCATTATATGATTAATAATGCATGTTATATTGATAATAATAAAAGTAATAAGTATATTTATTATAGTTCTATCGATAATAACTGCATAATGTGGGTAATAATGCATGTTATATTGATGATAATAAAAGTAGTAAGTACATTTATTATAGTTCTAGCGATAATAACTGCATAATATGGGTAATAATGCATGTTATATTGATAATAATATAAGTAATAAGTATAATTATTACAGTTCTAGCGATAATAACTGCATTATATGGGTAATAATGCACGTTATATTGCTAATAATATAAGTAATAAGTATATTTATTACATTTCTATCGATAATAACTGCATAATATGGGTAATGATGCATGTTATATTGATAATATTGGGAGTAATAAGTATAATTATTATAGTCCTAGCGATAATAATAGTAAAATATGGCTAATAGTGCATGTTCTATTGATAATAATAAAAGTAATAAGTATATGTATTACAGTTCTATCGATAATAACTGCATAATATGGGTAATAATGCACGTTATATTGCCAATAATATAAGTAACAAGTATGATTATTACAGTTCTAGCGATAATAACTGCATTATATGGCTACTAATGCATGTTATATTGATAATAATATAAGTAATAAGTATAATTATTACAGTTCTAGCGATAATAACTGCATAATATGGGTAATAATGCACGTTATACTGCTAACAATATAAGTAATAAGTATAATTATTACAGTTCTAGCGATAATAACTGCATTATATGGGTAATAATGCATGTTATATTGATAATATCGGGAGTAATAAGTATAATTATTATAGTTCTAGCGATAATAATAGTACAATATGGCTAATAATGCATGTTATATTGATAATATCGGGAGTAATAAGTATAATTGTTATAGTTCTAGCGATAATAATAGTAAAATATGGCTAATAGTGCATGTTCTATTGATAATAATAAAAGTAATAAGTATATTTATTACAGTTCTATCGATAATAACTGCATAATATGGGTAATAATGCATGTTATATTGATGATAATAAAAGTAATACGTATATTTATTATAGTTCTAGCGATAATAACTGCATAATATGGGTAATAATGCATGTTATATTGATAATAGTATAAGTAATAAGTATAATTATTACAGTTCTGGCGATAATAACTGCATTATATGGGTAATAATGCACGTTATATTGCTAATCATATAAGTAATAAGTATAATTATTACAGTTCTAGCGATAATAACTGCATTATATGGGTAATAATGCACGTTATATTGATAATAATAAAAGTAATAAGTATATTTATTATAGTTCTATCGATAATAACTGCATAATATGGGTAATAATGCATGTTATATTGATTACAATGAAAACAGTAAGTATAATTATTACAGTTCTAGCGATAATAACTGCATTATATGGGTAATAATGCATGTTATATTGATAATATCGGGAGTAATAAGTATAATTATTATAGTTCTAGCGATAATAATAGTACAATATGGCTAATAATGCATGTTATATTGATAATATCGGGAGTAATAAGTATAATTGTTATAGTTCTAGCGATAATAATAGTAAAATATGGCTAATAGTGCATGTTCTATTGATAATAATATAAGTAGTAAGTATAATTATTACAGTTCTAGCGATAATAACTGCATAATATGGGTAATAATGCATGTTATATTGATAATAATAAAAGTAATAAGTATATTTATTATAGTTCTAGCGATTATAACTGCATCATATGGGTTATAATGCATGTTATATTGAGAATAATATAAGTAATAAGTATAATTATTACAGTTCTAGCGATAATAACTGCATTATATGGGTAATAATGCATGTTATATTGATAATAATGTAAGTAGTAAGTATAATTACTACAGTTCTAGCGATAATAACTGCATAATATGGGTAATAATGCATGTTATATAGATAATAATAAAAGTAATAAGTATATTTATTATAGTTCTAGCGATTATAACTGCATAATATAAGTTATAATGCATGTTATATTGAGAATAATATAAGTAATAAGTATAATTATTACAGTTCTAGCGATAATAACTGCATTATATGGGTAATAATGCATGTTATATTGATAATAATATAAGTAGTAAGTATAATTATTAGAGTTCTAGCGATAATAACTGCATAATATGGGTAATAATGCATGTTATATTGATAATAATAATAGTAATAAGTATATTTATTATAGTTCTATCGATAATAACTGCATAATATGGGTAATAATGCATGTTATATTGATGATAATGAAAGCTGTAAGTATATTTATTACAGCTCTAGCGATAATAACTGCATTATATGCGTAATAATGCATGTTATATTGATAATATCGGGAGTAATAAGTATAATTATTATAGTTCTAGCGATAATAATAGTAAAATATGGGTAATAGTGCATGTTATATTGATAATAATAAAAGTAATAAGTATATTTATTACAGTTCTATCGATAATAACTGCATAATATGGGTAATAATGCATGTTATATTGATAATAATAAAAGTAATAAGTATATTTATTATAGTTCTATCGATAATAGCTGCATAATATGGGTAATAATGCATGTTATATTGATGATAATAAAAGAAGTAACTATATTTATTATAGTTCCAGCGATTATAACTGCATAATATGGGTAATAATGCATGTTATATTGAGAATAATATAAGTAATAAGTATAATTATTACAGTTCTAGCGATAATAACTGCATTATGTGGGTAATAATGCATGTTATATTGATAATAATATAAGTAGTAAGTATAATTACTACAGTTCTAGCGATAATAACTGCATAATATGGGTAATAATGCATGTTATATTGATAATAATAAAAGTAATAAGTATATTTATTATAGTTCTAGCGATTATAACTGCATAATATAAGTTATACTGCATGTTATATTGAGAATAATATAAGTAATAAGTATAGTTATTACAGTTCTAGCGATAATAACTGCATTATATGGGTAATAATGCATGTTATATTGATAATAATATAAGTAGTAAGTATAATTATTAGAGTTCTAGCGATAATAACTGCATAATATGGGTAATAATGCATGTTATATTGATAATAATAATAGTAATAAGTATATTTATTATAGTTCTATTGATAATAACTGCATAATATGGGTAATAATGCATGTTATATTGATGATAATGAAAGCTGTAAGTATATTTATTACAGCTCTAGCGATAATAACTGCATTATATGCGTAATAATGCATGTTATATTGATAATATCGGGAGTAATAAGTATAATTATTATAGTTCTAGCGATAATAATAGTAAAATATGGGTAATAGTGCATGTTATATTGATAATAATAAAAGTAATAAGTATATTTATTACAGTTCTATCGATAATAACTGCATAATATGGGTAATAATGCATGTTATATTGATAATAATAAAAGTAATAAGTATATTTATTATAGTTCTATCGATAATAGCTGCATAATATGGGTAATAATGCATGTTATATTGATGATAATAAAAGTAGTAACTATATTTATTATAGTTCCAGCGATTATAACTGCATAATATGGGTAATAATGCATGTTATATTGAGAATAATGAAAGTAATAAGTATAATTATTACAGTTCTAGCGATAATAACTGCATTATATGCGTAATAATGCATGTTATATTGATAATATCGGGAGTAATAAGTATAATTATTATAGTTCTAGCGATAATAATAGTACAATATGGATAATAGTGCATGTTCTATTGATAATAATAAAAGTAATAAGTATATTTATTACAGTTCTATCGATAATAACTGCATAATATGGGTAATGATGCATGTTATATTGATGATAATAAAAGTAATACGTATTTTTATTATAGTTCTAGCGATAATAACTGCATAATATGGGTAAAAATGCATGTTACATTGATAATAATATAAATAATAAGTATAATTATTACAGTTCTGGCGATAATAACTGCATTATATGGGTAATAGTGCACGCTATATTGCTAATAATATAAGTAATAAGTATAATTATTACAGTTCTATCGATAATAACTGCATAATATGGGTAATAATGCATGTTATATTGATAATAATATAAGTAATAAGTATAATTATTACAGTTGTAGCGATAATAACTGCATTATATGGGTAATAATGCATGTTATATTGATAATATCGGGAGTAATAAGTATAATTATTATAGTTCTAGCGATAATAATAGTACAATATGGCTAATAATGCATGTTATATTGATAATATCGGGAGTAATAAGTATAATTGTTATAGTTCTAGCGATAATAATAGTAAAATATGGCTAATAGTGCATGTTCTATTGATAATAATAAAAGTAATAAGTATATTTATTACAGTTCTATCGATAATAACTGCATAATATGGGTAATAATGAATGTTATATTGATGATAATAAAAGTAATACGTATATTTATTATAGTTCTAGCGATAATAACTGCATAATATGGGTAATAATGCATGTTATATTGATAATAGTATAAGTAATAAGTATAATTATTACAGTTCTGGCGATAATAACTGCATTATATGGGTAATAATGCACGTTATATTGCTAATCATATAAGTAATAAGTATATTTATTATAGTTCTATCGATAATAACTGCATAATATGGGTAATAATGCATGTTATATTGATTACAATGAAAACAGTAAGTATATTTATTACAGTTCTAGCGATAATAACTGCATCATATGGGTAATAATGCATGTTATATTGAGAATAATATAAGTAATAAGTATAATTATTACAGTTCTAGCGATAATAACTGCATTATATGGGTAATAATGCACGTTATATTGATAATAAAAAAAGTAATAAGTATATTTATTATAGTTCTATCGATAATAACTGCATAATATGGGTAATAATGCATGTTATATTGATTACAATGAAAACAGTAAGTATAATTATTACAGTTCTAGCGATAATAACTGCATTATATGGGTAATAATGCATGTTATATTGATAATATCGGGAGTAATAAGTATAATTATTATAGTTCTAGCGATAATAATAGTACAATATGGCTAATAATGCATGTTATATTGATAATATCGGGAGTAATAAGTATAATTGTTATAGTTCTAGCGATAATAATAGTAAAATATGGCTAATAGTGCATGTTCTATTGATAATAATAAAAGTAATAAGTATATTTATTACAGTTCTATCGATAATAACTGCATAATATGGGTAATAATGCATGTTATATTGATGATAATAAAAGTAATACGTATATTTATTATAGTTCTAGCGATAATAACTGCATAATATGGGTTATAATGCATGTTATATTGAGAATAATATAAGTAATAAGTATAATTATTACAGTTCTAGCGATAATAACTGCATTATATGGGTAATAATGCATGTTATATTGATAATATCGGGAGTAATAAGTATAATTATTATAGTTCTAGCGATAATAATAGTACAATATGGCTAATAATGCATGTTATATTGATAATATCGGGAGTAATAAGTATAATTGTTATAGTTCTAGCGATAATAATAGTAAAATATGGCTAATAGTGCATGTTCTATTGATAATAATAAAAGTAATAAGTATATTTATTACAGTTCTATCGATAATAACTGCATAATATGGGTAATAATGCATGCTATATTGATGATAATAAAAGTAATACGTATATTTATTATAGTTCTAGCGATAATAACTGCATAATATGGGTAATAATGCATGTTATATTGATAATAATAAAAGTAATAAGTATATTTATTATAGTTCTAGCGATTATAACTGCATAATATGGGTTATAATGCATGTTATATTGAGAATAATATAAGTAATAAGTATAATTATTACAGTTCTAGCGATAATAACTGCATTATGTGGGTAATAATGCATGTTATATTGATAATATCGGGAGTAATAAGTATAATTATTATAGTTCTAGCGATAATAATAGTAAAATATGGGTAATAGTGCATGTTATATTGATAATAATAAAAGTAATAAGTATATTTATTACAGTTCTATCGATAATAACTGCATAATATGGGTAATAATGCATGTTATATTGATAATAATAAAAGTAATAAGTATATTTATTATAGTTCTATCGATAATAGCTGCATAATATGGGTAATAATGCATGTTATATTGATGATAATAAAAGTAGTAACTATATTTATTATAGTTCCAGCGATTATAACTGCATAATATGGGTAATAATGCATGTTATATTGAGAATAATGAAAGTAATAAGTATAATTATTACAGTTCTAGCGATAATAACTGCATTATATGCGTAATAATGCATGTTATATTGATAATATCGGGAGTAATAAGTATAATTATTATAGTTCTAGCGATAATAATAGTACAATATGGATAATAGTGCATGTTCTATTGATAATAATAAAAGTAATAAGTATATTTATTACAGTTCTATCGATAATAACTGCATAATATGGGTAATGATGCATGTTATATTGATGATAATAAAAGTAATACGTATTTTTATTATAGTTCTAGCGATAATAACTGCATCATATGGGTAATAATGCATGTTATATTGATAATAATATAAGTAGTAAGTATAACTATTACAATTCTAGCGATAATAACTGCATAATATGGGTAATAATGCATGTTATATTGATAATAATAAAAGTAATAAGTATATTTATTATAGTTCTATCGATAATAATAGCATAATATGGGTAATAATGCATGTTATATTGATTACAATGAAAACAGTAAGTATAATTATTACAGTTCTAGCGATAATAACTGCATTATATGGGTAATAATGCATGTTATATTGATAATATCGGGAGTAATAAGTATATTTATTATAGTTCTAGCGATAATAATAGTACAATATGGCTAATAATGCATGTTATATTGATAATATCGGGAGTAATAAGTATAATTGTTATAGTTCTAGCGATAATAATAGTAAAATATGGCTAATAGTGCATGTTCTATTGATAATAATAAAAGTAATAAGTATATTTATTACAGTTCTATCGATAATAACTGCATAATATGGGTAATAATGCATGTTATATTGATGATAATAAAAGTAATACGTATATTTATTATAGTTCTAGCGATAATAACTGCATAATATGGGTAATAATGCATGTTATATTGATAATAGTATAAGTAATAAGTATAATTATTACAGTTCTGGCGATAATAACTGCATTATATGGGTAATAATGCACGTTATATTGATAATAATAAAAGTAATAAGTATATTTATTATAGTTCTATCGATAATAACTGCATAATATGGGTAATAATGCATGTTATATTGATTACAATGAAAACAGTAAGTATAATTATTACAGTTCTAGCGATAATAACTGCATTATATGGGTAATAATGCATGTTATATTGATAATATCGGGAGTAATAAGTATAATTATTATAGTTCTAGCGATAATAATAGTACAATATGGCTAATAATGCATGTTATATTGATAATATCGGGAGTAATAAGTATAATTGTTATAGTTCTAGCGATAATAATAGTAAAATATGGCTAATAGTGCATGTTCTATTGATAATAATAAAAGTAATAAGTATATTTATTACAGTTCTATCGATAATAACTGCATAATATGGGTAATAATGCATGTTATATTGATGATAATAAAAGTAATACGTATATTTATTATAGTTCTAGCGATAATAACTGCATAATATGGGTTATAATGCATGTTATATTGAGAATAATATAAGTAATAAGTATAATTATTACAGTTCTAGCGATAATAACTGCATTATATGGGTAATAATGCATGTTATATTGATAATATCGGGAGTAATAAGTATAATTATTATAGTTCTAGCGATAATAATAGTACAATATGGCTAATAATGCATGTTATATTGATAATATCGGGAGTAATAAGTATAATTGTTATAGTTCTAGCGATAATAATAGTAAAATATGGCTAATAGTGCATGTTCTATTGATAATAATAAAAGTAATAAGTATATTTATTACAGTTCTATCGATAATAACTGCATAATATGGGTAATAATGCATGCTATATTGATGATAATAAAAGTAATACGTATATTTATTATAGTTCTAGCGATAATAACTGCATAATATGGGTAATAATGCATGTTATATTGATAATAATAAAAGTAATAAGTATATTTATTATAGTTCTAGCGATTATAACTGCATAATATGGGTTATAATGCATGTTATATTGAGAATAATATAAGTAATAAGTATAATTATTACAGTTCTAGCGATAATAACTGCATTATGTGGGTAATAATGCATGTTATATTGATAATATCGGGAGTAATAAGTATAATTATTATAGTTCTAGCGATAATAATAGTAAAATATGGGTAATAGTGCATGTTATATTGATAATAATAAAAGTAATAAGTATATTTATTACAGTTCTATCGATAATAACTGCATAATATGGGTAATAATGCATGTTATATTGATAATAATAAAAGTAATAAGTATATTTATTATAGTTCTATCGATAATAGCTGCATAATATGGGTAATAATGCATGTTATATTGATGATAATAAAAGTAGTAACTATATTTATTATAGTTCCAGCGATTATAACTGCATAATATGGGTAATAATGCATGTTATATTGAGAATAATGAAAGTAATAAGTATAATTATTACAGTTCTAGCGATAATAACTGCATTATATGCGTAATAATGCATGTTATATTGATAATATCGGGAGTAATAAGTATAATTATTATAGTTCTAGCGATAATAATAGTACAATATGGATAATAGTGCATGTTCTATTGATAATAATAAAAGTAATAAGTATATTTATTACAGTTCTATCGATAATAACTGCATAATATGGGTAATGATGCATGTTATATTGATGATAATAAAAGTAATACGTATTTTTATTATAGTTCTAGCGATAATAACTGCATCATATGGGTAATAATGCATGTTATATTGATAATAATATAAGTAGTAAGTATAACTATTACAATTCTAGCGATAATAACTGCATAATATGGGTAATAATGCATGTTATATTGATAATAATAAAAGTAATAAGTATATTTATTATAGTTCTATCGATAATAATAGCATAATATGGGTAATAATGCATGTTATATTGATTACAATGAAAACAGTAAGTATAATTATTACAGTTCTAGCGATAATAACTGCATTATATGGGTAATAATGCATGTTATATTGATAATATCGGGAGTAATAAGTATATTTATTATAGTTCTAGCGATAATAATAGTACAATATGGCTAATAATGCATGTTATATTGATAATATCGGGAGTAATAAGTATAATTGTTATAGTTCTAGCGATAATAATAGTAAAATATGGCTAATAGTGCATGTTCTATTGATAATAATAAAAGTAATAAGTATATTTATTACAGTTCTATCGATAATAACTGCATAATATGGGTAATAATGCATGTTATATTGATGATAATAAAAGTAATACGTATATTTATTATAGTTCTAGCGATAATAACTGCATAATATGGGTAATAATGCATGTTATATTGATAATAGTATAAGTAATAAGTATAATTATTACAGTTCTGGCGATAATAACTGCATTATATGGGTAATAATGCACGTTATATTGATAATAATAAAAGTAATAAGTATATTTATTATAGTTCTATCGATAATAACTGCATAATATGGGTAATAATGCATGTTATATTGATTACAATGAAAACAGTAAGTATATTTATTACAGTTCTAGCGATAATAACTGCATAATATGGGTAATAATGCATGTTATATTGATAATAATAAAAGTAATAAGTATATTTATTATAGTTCTAGCGATTATAACTGCATAATATGGGTTATAATGCATGTTATATTGAGAATAATATAAGTAATAAGTATAATTATTACAGTTCTAGCGATAATAACTGCATCATATGGGTAATAATGCATGTTATATTGATAATAATATAAGTAGTAAGTATAATTATTACAGTTCTAGCGATAATAACTGCATAATATGGGTAATAATGCATGTTATATTGATAATAATAAAAGTAATAAGTATATTTATTATAGTTCTAGCGATTATAACTGCATAATATGGGTTATAATGCATGTTATATTGAGAATAATATAAGTAATAAGTATAATTATTACAGTTCTAGCGATAATAACTGCATTATATGGGTAATAATGCATGTTATATTGATAATAATATAAGTAGTAAGTATAATTATTACAGTTCTAGCGATAATAACTGCATAATATGGGTAATAATGCATGTTATATTGATAATAATAAAAGTAATAAGTATATTTATTATAGTTCTAGCGATTATAACTGCATAATATAAGTTATAATGCTTGTTATATTGAGAATAATATAAGTAATGAGTATAATTATTATAGTTCTATCGATAATTACTGCATTATATGGGTAATAATGCATGTTATATTGATGATAATAAAAGTAGTAACTATATTTATTATAGTTCCAGCGATTATAACTGCATAATATGGGTAATAATGCATGTTATATTGAGAATAATGAAAGTAATAAGTATAATTATTACAGTTCTAGCGATAATAACTGCATTATATGCGTAATAATGCATGTTATATTGATAATATCGGGAGTAATAAGTATAATTATTATAGTTCTAGCGATAATAATAGTACAATATGGATAATAGTGCATGTTCTATTGATAATAATAAAAGTAATAAGTATATTTATTACAGTTCTATCGATAATAACTGCATAATATGGGTAATGATGCATGTTATATTGATGATAATAAAAGTAATACGTATTTTTATTATAGTTCTAGCGATAATAACTGCATAATATGGGTAAAAATGCATGTTACATTGATAATAATATAAATAATAAGTATAATTATTACAGTTCTGGCGATAATAACTGCATTATATGGGTAATAGTGCACGCTATATTGCTAATAATATAAGTAATAAGTATAATTATTACAGTTCTATCGATAATAACTGCATAATATGGGTAATAATGCATGTTATATTGATAATAATATAAGTAATAAGTATAATTATTACAGTTGTAGCGATAATAACTGCATTATATGGGTAATAATGCATGTTATATTGATAATATCGGGAGTAATAAGTATAATTATTATAGTTCTAGCGATAATAATAGTACAATATGGCTAATAATGCATGTTATATTGATAATATCGGGAGTAATAAGTATAATTGTTATAGTTCTAGCGATAATAATAGTAAAATATGGCTAATAGTGCATGTTCTATTGATAATAATAAAAGTAATAAGTATATTTATTACAGTTCTATCGATAATAACTGCATAATATGGGTAATAATGCATGTTATATTGATGATAATAAAAGTAATACGTATATTTATTATAGTTCTAGCGATAATAACTGCATAATATGGGTAATAATGCATGTTATATTGATAATAGTATAAGTAATAAGTATAATTATTACAGTTCTGGCGATCATAACTGCATTATATGGGTAATAATGCACGTTATATTGCTAATCATATAAGTAATAAGTATATTTATTATAGTTCTATCGATAATAACTGCATAATATGGGTAATAATGCATGTTATATTGATTACAATGAAAACAGTAAGTATATTTATTACAGTTCTAGCGATAATAACTGCATCATATGGGTAATAATGCATGTTATATTGAGAATAATATAAGTAATAAGTATAATTATTACAGTTCTAGCGATAATAACTGCATTATATGGGTAATAATGCACGTTATATTGATAATAAAAAAAGTAATAAGTATATTTATTATAGTTCTATCGATAATAACTGCATAATATGGGTAATAATGCATGTTATATTGATTACAATGAAAACAGTAAGTATAATTATTACAGTTCTAGCGATAATAACTGCATTATATGGGTAATAATGCATGTTATATTGATAATATCGGGAGTAATAAGTATAATTATTATAGTTCTAGCGATAATAATAGTACAATATGGCTAATAATGCATGTTATATTGATAATATCGGGAGTAATAAGTATAATTGTTATAGTTCTAGCGATAATAATAGTAAAATATGGCTAATAGTGCATGTTCTATTGATAATAATAAAAGTAATAAGTATATTTATTACAGTTCTATCGATAATAACTGCATAATATGGGTAATAATGCATGTTATATTGATGATAATAAAAGTAATACGTATATTTATTATAGTTCTAGCGATAATAACTGCATAATATGGGTTATAATGCATGTTATATTGAGAATAATATAAGTAATAAGTATAATTATTACAGTTCTAGCGATAATAACTGCATTATATGGGTAATAATGCATGTTATATTGATAATATCGGGAGTAATAAGTATAATTATTATAGTTCTAGCGATAATAATAGTACAATATGGCTAATAATGCATGTTATATTGATAATATCGGGAGTAATAAGTATAATTGTTATAGTTCTAGCGATAATAATAGTAAAATATGGCTAATAGTGCATGTTCTATTGATAATAATAAAAGTAATAAGTATATTTATTACAGTTCTATCGATAATAACTGCATAATATGGGTAATAATGCATGCTATATTGATGATAATAAAAGTAATACGTATATTTATTATAGTTCTAGCGATAATAACTGCATAATATGGGTAATAATGCATGTTATATTGATAATAATAAAAGTAATAAGTATATTTATTATAGTTCTAGCGATTATAACTGCATAATATGGGTTATAATGCATGTTATATTGAGAATAATATAAGTAATAAGTATAATTATTACAGTTCTAGCGATAATAACTGCATTATGTGGGTAATAATGCATGTTATATTGATAATAATATAAGTAGTAAGTATAATTACTACAGTTCTAGCGATAATAACTGCATAATATGGGTAATGATGCATGTTATATTGATGATAATAAAAGTAATACGTATATTTATTATAGTTCTAACGATAATAACTGCATAATATGGGTAAAAATGCATGTTATATTGAGAATAATATAAGTAATGAGTATAATTATTACAGTTCTAGCGATAATAACTGCATTATATGGGTAATAATGCATGTTATATTGATAACAATATAAGTAGTAAGTATAATTATTAGAGTTCTAGCGATACTAACTGCATAATATGGGTAATAATGCATGTTATATTGATATTAATAATAGTAATAAGTATATTTATTATAGTTCTATCGATGATAACTGCATAATATGGGTAATAATGCATGTTATATTGATGATAATGAAAGCTGTAAGTATATTTATTACAGCTCTAGCGATAATAACTGCATTATATGCGTAATAATGCATGTTATATTGATAATAATAAAAGTAATAAGTATATTTATTATAGTTCTATCGATAATAGCTGCATAATAATAAAAGTAGTAACTATATTTATTATAGTTCTAGCGAATATAACTGCATAATATGGGTAATAATGCATGTTATATTGAGAATAATGAAAGTAATAAGTATAATTATTACAGTTCTAGCGATAATAACTGCATTATATGCGTAATAATGCATGTTATATTCATAATATCAGGAGTAATAAGTGTAATTATTATAGTTCTAGCGATAATAATAGTAAAATATGGGTAATAGTGCATGTTATATTGATAATAATAGAAGTAATAAGTATATTTATTACAGTTCTATCGATAATAACTGCATAATATGGGTAATAATGCATGTTATATTGATAATAATAAAAGTAATAAGTATATTTATTATAGTTCTATCGATAATAGCTGCATAATATGGGCAATAATGCATGTTATATTGATGATAATGAAAGCTGTAAGTATATTTATTACAGCTCTAGCGATAATAACTGCATTATATGCGTAATAATGCATGTTATATTGATAATAATGAAAGTAATAAGTATAATTATTACAGTTCTAGCGATAATAACTGCATTATATGCGTAATAATGCATGTTATATTGATAATATCGGGAGTAATAAGTATAATTATTATAGTTCTAGCGATAATAATAGTAAAATATGGGTAATAGTGCATGTTATATTGATAATAATAGAAGTAATAAGTATATTTATTACAGTTCTATCGATAATAACTGCATAATATGGGTAATAATGCATGTTATATTGATAATAATAAAAGCAATAAGTATATTTATTATAGTTCTATCGATAATAGCTGCATAATATGGGCAATAATGCATGTTATATTGATGATAATGAAAGCTGTAAGTATATTTATTACAGCTCTAGCGATAATAACTGCATTATATGCGTAATAATGCATGTTATATTGATAATATCGGGAGTAATAAGTATAATTATTATAGTTCTAGCGATAATAATAGTACAATATGGATAATAGTGCATGTTCTATTGATAATAATAAAAGTAATAAGTATATTTATTACAGTTCTATCGATAATAACTGCATAATATGGGTAATGATGCATGTTATATTGATGATAATAAAAGTAATACGTATATTTATTATAGTTCTAGCGATAATAACTGCATAATATGGGTAAAAATGCATGTTATATTGATAATAATATAAATAATAAGTATAATTATTACAGTTCTGGCGATAATAACTGCATTATATGGGTAATAATGCACGCTATATTGCTAATAATATAAGTAATAAGTATAATTATTACAGCTCTAGCGATAATAACTGCATTATATGGGTAATAATGCATGTTATATTGATAATAATATAAGTAATAAGTATAATTATTACAGTTCTAGCGATAATAACTGCATTATATGGGTCATAATGCATGTTATATTGATAATATTGGGAGTAATAAGTATAATTATTATAGTCCTAGCGATAGTAATAGTAAAATATGGCTAATAGTGCATGTTCTATTGATAATAATAAAAGTAATAAGTATATTTATTATAGTTCTATCGATAATAACCGCATAATATGGGTAATAATGCATGTTATATTGATGATAATAAAAGTAGTAACTATATTTATTATAGTTCTAGCGATAATCACTGCATTATATGGGTAATAATGCACGTTATATTGCTAATAATATAAGTAATAAGTATAATTATGACAGTTCTAGCGATAATAACTGCATTATTTGGGTAATAATGGATGTTATATTGATAATATCGGGAGTAATAAGTATAATTATTACAGTTCTGGCGATTATATTAGTAAAATATGGCTAATAGTGCATGTTATATTGATAATAATAAAAGTAATAAGTATATTTATTACAGTTCTATCGATAATAACTGCATAATATGGGTAATAATGCATGTTATATTGATGTTAATAAAAGTAATAAGTATATTTATTACAGTTCTAGCGATAATAACTGCATAATATGGATGATAGTGCATGTTATATTGATGACAATAAAAGTTCTAAGTATATTTATTATAGTTGTATCGATAATAATTGCATAATATGGGTAATAATGCATGTTACATTGATAATAATATAAGTAATACGTATAATTGTTACAGTTCTAGCGATAATAACTGCATAATATGGGTAATAATGCATGTTATATTGATAATAATAAAAGTAATAAGTATATTTATTACAGTTCTAGCGATATTAACTGCATAATATGGGTAATAATGCATGTTATATTGATGATAATAAAAGTAGTAACTATATTTATTATAGTTCCAGCGATTATAACTGCATAATATGGGTAATAATGCATGTTATATTGAGAATAATGAAAGTAATAAGTACAATTATTACAGTTCTAGCGATAATAACTGCATTATATGCGTAATAATGCATGTTATATTGATAATATCGGGAGTAATAAGTATAATTATTATAGTTCTAGCGATAATAATAGTACAATATGGATAATAGTGCATGTTCTATTGATAATAATAAAAGTAATAAGTATATTTATTACAGTTCTATCGATAATAACTGCATAATATGGGTAATGATGCATGTTATATTGATGATAATAAAAGTAATACGTATATTTATTATAGTTCTAGCGATAATAACTGCATAATATGGGTAATAATGCATGTTATATTGATAATAGTATAAGTAATAAGTATAATTATTACAGTTCTGGCGATAATAACTGCATTATATGGGTAATAATGCACGTTATATTGATAATAATAAAAGTAATAAGTATATTTATTATAGTTCTATCGATAATAACTGCATAATATGGGTAATAATGCATGTTATATTGATTACAATGAAAACAGTAAGTATATTTATTACAGTTCTAGCGATAATAACTGCATAATATGGGTAATAATGCATGTTATATTGATAATAATAAAAGTAATAAGTATATTTATTATAGTTCTAGCGATTATAACTGCATAATATGGGTTATAATGCATGTTATATTGAGAATAATATAAGTAATAAGTATAATTATTACAGTTCTAGCGATAATAACTGCATCATATGGGTAATAATGCATGTTATATTGATAATAATATAAGTAGTAAGTATAATTATTACAGTTCTAGCGATAATAACTGCATAATATGGGTAATAATGCATGTCTTATTGATAATAATAAAAGTAATAAGTATATTTATTATAGTTCTAGCGATTATAACTGCATAATATGGGTTATAATGCATGTTATATTGAGAATAATATAAGTAATAAGTATAATTATTACAGTTCTAGCGATAATAACTGCATTATATGGGCAATAATGCATGTTATATTGATAATAATATAAGTAGTAAGTATAATTATTACAGTTCTAGCGATAATAACTGCATAATATGGGTAATAATGCATGTTATATTGATAATAATAAAAGTAATAAGTATATTTATTATAGTTCTAGCGATTATAACTGCATAATATGGGTTATAATGCATGTTATATTGAGAATAATATAAGTAATAAGTATAATTATTACAGTTCTAGCGATAATAACTGCATTATATGGGCAATAATGCATGTTATATTGATAATAATATAAGTAGTAAGTATAATTATTACAGTTCTAGCGATAATAACTGCATAATATGGGTAATAATGCATGTTATATTGATAATAATAAAAGTAATAAGTATATTTATTATAGTTCTAGCGATTATAACTGCATAATATAAGTTATAATGCTTGTTATATTGAGAATAATATAAGTAATGAGTATAATTATTACAGTTCTAGCGATAATAACTGCATTATATGGGTAATAATGCACGTTATATTGATAATAATATAAGTAGTAAGTATAATTATTAGAGTTCTAGCGATAATAACTGCATAATATGGGTAATAATGCATGTTATATTGATAATAATAATAGTAATAAGTATATTTATTATAGTTCTATCGATAATAACTGCATAATATGGGTAATAATGCATGTTATATTGATGATAATGAAAGCTGTAAGTATATTTATTACAGCTCTAGCGATAATAACTGCATTATATGCGTAATAATGCATGTTATATTGATAGTATCGGGAGTAATAAGTATAATTATTATAGTTCTAGCGATAATAATAGTAAAATATGGGTAATAGTGCATGTTATATTGATAATAATAAAAGTAATAAGTATATTTATTACAGTTCTATCGATAATAACTGCATAATATGGGTAATAATGCATGTTATATTGATAATAATAAAAGTAATAAGTATATTTATTATAGTTCTATCGATAATAGCTGCATAATATGGGCAATAATGCATGTTATATTGATGATAATGAACGTTGTAAGTATATTTATTACAGCTCTAGCGATAATAACTGCATTATATGCGTAATAATGCATGTTATATTGATAATATCGGGAGTAATAAGTATAATTATTATAGTTCTAGCGATAATAACTGCATTATATGGGTAATAATGCATGTTATATTGATAATAATATAAGTAGTAAGTATAATTATTAGAGTTCTAGCGATACTAACTGCATAATATGGGTAATAATGCATGTTATATTGATATTAATAATAGTAATAAGTATATTTATTATAGTTCTATCGATAATAACTGCATAATATGGGTAATAATGCATGTTATATTGATGATCATGAAAGCTGTAAGTATATTTATTACAGCTCTAGCGATAATAACTGCATTATATGCGTAATAATGCATGATATATTGATAATATCGGGAGTAATAAGTATAATTGTTATAGTTCTAGCGATAATAATAGTAAAATATGGGTAATAGTGCATGTTATATTGATAATAATAGAAGTAATAAGTATATTTATTACAGTTCTATCGATAATAACTGCAGAATATGGGTAATAATGCATGTTATATTGATAATAATAAAAGTAATAAGTATATTTATTATAGTTCTATCGATAATAGCTGCATAATATGGGCAATAATGCATGTTATATTGATGATAATGAAAGCTGTAAGTATATTTATTACAGCTCTAGCGATAATAACTGCATTATATGCGTAATAATGCATGTTATATTGATAATAATGAAAGTAATAAGTATAATTATTACAGTTCTAGCGATAATAACTGCATTATATGCGTAATAATGCATGTTATATTGATAATATCGGGAGTAATAAGTATAATTATTATAGTTCTAGCGATAATAATAGTAAAATATGGGTAATAGTGCATGTTATATTGATAATAATAGAAGTAATAAGTATATTTATTACAGTTCTATCGATAATAACTGCATAATATGGGTAATAATGCATGCTATATTGATAATAATAAAAGCAATAAGTATATTTATTATAGTTCTATCGATAATAGCTGCATAATATGGGCAATAATGCATGTTATATTGATGATAATGAAAGCTGTAAGTATATTTATTACAGCTCTAGCGATAATAACTGCATTATATGGGTAATAATGCACGCTATATTGCTAATAATATAAGTAATAAGTATAATTATTACAGCTCTAGCGATAATAACTGCATTATATGGGTAATAATGCATGTTATATTGATAATAATATAAGTAATAAGTATAATTATTACAGTTCTAGCGATAATAACTGCATTATATGGGTCATAATGCATGTTATATTGATAATATTGGGAGTAATAAGTATAATTATTATAGTCCTAGCGATAGTAATAGTAAAATATGGCTAATAGTGCATGTTCTATTGATAATAATAAAAGTAATAAGTATATTTATTATAGTTCTATCGATAATAACCGCATAATATGGGTAATAATGCATGTTATATTGATGATAATAAAAGTAGTAACTATATTTATTATAGTTCTAGCGATAATCACTGCATTATATGGGTAATAATGCACGTTATATTGCTAATAATATAAGTAATAAGTATAATTATGACAGTTCTAGCGATAATAACTGCATTATTTGGGTAATAATGGATGTTATATTGATAATATCGGAAGTAATAAGTATAATTATTACAGTTCTGGCGATTATATTAGTAAAATATGGCTAATAGTGCATGTTATATTGATAATAATAAAAGTAATAAGTATATTTATTACAGTTCTATCGATAATAACTGCATAATATGGGTAATAATGCATGTTATATTGATGTTAATAAAAGTAATAAGTATATTTATTACAGTTCTAGCGATAATAACTGCATAATATGGATGATAGTGCATGTTATATTGATGACAATAAAAGTTCTAAGTATATTTATTATAGTTGTATCGATAATAATTGCATAATATGGGTAATAATGCATGTTACATTGATAATAATATAAGTAATACGTATAATTGTTACAGTTCTAGCGATAATAACTGCATAATATGGGTAATAATGCATGTTATATTGATAATAATAAAAGTAATAAGTATATTTATTACAGTTCTAGCGATAATAACTGCATAATATGGGTAATAATGCATGTTATATTGATAATAATAAAAGTAATAAGTATATTTATTATAGTTCTATCGATAATAATTGCATAATATGGGTAATAATGCATGCTCTATTGATGATCACAAAAGTAATAAGTACATTTATTACAGTTCTAGCGATAATAACTGCATAATATGGGTAATAATGCATGTTGTATTGATAATAATAAAAGTAATAAGTATATTTATTACAGTTCTAGCGATAATAACTGCATAATATGGGTAATAATGCATGTTATATTGATGATAATAAAAGAACTAAGTATATTCATTATAGTTCTAGCGATTATAACTGCATAATATGGGTAATAATGCATGTTATATTGATAATAATATAAGTAATAAGTATAATTATTACAGTTCTAGCGATAATAACTGCATAACATGGATAATAGTGCATGTTATATTGATGACAATAAAAGTTCTAAGTATATTTATTATAGTTGTATCGATAATAATTGCATAATATGGGTAATAATGCATGTTATATTGATAATAATAATAGTAATAAGTATATTTATTATAGTTCTATCGATAATAACTGCATAATATGGGTAATAATGCATGTTATTTTGATGATAATGAAAGCTGTAAGTATATTTATTACAGCTCTAGCGATAATAACTGCATTATATGCGTAATAATGCATGTTATATTGATAATATCGGGAGTAATAAGTATAATTATTATAGTTCTAGCGATAATAATAGTAAAATATGGGTAATAGTGCATGTTATATTGATAATAATAGAAGTAATAAGTATATTTATTACAGTTCTATCGATAATAACTGCATAATATGGGTAATAATGCATGTTATATTGATAATAATAAAAGTAATAAGTATATTTATTATAGTTCTATCGATAATAGCTGCATAATAATAAAAGTAGTAACTATATTTATTATAGTTCTAGCGAATATAACTGCATAATATGGGTAATAATGCATGTTATATTGAGAATAATGAAAGTAATAAGTATAATTATTACAGTTCTAGCGATAATAACTGCATTATATGCGTAATAATGCATGTTATATTCATAATATCAGGAATAATAAGTGTAATTATTATAGTTCTAGCGATAATAATAGTAAAATATGGGTAATAGTGCATGTTATATTGATAATAATAGAAGTAATAAGTATATTTATTACAGTTCTATCGATAATAACTGCATAATATGGGTAATAATGCATGTTATATTGATAATAATAAAAGTAATAAGTATATTTATTATAGTTCTATCGATAATAGCTGCATAATATGGGCAATAATGCATGTTATATTGATGATAATGAAAGCTGTAAGTATATTTATTACAGCTCTAGCGATAATAACTGCATTATATGCGTAATAATGCATGTTATATTGATAATATCGGGAGTAATAAGTATAATTATTATAGTTCTAGCGATAATAATAGTACAATATGGATAATAGTGCATGTTCTATTGATAATAATAAAAGTAATAAGTATATTTATTACAGTTCTATCGATAATAACTGCATAATATGGGTAATGATGCATGTTATATTGATGATAATAAAAGTAATACGTATATTTATTATAGTTCTAACGATAATAACTGCATAATATGGGTAAAAATGCATGTTATATTGAGAATAATATAAGTAATGAGTATAATTATTACAGTTCTAGCGATAATAACTGCATTATATGGGTAATAATGCATGTTATATTGATAATAATATAAGTAGTAAGTATAATTATTAGAGTTCTAGCGATACTAACTGCATAATATGGGTAATAATGCATGTTATATTGATATTAATAATAGTAATAAGTATATTTATTATAGTTCTATCGATGATAACTGCATAATATGGGTAATAATGCATGTTATATTGATGATAATGAAAGCTGTAAGTATATTTATTACAGCTCTAGCGATAATAACTGCATTATATGCGTAATAATGCATGTTATATTGATAATAATGAAAGTAATAAGTATAATTATTACAGTTCTAGCGATAATAACTGCATTATATGCGTAATAATGCATGTTATATTGATAATATCGGGAGTAATAAGTATAATTATTATAGTTCTAGCGATAATAATAGTAAAATATGGGTAATAGTGCATGTTATATTGATAATAATAAAAGTAATAAGTATATTTATTATAGTTCTATCGATAATAGCTGCATAATATGGGCAATAATGCATGTTATATTGATGATAATGAAAGCTGTAAGTATATTTATTACAGCTCTAGCGATAATAACTGCATTATATGCGTAATAATGCATGTTATATTGATAATATCGGGAGTAATAAGTATAATTATTATAGTTCTAGCGATAATAATAGTACAATATGGATAATAGTGCATGTTCTATTGATAATAATAAAAGTAATAAGTATATTTATTACAGTTCTATCGATAATAACTGCATAATATGGGTAATGATGCATGTTATATTGATGATAATAAAAGTAATACGTATATTTATTATAGTTCTAGCGATAATAACTGCATAATATGGGTAAAAATGCATGTTATATTGATGATAATATAAATAATAAGTATAATTATTACAGTTCTGGCGATAATAACTGCATTATATGGGTAATAATGCACGCTATATTGCTAATAATATAAGTAATAAGTATAATTATTACAGCTCTAGCGATAATAACTGCATTATATGGGTAATAATGCATGTTATATTGATAATAATATAAGTAATAAGTTTAATATTACAGTTCTAGCGATAATAACTGCATTATATGGGTCATAATGCATGTTATATTGATAATATTGGGAGTAATAAGTATAATTATTATAGTCCTAGCGATAGTAATAGTAAAATATGGCTAATAGTGCATGTTCTATTGATAATAATAAAAGTAATAAGTATATTTATTATAGTTCTATCGATAATAACCGCATAATATGGGTAATAATGCATGTTATATTGATGATAATAAAAGTAGTAACTATATTTATTATAGTTCTAGCGATAATCACTGCATTATATGGGTAATAATGCACGTTATATTGCTAATAATATAAGTAATAAGTATAATTATGACAGTTCTAGCGATAATAACTGCATTATTTGGGTAATAATGGATGTTATATTGATAATATCGGGAGTAATAAGTATAATTATTACAGTTCTGGCGATTATATTAGTAAAATATGGCTAATAGTGCATGTTATATTGATAATAATAAAAGTAATAAGTATATTTATTACAGTTCTATCGACAATAACTGCATAATATGGGTAATAATGCATGTTATATTGATGTTAATAAAAGTAATAAGTATATTTATTACAGTTCTAGCGATAATAACTGCATAATATGGATGATAGTGCATGTTATATTGATGACAATAAAAGTTCTAAGTATATTTATTATAGTTGTATCGATAATAATTGCATAATATGGGTAATAATGCATGTTACATTGATAATAATATAAGTAATACGTATAATTGTTACAGTTCTAGCGATAATAACTGCATAATATGGGTAATAATGCATGTTATATTGATAATAATAAAAGTAATAAGTATATTTATTACAGTTCTAGCGATAATAACTGCATAATATGGGTAATAATGCATGTTATATTGATAATAATAAAAGTAATAAGTATATTTATTATAGTTCTATCGATAATAATTGCATAATATGGGTAATAATGCATGCTCTATTGATGATCACAAAAGTAATAAGTACATTTATTACAGTTCTAGCGATAATAACTGCATAATATGGGTAATAATGCATGTTGTATTGATAATAATAAAAGTAATAAGTATATTTATTACAGTTCTAGCGATAATAACTGCATAATATGGGTAATAATGCATGTTATATTGATGATAATAAAAGAACTAAGTATATTCATTATAGTTCTAGCGATTATAACTGCATAATATGGGTAATAATGCATGTTATATTGATAATAATATAAGTAATAAGTATAATTATTACAGTTCTAGCGATAATAACTGCATAACATGGATAATAGTGCATGTTATATTGATGACAATAAAAGTTCTAAGTATATTTATTATAGTTGTATCGATAATAATTGCATAATATGGGTAATAATGCATGTTATATTGATAATAATAATAGTAATAAGTATATTTATTATAGTTCTATTGATAATAACTGCATAATATGGGTAATAATGCATGTTATATTGATGATAATGAAAGCTGTAAGTATATTTATTACAGCTCTAGCGATAATAACTGCATTATATGCGTAATAATGCATGTTATATTGATAATATCGGGAGTAATAAGTATAATTATTATAGTTCTAGCGATAATAATAGTAAAATATGGGTAATAATGCATGTTATATTGATAATAATAAAAGTAATAATTATATTTATTACAGTTCTATCGATAATAACTGCATAATATGGGTAACAATGCATGTTATATTGACAATAATACAAGTGATAAGTATATTTATTACAGTGATAAGGATAATAACAGCATTATATGGGTAATAATGGATGTTATATTGAAGATCACAAAAGTAATAAGTATATTTATTATAGTTCTAGCGATTATAACTGCATAATATCCGTAATAATGCATGTTATATTGATAATAATGTAAGTAATAAGTATAATTATTACAGTTCTAGCGATAATAACTG